>CM062804.1:1079534393-1079942374 GCA_031772625.1 Pinus tabuliformis | reverse complement strand
TTGTTGTAATACAATGATTGCAGCCTATAGATCTAGTCACCTCTTAAGGTTTCCATTTTCACACCTCTACTAGTTCTAACACTGCTGGGTTTTACAATCAAGGCTCTATACCTTGGCTCATTGAAGGTTTTTACTTTTTACTTCCACTAGATCTATCCCTTCAACCACCAAAAAATTGTGACGTGCATATTTTTTCACTAGTATGCCTGATTACAATCAAACTGCAAGATGCAGAATTTTGGTTCCATTTCCACATTGGAGTCATAATAGTGATTTTCTGTAGTATTGTAGGTGTTATGCCCTCAAGAGGTTTTCCCTCCATACATATCAAAGCCCTATCTTGCAATGTAAGTTTTTCCTTGCCTAGGAACTAGATTGAAGTCTGCCATCAAAGGCCAAATTTATATGCCACTTCTGAATTGGTATCATAATAGTGATTTTGAAAAGTATTGAGGAAGTTATGACTATTTTATGTTACGATTTTGTTCAAACTCACTTGGAGTCCCAGTCCTCGTGGAAAAGGGAGATCCATTGGATGTAAAATTTTCTTATCTTTTTTACAAACTCTAGATCTATTTATGTTGCTTCATGGAATACTGACAGTCACAGAATCAGATTTTCTGTGCAAGATCTAGCATACCAGAAAGATGCATTTGCACAACCACCACATTTGGGAAACCATGATGGTCATGTTCAAGACCATGTCGCATGTCCTCCAACCATCATTGATCTCTAATCAAGAGATCTTACTTCTATGACTTTTTTTGTAATGTCAATGATTTTTATTTTGCTCCAACATCTTCTCTCTCACCTAATTCTCTTCTTGCTGACCCCTGCATGCTCAGTAGCAGCATATCACTATGAGCGTTATTATTCATTAATTTCTGTACCTCTTGAATTGGAATTGGGTTGGGTAGCTACATAGCAACTTTGAGTTTTCTTCCAAGTCTGGGTACTTGTCTACGATTTCAAGCACATATGCAAGCTTTGAAAGCATGAGAATGTGCAAGAATAAACTCTTGGGATAAATACCCATTTCATTGTAAGGGCTTCTCTTACGTTGATGTCACAATGTCGGCAAGGACATTTGTAGATAGCTTGACACAAAGACAGTGTCAGCAAGGACATTTGTAGATAGCTTGACACGAAGACAGTGTCAGCAAGGACATTTGTTAGCTTGCATTTTGATGTATATTTGTGGCTTCTTCAGCACAAGCGTACACCACAGCGATGATTCAGTTCTGTGCTTGTGCTGAGGTGAGACACAACATTTTATGAATAATGCTGGTCAATGTTCCTAGAATAGAGTTTAGATTGTTATCATCCTTGCTGGCATGCGGGGGTTTGTTAGACCTTGTATATTCTCATGTTGTAGATGTATTGATTATGTTAGTGAAACTGGCACCTCCCCAGTGACATATTTTCATCACCAAATTGCCAAATGCTATTAAACGGTTGAGCAAGGTTGCAGTGAGTGAACTCTAGTGTTTTTACTGAGGCAAACACCATGCTTCTTTCAAGTAAAATTTCTAATGCTGCAATTCTCAGGGTACTTCAGGACTTGATCTCTCTTGCTTCCTCACTTAACAAGGAAAAGGATGATTAGGTACTACCTTATAGAGATCATGATGAAAGTGTTATTATAATCAAGAGTCTAAATTTAGCTGTTGAACTTCTATGGCAACAATTGGGTCTCTGCATCAGTAAGACAGAAAAAACTGGTCATCTTCATTGTCTATTGTACCTGTGTCTTCTGGTGCTAATGGAGTTTTACTCCCTCTACCACCAGGCACACAGAAGATCTTTCCATATATTGACGTATTTTTGTAATATGTGAAAAGTTGCAACCTCATCAAATGACACTTACATAGCTAGAATACACCAGTGCTACAGCTAGTGAGATAAAATCAACTACAAGTTCATCTCATTCCTTAGTGCTCAAGATCCCGGCCCATTGATTACACATAATCCAAGGGAATATCCTTCACTTGACAAGTCAAATAACCAGTAAACTCAAGGAAACAATCTCAAGATGAGTCCATATGTGCTACATTATTAGATTGACTGGGTAAACTGATATCCTATTGCTTGTTCAGATTACTGGGTGTTTTTTTATTGTACAGACTTTAAACACATGCCCAACCCATTTCCTTGTAAGAACTACTAAGCATAGGATGATAATATGGGCATTTTCATGCATCAGATTCTAGCTAGCTATTGCCTCTGCTTTTAGGCATATGGAAAGTTAAGTTCATTATAGGGGAATGCAATTGCTTGTTTCTTTGTATCAAATTATCTACAAATGTCCTTGCTGACACTATGACATCAACGTAAGAGAAGTCCTTATAATGAAATGAGTATTCATCCCAATAGTTTATTCTTGCGTATTCTCATGCTTTCAAGACTTGCATATGTGCCAGAAATCATAGACAAGTACCCAAACTTGGAATAAAACTCAAAGTTGCTATGTAGCTACCTAACCCAATTCCAATTCAAGAGGTGCAAAAATTAATGAATAATAACACTCAAAGTGTTATGCGGCTGCTGAGCTCCATTCTGTAGAAACATAGATTTCAATGAGTTAAAACTCAATTCATGGACAATTGAAGAGTTAGATTCAACATTCAGTGTTGCAATGAGAATATATGAAGTACACCAATCTTATCTATGCATTCATAAGTAACATCTGACAAACACCTTTGGCATCTAGCTTTTAGTTTTTACTGGAGATGCATGAACCATTATATAAACAGAATGCAATCTTTTGGGAAGTCCATTCAAATGTGGAACATTACTATGGAAGCCAAGTTAAGCATTAATATAGCATCCATTAAATTTTTTTGCATTGAATTGTTGTTGTTTGCAATTTGCTTGTGTTTTCTCTAGAATTAAATCCACCACGCGCTAGATTTCATTTACCCTACAATGTTATTTCATGCTTGTGTCCTTCTAGTTGTTGGAAGAATTGTCATTGAGGTCAAAGGGTGAATGAGCCATATGCCTTGAGAGGCTTGATCAACATATCAGTGGGATTCTCAACATATATATGTTATTGGTGTTTTTGTTGGATGAGGACGATATATTTGACATCACACCAGACCTGTTCAAAACACTGATCATTGATGTGATCCAATTTCTTGCATGATTTTTGTTAATGCAGTTGATGATGACCAACTTGAAATTTAACTTGCCATAAACAAAGAGTACGAGGAAGTGATTCTAGCAATTACATTCACCTCCAGGTGGTGCGTATAACTGGAGGACGCGGTGAAGAGGAGGCCGAGTTTTCTTGTGGTGTCTTGCAACAGAGTTTGGTTGGGAGATTTCCTGGATAGGAAGCATAGGAATTTGCTGTCACTTTGGAGAGTTTGGGAGCTGGAGAGTGTACTTTTAAGTGTGACTTTTGCACTTCCTGGGCCAGCGTAGAGGCAACAGTTGGTGCACACGTGGGAGGTAGAGTATCAATATTTGAGGCTAAACTTTGTCGGGGAGGTTAAGGGAAGTATTTGAGGAGGAGATTGCTTCATTTGTGGAGCTTGGGAGGAGGATTTCGTTGGGGTTCTTTGCAGGTTGTTTTCTGGAGCAACTTGGAGGGCGTAGGGCATATTGGAGGCCAAATTTGGAAGTTTGGATTCAGCCCAAACCCTTTCTGGGTTTTTGACAAGGATCCCAGATATAAAGTTTTAGCATTTTCTAAGCACCAGAGACTGGATTTCTTGCAGTTCCTTTCCAGCAAGCAGTGCAGTTTCTGGGGACAACACAAAGCATTAGAGGAGCAGTCTTTTCCAGCTTCAAGATTATTGTTTTATCACCTGGGTCCTGTCAAGCTTTCCCTTGAGGCAAGCTCAGGTTCATTTCTCCATATTATTGTACTTGCTCCATTTCATTAATAAAATGGCTTAGCTGGTTCTCACTTTTGGAGTTTTAATAAGCATTTGTTGATTGTTTTAATTTCCTGTGTCACAAGTCGATTTTGTTTTGCATATCACTATTTATTTAAGTTTGTAACATTACACTATCCCTTTTAACAATTACCTTTATTAGCATTACTTAATGGAGTTTCATGGATAAATTATAAAAAATTTCCCACTAGGAACATTCTCTTCATATCATCAATGAGTAACACATGCAAAACTTCCAAACATCACAATTTCACACCATATCAAGTAGATTAGGGCATAAATATTCACTATGAGAAGGAATTCCATGCATTAAACATTTACATAAAGATATTTGACAATAAAAAAGCACTTACTAGACAATATGAAGTATAGCCATCCATCAACAATGCATCTAGAAGCACCAAAAAGATAGCAATAAATCCATATATCAAAGAGCATCCCAAAAACATCCAAATCTTCTCCAAAATTGCAGGTCCAAATCCTCTAATGAGACTACTGAAAATCCCAAGTGTGATGGTTTGTAATGATACTATGTGTCATGTATTTATACAAACTCTAGCAATTCAAATTTCTAATTATGAAGCCCCTAAAACATAACAAATGATGTGAAGATCGTTGGTTACAATACAACCAGGATAACTTAACAATTAATCAATATTTAATCTCATTTTTAGCTCACGTAGGGATGATGTCATCCATGCGAAGTGCTCTCCAAGGCTAGTGTTGAGGCCTCTTGTGCTCAAAGTGTGGGAGAGGGCCTCCAAATCAATAAAGAAAGGGGACATGGCCTCGAAATGTTGCAAAACATCTCCAAATCCCTATTTAGGCTATGTGGACTCCAAATGGGTCTCATGTGTCTCCAAATGGCTCAATATCAAGTCAATGCTCCATTAATGAGGGCATGAAGATGACACAAGCCCTCCCATGTCTCTCCAGATGAGACAAAACCTCCTTTAGGCCATGGATTAGTTGCAATGTGTCGGGTGTCAATGTGTGGCCAGCTGGGAAACATGGTCCAAGCGCATCATCTCTATGTTGTTGGGGCATGAACAAACAATTTGTGGTGTTGAAGAAGCCCGTAGTGGGACAATCAATGCTTTGCAATGGTGGAGGCCCATGGCTCTCAACGCTCACCCTTCAAGTGCCATTATGACCCACTGGAGGGCTTGGATCCTGTATAGGGAGACCAAGTTCAAGATGGAGACCCACCTGTAATCCCGTATAAGATCCAATGTGTCCTCCTCACCCTCCGATACGACAATCCATCAATGTAATTACGTAAATAAGCTTACTAACCAAGGGAAAAAGTGGACCCTTCATAGTGGAATGCCCTTCCAAATGGGATTTAAAATGTACAGGTGTTACCAAGCTCAACAAGAGAGGTTCATAAAGGACCCTATTAGGCGGTTTTAACCTATAAGAGGGTGACAGGTCCATGATACATCCATCAAATCACATGTGTGATGTGAAATGATGATGGAACAAAATGGGGGTAAAGGGAATGCTCTGAGCCACATGCCATGGCACTAGGGTAGCTATGATGAAGGAAACCCACACCAGTATATGGATGTAATATGCGGATTTATACAACCAATTTTAAGTCTATTTTAGACATCTAAACAAAGACAATACTAGACTCTCTAGGACATATTTGAAGTGTGATAGACTCCTGAAGTTTTGAGACTCGTAGAGAAAAAAACAAAATAGTTTCCTATTAGAATTCTATGGTGGCTGGAAGGTGGCATCAATGCCTCTAAAAGAAAAGGGACATTTGGGGTCAGAAAAGACTCTCGAGAGGACAAAGTCAATGAGACAATGATGATGGTAAAACTCCAACTTGTAGGTTTACTCAAACCTTTTCCTTATGTCCTATACTTTAGAAATTCATCAAATGGGAGATCACAAGTGAAGACAATCTCCAAGATGATGGGTTTTGTGTTGATCATGGACAATTTACTCATGCATTAAACCAAATGTAAAGAGACATACAGTCATGTAAAATAATCAATGGAAAATACAAATAAAGAGAAATTTTGTTAGCTGATTTACCATCCCATAATCACCATCAAAGGCAATGGAAAAACCCAAAGGCAATGAAAAATATATATAAGAAAGTCTACCATTCCTCTACAAGGTATTCAAAGTTATGATGTGAAATGATAAGTAGTTCCCTGAATAGGTTCATCAAACTTTAATGATCTCAAACAAGTATGATGGAAAACAACTATAAACAAGAACCTGATCATAGATGCAAATGACAAGGTTATGGTAATGGAACATATGTGGTTTTCAGAGACAAAGGAAGTTTGAGACCATGCCCTGACAATAGAAAACACAGGGGATGCACTCAAGGAGATCTTAATAAGGAAAGCATGAAAATGGTTATGCTAACCTACACGTCAACTTTATTGGTGGTCAGATGAGAAAGTTTCATGATAGGTATGACATTTGCCAATTGTATTCCATCTGTTTTATTTCTATTTTTGGTCCTTAAGATCTTTCCATGAATCTCATAATGTGGGAGGTTTCCCCATTTAGAGAATTCACATTGTTCGCTTTATTTGGAGATTTAATTGGTTGTAAACTAATTGTTGAAAGAAAACATGCATGTGGTTGACATTTCCTAGAAGATTATGGTATGTGAGCAGCTATAGGATATGCCTTGAAAGCAACTATAAGAGGAGTGGACACCAAGGAAAATGGACTAAATGACTCCCCAAATCAGCAATGAGTTGACTTATTCTTATCAGTAAGGTTAAAAGGCAGGATTTTGCAACAAGATTCCACCGAAATAGCAAATCATAATACACTTGGCAAGCATGAAGACTTTGTCAAGCTAAGCATGTTTTCTTTCCTCTTCCATAAGAAGTTAAGGTGAATTGCTCTTCATGATTTGGGGCCTCTGTATAGGCAGAGTTGAGGGGATGTACAAGGGTTGAAGAATATTCTTTAAGTAATTTTATAGCAGTGTAACTCATCATTCTCTCACCTACCAATTCCAACGATCCACTCCACCAGTGCATGCTACTAGGATTATTGTAGCCTGTCATGTGTTGCCACTATGATGTAATTCAATCCCTTAAGTAATAGATTGATTTGGGTCAACTAGGCCTTGACTTTAGCTCTTCAAATATTTTAGTTGAAGAGTTGTTAGTTGTATTCAAGTGATTGGTTAGATTTAATGCACTTACAATATATCAATAAGCGAAAAATTTTTTCCATAATAGAAAATATTGTACCCTCTAACCAAATGGCCAACTTCATATTTGACCACCACCATATTCATTATCTGAGTATAAAATTGAGGGCATAGATATTTTACCATGCATATTTTATACAATACCCATACGGGCATTTTACCAATTGCAAAATATGACACTTAATCGGATAGGACTTTAGATTTTGCATTGAATTTTCCAAACTAACATTGCTAACAAAATTTAAAATATAGGCAAACAGATTTAGACTCAAAGGATTAAATCATACTCAACTCCTTTTTTTCCTCGTAGTGTGGCTCTTCCACTGGATTTTCCGCAGTCCTCTAGATGGTGTCTACCGTGTTCTCGCCTTCCCCTACTCTTCATACCACTAGACCAAATACCCCCCCTCCTTGTTGTCTATTACCCCTTGAAAGAAAAATCCAATGCATGCACCTAACCGATGGAGGCCCACTCCATTTGTTTCCACACCCTTCGCCGACCACCAAGAAGGCTTCATCCTCCGATATTCTTTTTCCATCCTTGCATCGTGCTTCCTTGACCATTTTCCTGTCAAACAAAAGGTCCCTCCATCTTGTAAGAGTATGCCAACTACACGCAGCCTCCCAAATTTTATTATTATATTTTTTTTTGATGTGGCTAGGAAACCTCCATGCACTCAGGTACGAGATCTCTTCTATGTGGCCCAATGCAGTTACAAAGAAGCATGTCCAGTTGACACACACACACACACACACACACACATATATATGTATGTATATATGTATATGTATATGTATGTATGTGTTTTTTCTTCTTCTTTCAACTTGTCCCTTGTGCACACTTGTCGGTTGCCATGGCTACTACCAAACAAGTCAACATCCTAAGCAATATTGCCCTTCCTCCGCTTTGGAATAAGTTTCCTCAAAATCGACCTTTTTTTATTTAGTTAATTTTACAATGTTTATGATAAAAAAAGTAAGGTGTCTGGGACTATTATAAATACAAGAGTTATACCTCCTACAATTTAGGAGATCAGTTCGGTGAGAGGAAGTAACCTAGTGACTCAGTGAATAAATAAAGAACCAAGGTAGATTTGAGGTAAGATAGTCTGAGGTCCAAAAAGAAAGGAGAGAGATATATGAAGAATTTAGAAAAGGAACTCGCCAAGGAAAAAAATCTATACGGACTTGTGGAGTGCAAGGCATATTCCAAGAGGATTAACGAGGTCTGAGATAAGTAAACAAATATAAGTATAAGAAAGAAAGTGAAGACAAGCTAAGGAACCTGGTCAAGGTAGTGTAGACAAAATTCAAAAGGGACTACCACAAAAGTATATATCCGAGTAGATTTATGAAATATATATTTGAACAAAGTTTTGAAGTGTATATGTGTTAGAGCAAAGGTCTAAAGGAGCAAATATATGAAACATATTTCTGTGATATATTCTCTGTGGAAAGAGGGAGAGGTTCTTAGTAATAGGGTTCGTTTTTTCTTGTGGAGAAAGGTTATGATCAAGTTTGTCAAGTCCGAGTTGACTATAATCTAATTGCTATGAAGTAAAGATTGTCATAAAATCCAATTTGACCATATTGCTTAAACTAGTTTTTGAAGAGTTTTTTTGTAATAGATTATTTGGAGCGCCTTTGAAGAAATCCTTTGAAGCATTCTTGAATAGACTTTATGTTAGATCTGAAATAAAAGTAAAGTAATCCTTGCAGACCAAAGGACATTCTTTAAAGCACACATGAAGAGCCCAGGAGACACCTTCATCAAATGATAAAATGATAGCATACATTGAGCATCTTTTGAGTTAAAAGTAGAGTGCATTCATGATGACATTAATTGAACATTCTTCAAGCCTTTGTTGAAACAATAATCACTCTTGAAGCATAGTTGAAGGCTAACACTTGAAGACTTGTTTTGTTGAAGAAACCATCGTTGCAGTATAGTTGAAGACCAACACTTAAAGACTTGTTTTGTTTGTTGGAGTAGTCATCCTTGGAGCATAGTTGAAGATCAACACTTGAAGACATGTTTTGTTGGCGCAACCATAAAAGTTTCGTTGAAGCAGACTTGAAGTTTTTGTAGAGGTATATTTGAGAGTACTTTGTAGACCTATCTTGGATACATTTTTTAGAAGTATTTGAAGTTTTTGATGGAGGCTTGAAGCAGTGTTTAAGCCACCTTAAGGGATTGAAGCAAACTGAGAGGGCTGGATCCCTAGAGGATTGGAGTGGTCATATAAGGTTGGAGCCTTGTGAGAAACTAGGTTGGAGCCTGAATTAATATGTGAGGATTGGAGTTCTCATACAAGGTTGGACTCTTGTGAGAGACTAGGTTGGAGCTTGGATTTGTAGTTGAATATTACAGTCCTCGCTTGGAGCCTTGAAGTAGTTAAAGATTTTGTTGTACTAGTTTGAGCTTGGGTTTTTAGAGTCCTCATCATTTTCATTAATAAAATTATTTTCTTGTTGCACATCTTGTGTTTTGGTTTAACTGGTGATTGTAATTGACATAATATAACAATTGTAAAAAAATATTGATTCAACCCCCTCTCAATATTTCCAACACTAGCACACCTTACATTTTTTTCACCTTGCAATATTTTTTTTGACATGCTAAAAGGAACTTTCACAATGTAATGTTATTGCTGGTAATCTGGTTGTTTATGATAGAAGGAAATCTAATACGTCTTAGAGTTCCTTCATCTTGGAATGTTCTTATTAGCAATGTATTTGTGTTTGTGTTAAAAGGAAATATAGCATGCACTGGATATAGCATGCACGTAATGTTATTGTTTGTAGTATGCTTGTATTTGTGCTATAATTAAAGCTAACACGCGTTAAATTTCTTTCAGCCTGCAATGTTGTTATTGGAAATGTTCTTGTGTTTGGGCTAGAAACTATGCTAGATTTTTTTTGCTCTGCAATGTTGTTGTTGTCAATTTGGTTGTTTATGATAGAAGTAAATCTAGCACGTGTTAGATTTCCTTCACCTTGGCAATGTTATTGGAACTGTGCTTGTGTTTGGGCTAGAAGTTGTGCTAGATTTCTTTTGCTCTACAATATTGTTGTTTTCAATTTGGTTGTTTATTATAGGAGGAAATCTAGCACGTGTTACATTTCCTTCACCTTGGCAATGTGCTTGTGTTTGTGTTAGAAGGAAATATAGCATGCACTAGATTTCTTTTGGCATGAAATGTTGTTGTTGGTAGTATGCTTGTATTTGTGCTACATGTAAAGCTAACATGCGTTAAATTTCTTTTACCTTGTGATGTTTTTATTGGAAATGTGCTTGTGTTTGGGATAGAAGTTGTTCTAGATTTCTTTTTCCATGCAATGTTGTTGTTGGCAACATGCTTTTGTTTATGCTGGAAGCAAATCTAACACGCTCGATTCCTTTCACCCTATAATGTTGTTGTGTGCTTGTGTTTGTGCTATGTGTAAATCTAGCACATGTTAGATTTTCTTCACCTTGCAATGTTGTTATTGACAACTTGCTTCTATTTTGGCTCGAAATAAACCTAGCATGGACTAGATTTCTTTTTCACTACAATGTGGTTGTTGGCAATACACTTTTGTTTGTGCTAGAAGTAAATCTACTATGTGTTAGATTTCTTTTATCTAGAAATGTTGTAATGTGTTTGTGTTTGTGCTAGAAGGAAATCTAGCATACATTAGATTTATTTCACTCTTCTATGAGTTTATTGACAATGTGGTTGTATATGCATTAGAAGGATATCTAGTATGCACTAGTTTTCTTTTGCATTGCAATGTTGTTGGCAATTCAATTGTTTGTGCTAGAAGGAAATCTAGTATGCGTACTATTTCCTTCACCTTACAATGATGTTATTGGCAATGTGCTTGTGATTGTGCTAAAAGGAAATCTAACATGTGCTAGATTTCTTTTTCCCTAGAATGTTTTTGGTAATATGTTTGTGTTCATACTATAACAAAATCTAGCATGCGCTAGATTCTTTAACCCTACAATGTTATGTGTTTGTGTTCGTGCTAGAAGGAAATATACAACACATCAGATTTCTTTTGTCTTGCAATGGTGTTTTTTACAATATGCTTGTTTGCGCTAGAAGTCAATCTAATATGCGATATGTTTCTTTCACCCTACAATATTGTTATGTGCTTGTGTTTGCGAGAGAAGGAAATCTAGCATGCATTTGATTTCATTCACCTTGCAATGTTGTTATTGATGACATGTTTGTGTTTGAGATATAAGTACAAATAGCATGTTAGATCTAATTTACCTTGCAATATTGTTATTGGAAATATGCTTATGTATGTGATAGAAGAAAATCTAGCATGAGATAGATTTTTTTTACCCTACAATATTGATGTTGGCAATATGTTTGTGTATGGTGAAAGGAATTCTAGCATGCACTAAATTTATTTTACAATGCAATATTGGTGTTAGCAATGTGCTTGTGTTTGTACTAGAATAAAATCTAGTATGCAATAGATTTCTTTCACAATGCAATATTGTGGTTGGCAATGTGCTTGTACTTGTACTAGAATGAAATATAACCTACATTGGATTTCTTTTGCAATGCAATATTGTTGGAAATATACTTGTGTTTGTGCTAGAAGGAAATCTATCATGCATTGGATTCTGTTTGCCCTACAATGTTATTGTTGACAATGTGCTTGTGTTTGTGCTAGAAGTAAATCAAGCGTAGGCTAGATATCTTCCACCTTGCAATGTTGTTTTTGGCAATGTGATTATGCTTGTGCTAGAAGAAACTCTAGAATGTGTAAGATTTCTTTTACTTTGCAATGTTTTTGTGAGTAATATGATTCTATTTACTCTAGAAGGAAATTTAGCATGTGGTGGATTTCATTCGCCTTAGAGTATTGTTGTTGGCAATGTGCTTGTGTTTGTGCTAGAAGGAAATCTAGCATGCGCTAAATTTATTTGACCATGTAATGTTGCTTCTTGCAATATGCTTATGTTTGTAGTAGAAGGAATGATATTGATTGTTAGCTTTCATTTGAGGTGCAATGTTATTGTTCGAAATGGGCTTGTACTTGTGATATAAGGAAAGCTAGCACACATTATCTTTCCTTCATAATGCAATATTGTTATTAGAAATACGTTTGTCGTTATGCTAGAAGGAATGTTAGAATGTGTTAAATTTCCTTCATCTTGCAATGTTATTGTTGAAAATGTGTTAGTGTTTGTGATAGAAGTAAAACTTGCACGTGTTAGATTTTTTTGCAACGCAACATTATTGTTGGAAATGTGCTTGTATTTTTGTTAGAAGGAATTATAGAATGCACTAGATTTATTTTTTCTTGTTCCAAAAGGAAAAATATCAAGATTTCACCCTCACCAAGGTTAGTGCTCTGATATTGTTGTTGGCAGTGCATTTCTGATTATGCAAGAAGGAAAGCTAGTAATTACTAGCTTTCTTCTAGACACCATTACACTTATGCAACCAATACTCTAGGGGTGACATTGTCTCAATAATCACAATGGCTAGAGTTATAGCTTTTGATGTGCTCTTTTATTGAATTTGGAGCAATTTATGAAGATCAATAATAGTGCAAAAAAAGTGTATATAAATATATGTTGTTGTTGGCACTACATTTGTGCTAGAGTTAGAAGGAAAGATAATGGTATAGCTTTCCTTTTGGCACAAACACAATAATCCAATCATAATTATTTGATCCATGGAGAATAATGTGATCTCTGTATAATTTTGAAGTTTATAAATAAATGTATTATAGAGGTATACTATACTTTTCTTCCAATGCACATGTACGCAACTTTAAAGTATCAAGCACAAATTTTTAACATGTATTGTTTTTCTCTCCATTTTGTTGTATAGTTATGAACTTCCAAAAACAATTTCACTAATGTCTGGATGCATAAGATAAGACTCTTCCTCATCAACATAACAATCTAGGAAAACTTAAATCTACACTTTTCGAGGACCTAAAGTTAACATCCCTTTGTATCCATCCTAAATAGTATGTCCTTAGATGTGTATAGGTAGGAAGTGCTAACATTGGAACTAAAGATTTGTAAAATGAGTTTTCTTTGCTTTTAGAATAAAAATGAGAATTATCTAGTATTTATAGTACCAAAACTTTTGTTTGGAAGAAAACCTCTAGTTTGGCTTTCAATTCTCAAGTTCAAACATCAAACATCCTCACTAAGTGAAATATAAATATAATTTCTCCTTCTCATGGGGCTTTTAGACATCTTATGTAGCATCAATCTAATCTTGGAATTTCTTAGATTTTCCAAAGGACCATGTTTTGGTTCTTCAACTTCTAGAAATTTCTTATGATCATTATTCATACACATGCGTCAAGACTACAAGTGTCATTTCTTAAGTTAAATAGGAACTTGGTGGTTTGATATGAGTTGATATTTGTCATTCTATGAAACTATCTACATCTCTAATTTCCCGGTCTTTAGATATACTTTGTGTATTTTTGTATGTAAAGTACTTTTTGGTAGTAGGCACTAGATGGTGGGGAACAATGTTTCATTACATACAATATGACTACCATACTATTTAAATTATTAAATCTATATTACTTATTTGAAAGTTGTGTGTTTTTGTGAAAATATAAATTCACACTTTACATGGTTCAACCTTTTAATTACAAATTATGATTTAATTGTTGTTACAGAATTGGTACAAGCTACAATGGAAAATATAATTTTGGCAAAAGGAGACTATGTTGATCTCCTTATTAATGATCAAGTCACTGGGCTAGGAAGGGTTGAATCTACAGAGTTTGGAACTTATTATGTTATAGAAAGGGTTAATGCAGGTTATGTTACAATTTTAATAATTGATATCACTCAACCACATTTGATTGAGGAGGATGTTAGTGAAGGGGACATACATCCATGGAAGATCATGGATTTGAGGCACAACATAGGTAAATCAAAATATTGATGCATGTGTTAAATATTCTTGATAATATAATAAATGTTTTTTTTTGAGTAAATATTAACCTTATTTACATTTTTTTATAGGTGCAAATGTTTCTTGTACATTTTATATTGGAGACAAGGCAGATCTTCTACAACATGGAGTGAAGGTGGGTGAGGGCTCCATATTCAATACAGAGCTTGGGCATAAAATGCATGGAAAGATGGTAAAGAAATGATGCATAGTGGTTAAAATTGAGAAGGTGTTAAAACATGCTGCTCCTCTACCACATACAACAAGAGCATACACTAGGGGGTGCATTGGAATCTTATGAGATTTGGCTAGAATCAGATTTGGAACCTCACTGTCATGATCATGCCATAAATATTCCCCAAGATAGGGTTAGATTCATATGTACAAATGTTTCTCTTACACATGAATGCATGGGAACAAGCATGTGTATTGCCAAAGGAATGCTAGTTAATGTTCGTGAGGATGACATGCCATGAGGGTGAAACACTAGGTGAAATGGAATTTGGTGTTTTTTTGGAAGAGATAGATGGAAATTGTGAAATACGCAGAATTGGGGATAAGTCTGTACACTGTTTGGTTAGATGGCCAATAAACAAATTGGTGGACAACAAAGGTGTGATATTAAGGGTCAAGGAAAAGTTCAAGGAGCCACCCAAGGAAATGGTGATATGGGATGTTATAGAGGTCACACATCCCTTAAACAAATGGGATGGGTATATTTGTAATGGAAAAGATAAAAACTCAATTGATATGCATGTAACAAGGCCATATAAAATGATTAAATGAGTTATGGCTACATTTTTTTTGAAAAATGTCAAACAAAATTAGATGAAGAGAAAGAAATTTGACTTTTGGAAGCAATTGCATGTTGTAGAAAATATTGTCTTCAACATGTGGATAGGAAGGCCATTGCAGGTACTAGAAGGGGTACAAGACAAATAAATAAAAATGATATTAGGGAATTTGTCTTGAATTCACTAATGTCAAACATAGTCATGTCAAAGAGCCATGGCCTACCACCTATTGTTAGAAATGTAAAGGACATGAGATTTAATGGGAATATTATTTGTAAGAAAGCATGGTATAAGCTACATAAGATTCCTCAAAGCACATTATATAACTACCAACATTATTTCCAACATGGACAAATCAAATCTATTCATGGTAACACCAACACATGCAAATCACGGGCACATGCTGTGGTAGCCATAGAAATATTGCACATAATTGTAATGGATAATTTGGATATTTCACCAAACCAAACATGTCAAGTTGAAGAAGATGGAACATCTACTCCTAAGATTGCTTCCTTTGACTTACAAAACTCTTTGTTAAAAGAGATCATTGAGGCTCTTCAAAAGCTCAATTACCCATCAATATCACAATCAACAATGAGCAAGATCTGGAATACTAAGTTTTGAGATGTGGCATTTTCAAAGAACACCAACTTCAGTAAATGCAGTGAATGTATTGTGTTGAAAGCATAGATGAAATCAGCAACTACAAAAGTGTTGGAGGAAAATACACGATGTAGGCTGAACAAACATAACAAGATTGTTATGTGTGGAAGATATTGCAACTATGCCCATAGAATTATGCCAGAGAGGTTTCCAAAGGAGTATTTGAGCTTTATCCATGATAAAATGGATAAAACAAAGACTTCAATCCCAAGGCTACATGTCAAATCAAAATTTATTGTAGGAACAAATTTAGGTTTGTCATTGATAGGTATGTTAACACGTGGGCACAAGATAGGAGGTTTTGGTCATTTCTCTCTACCATTTGTACATATGGGATCGCAATTTACTATTACATCCCTTGCAAAGTGCTTAAGGGCCTTGAAGACCCACAAATTGATATGTATGGTGATCTACTTTATGAGAGTGGAACTTCAAGAAACCCACTAACAAATGCATTACTTGACACCTCTATTTACTCAAAATGTCAAGTGTAAAAGGATGATTTTATATCTCATGGAAGATCAAAAAGTCAAAATGTTGATTTTAGACCTCTTCCTCCACATTTGTTGTTACAGTTGGACAATGCATCAAGTGATAATAAGAATCACTATATTTTCATGTTTCTATCACTTTTAACTGCACTTGGTGTCTTCATCACTATTGAGGTTGGGTTCTTGCATGTGGGGCACACCCATGAAGACATAAATGGAACCTACGGAAGAATGTCTTCCAACCTAAAAAGTAAAGATATATATTCTTTACTTGAAATGATGGATACATATCGCATAATTGAAGAAAATTGAGTATTTCCACCTACCTTATTGAAAAGGTCTATGACTTCAAAAGTTTCCTTAATGGATACATCAAAGAGGGTAAAAATGCACTTGTTGGACATCTTAATGTCTAATACTTCCAATTTCTTGTACTCAATGATGTTCCAATACTAAGGTACACATAATCTATTAGAGATATTGAGTGGTTAGAACCAATTGAGTTATGGAATATAGATGATAAAGGTAGACCTATAATTCCCATAGGGAAGCCATCTTTCTTAGCTTCCAAAAAGAATGATGCCCATTTAAAAGAACTAAAGGAAGGGATAACATCATACATAAAAATGTGGAAAGACACTATCAAGAATGAGGATTCACCAATTGTTATAAAGGAATGGAAAAATAAATTAGTGTATTGGGAAAGAGTTCTTGATACATTAGATGGAATCTATAATGATCATAGAATAATAGATGGATGTGATTCATCTTTTGAGGATTTCTGGCCAAGACAAGGCACAATGTTGATGTTGATCGTAATCCACTGCATGTAATCTCAAGTATTATGGATGGAGATTTTGATAATGCGATAGATGAACCAGTATATGTTGGACCCAAATGCAACAAGCCAAAGCCAACATTCAATCCAATGATTGATGTTGAGAAAGGGAAGATGTTGCTAGTTAGATCAGTAAATGAGGATGTAGGAGAGATGATTTGGATGGAAAAATCCATCTCAGATATCTTTAGGGATAATGAAAGTGAGAATCTTCATGTAAAGGTCGATTGGTGGAAGCCTATATCAGGGAAATACAATGGATATATTTTAGAGCAATATTGGGTACCAAATCCCGATGAGATAAAATTTGGCTCTATTCTAATTAATACCATAGTGTGGGCATGGATGCCAAAGAAAGAACATTGTAAGAAGACCAACATAAATAAATATGGTGTATAAGTCGTTCTTGATCTACTTGAGCAAATATCTTAAGATTAGATTGATATGATTCATGAATGTAATTTTCTTTTTTGAAGCATCTATTAATATACATTCAAACACATTTTTCAATATTTGTTGTATATCAAATATTCTCTTCATATTATTTTTGGAGGAGTTTTATATTATTTAGTATTTCAATGCAATCATGTGGTGATACAAATTACATGATAGTGCCGTAAAATATTTAAGTTTTCAAAGCTGTGTTTGACCAACATGACTTCTCACAATATCAAATATGCATAATCAAATTCAATTTTGCACTTAAAACAACATCTTCTAAACATGGTCTATTAAAACAATAGCGGAGTAGCTAATTAGTATTCTATTTAATATAAACCATTTAAAAACTTAATGAATAAATTCTAGACACTTGTAATAATGTTTGAAGTGAGTTTTCCTTAATATTCCTTATTATAAGTGATAGAAATCAAATTTTCTATTTTGTTGCACTCTAATTTATAAAAAAAAATGATCATTGAACAACACAACTAGACTTATAAAATATTTCCTCTTATAAATTTTGAAGTGGTGCCAACATTGCACTAGTATAATAAATCTGTACTCAACATAGGAAAAATAGTTAATGTCAATTTAAAATGGTCAATAATAGTAAGAAACACAATATTAATATATTGTTAAATAACTTTATAGATAAGAATTGTTTTACAAATTCTATTATTCATGAGTCAAATTTAATACATTAATATAAATATTAATGACTATAGAAATATTGTAAGGAATATAAGTTTTAGATGAATGTTAATATATTCTTTTCAATATAATATCCTTAAACACTCCAGGAATAAAAACTAAACACTTGTAATAAATAGTTTAGTGAATTTTCTCTCTCTTGTATTTGAAAATAATCAAATTGTACTACTTTGTTACTATTCTAATTCATGATTGATTTTGATTATTAAAATGATTAGTAATATATTTTGGACACATTACTATGATCATTTGTCATTAAATAACTTTATACTTAATATATATCTTGCATATTAATCTATTATTCATTAAGTAAGCCTCAATCAACTTAGTTTTTAATACAAAAGTACAAATAATAAATAAAAATAAATTATGATACTACCCTCATTCAACATTTAATTTGATCGTAAAAAATTATTTTCTCCTGTCAACTCTAAAATGATGCAAATTTCCTACAATATTATGTAATGATGGTGGTGATAATCATGATTATCATCCATTAAGACTAAATATGGTATATAAGAAGCCATAAAGATATTACTCAAAATTCTTTAGAATTTTATTGTTATGCTAAAAAAACATTAAAATAAGTGTTTTAAGATATCAAAATTTTGTTTAGTTGAAAGATCAAGAAGGTTGGTAGCGTCACAAATGTTTTGAAATTTAAATCCAATATGAGTATAAACTTGATGATCTAAGAGAGTTTTTTCATCTTCCACTATATTACTAGTGTTGCAAAGGTGATAGACTTTTAAATTGTGCCAACCTTGTCTTAGTAATAATCATAACTTAACACATACATGATATCTACTATATCAGATTATAATTAAATGGGTTAATACTAGTAACATCCACAACATTCTTTTCATAAACTAACCTTAACAAACTTGGCTTTTAATACAAACCATAAAAAATATAAAAAGAGATAATGTAAGGAATCCAAAATTAAGATGTGAAAGATTTGCTTTTGCAAGTTTATATAAATGTGTTTTATATAGTTTATCATGATATTTTTTTCACAAAAAATGGTGAATATCTACATTAAAATTAGTGAACTACGTGATTTTTTAATTCCTCATTTTCAAACAAATTAAATGGGTTAATAATAATAACATACACCATTATTTTCATGAAATAACCTTAACAAACTTATCTTTTAATATAAACCATAAAAATATTAAAATAGTTAATGTAAGGAATCCAAATTAAGATGTGAAAGATTTGCTTTTGCAAGTTTATATAAATTTGTTTTATAAATTTTATCATGATAATTTTACACAAAAAATGGTGAACATCTACATTAAATTAGCGAACTAAGTGACTTTCTAATTCCTCATTTTGAAAAAAATTAATCTAGTTAAAGTTCTAAATAATGATATATATTGGACACATCATTAAGATAATTTGTCATTAAATAACTTTATACTTAATATGTATCTTGCATATTAATCTATTATTCATTAAGCAAGCCTCAATCAACTTTTTTATTAACATAAAAGTACAAATAATAAATAAAAATAAATTATGCTACTACTCACATTCAACATTTAATTTGATACTATTTTTTTTTTCTCCTCAACTCTAAAATGGTGCAAACTTCCTACAATAGTATGTAATTATGATGGTGATAATGATGATTATCATCCACTAAGACCAAAAATGGTATATAAGAAGGTAAAAAGATACTACTAAAAGTTATTTCGAATTTTATTGTTAATATGCTCAAAAAGTATTAAAAGAAGTGTTTCAAGATCATCATAATTTTATTTAGTTAAACAATCAAGAAGGTTGGTAGCGTCACAAATATTTTGAAATTTAATTCCAATATGAGTATAAACTGGATGATCTATGAGAGTTTTTTAATCTTCAACCATATTATTAGTGTTGCAAAGGCAATAGACTTTTAAATTGTGCCAACAATTTCTTAGTAATAATTATAGCTTAACGCATACATGATATTTACTATATCTGATTATAATTAAATGGGTTAATTATAGTAAAATACACATCATTATTTTCATAAAGTAACCTTAAAAAACTTATCTTTTAATATAAACCATAAAAACTATTAAAATAGATAATGTAAGGAATCCAAGATCTTTCTAATTCCTCATTTTGAAAAAACTTAATCTAGTTAAAGTTCTAAATTCTAGATCCATTGAAAACTTCCAAATTTAATGAAATTTGTGTTTAAAGCTTGTTCATCTCCCTGTACTGTACCTGCAAACGCACACAACTCATCAGTTCTAAAACCACAAGACTTTTCAGTCTTGACTGCTTCCTCAAGCACTCCCCTCTGAACAAATCTGCATGTGGAATCTTCAAATTCCAATTCTGGCTCAAGAACTCTAAGTTCCTTTTTCAACAAGGCAATCACAATTTTCCTCAACCTCCTCTGCAATGGTTGCCAAACCACTCTCTTTCCCTTCAGTGGAAAGAGCCATTTCCTATTCTGATCTTCCTGCTCTTGTAGCCATTCCTCTAGTACCTGCAATTGCACTTTCATTACTGCAATCTCTCTTTCTCTGACTTCCGCAGTCATCTCATCGTTGTGGCATTCCTCTGAACCTCTTCTTTGATCCTCCATGATCATCTTCTCCATGAGTTTCTCACTCACCATGAGTTGTACTAGCCTCTACGACAACAATCTCTTTTGCTGCCACTTACCTCACCAAGCTCTCCTCACTTAGTCTTTTGGTAAGTACTTGGTTCACTGCTTCTGGAACCTCTTTGAGCACTCTCCTCTGCTCACTCTCTAGGCTATCTCTTCAACTCACCTTCTTCTTCAGGACACTGCAATTGTCCTCCTTATTCAGCCTTTAGCTGAATACCAGGTTCACTGCCATCTTCTCTGCAACCATAAACTTCAATTCATAAATTTCAAATCAGAAAAATCATCTCACCTTTAAGATCTTGCATGATCTTTTCCTCCCTGCAATCCTGTTCACTTGTGTAGTTTGCATATCAGATTTAGAAATCTGATCGTCCTTTCAGTCTTTCAACAAAAATACATTTCAATTCAACAAAACCTTCTTGTCATCATTCAGAAAATAAATATTTCAACAAAGCATTCCAGCTCTGATACCAAAATTGACGCAGGCAAGGCCTGCAAATACCAGGATCCTCCGACAACCATGCATATAAAACATACACCTCAACACACGCCAGAGTTTACACTAAAATTTGTGGAAGCTTGTTTCATGATGTTGTAATCTCATGATTTATAAAAACCATGCTTGGAATTAAACCCAATTCATAACTCAAATTCTTTCTATCTAAACCAATTCCAAGACAACAAAGCTTATCAATATGAATATACAAATGCATCTTAATCTTCTACCAATAAATTTCATTCAATTCCAACTCCCATCTTTAATTCTTATAACGTGAGAGTTTAAAATCAAAACTCAATAAAAAGATGTGGCCCTGCTACCATTTCAATCTCACATAAAAACCTTTCATCCCAAATTCAAATCTTGAAACTCTTCGGACATTCCCATAAACAATCTCAAAATATATTGGCTGGATTCAATTAAAGAGTGCACCCTTACCTTTAAACTTCAATGCTTATTCCTCATATGTCTGCCCACTAACTTATTTCAAACAACAAACAGCTCGAAGTGTTTATTAACAAAACAACTCGAAGTTTTTCATTTCAACAACCTGCATATATGGTTTTACAACACGGATTTTTAAACAACCTCCATAAACAAAGGCACCCATATATTAAGACTGTGTCTGGCAATCATTTCCATGCTTATAGCTTATATCTTACTCATTCTAGACTGCACCCTTCAGATTCTTCAACAATCGAACTATTCGACTCATGAGATTTATCTGTTTCAAAAGACCATTGTCCTAAAACATACCTGTTTATTGAAACGCTGTCATCATGGCATAAGTTTGCATCTGAATGTCTCCGCGTTTCCTCCAAGTCAACTACAACACACACTCTTTACAGATCATTCATTTGCGTCTAAACCTTATATCAATCACTTTCTTTGCAGATACAATGTGCTGCCAAATACCACGATTTCTTCTCAGAGAAAAACGTTTCCTCTACTTCTGATGCAGAACAGAGACAAATAAAGCAGGAGAGCCAATGCGCAGATGCTTATTCCTTCAATCGATCTCCCATTTCTGTAATAACTGCATGTCTTTTGTTGAGTTTAAAACCATTCAAACCTGCGCCTTCATGCTTCACGCTACATTCTTCACTATGGCAATTTCATAAAGTTTAGATTTAATCAAAATCCAGTAAACCACAACTTACCAATACATCTCTAGGCTACACGTGGACTTTAACATTCAACGCATCCACATTCAGAATTCACTCCAGGTAATTTATAACATAATTTCTTCAACACCGCCTCACAGTAGATCCTTCATTTTATTTGTAGAACGTCCGGTAAAAAAAACCTGTTTCAATTGACATGATTAAAACAGAACTCTGCGTTAATATTAAAACAGAACTCTATCTCGGTTTACTTTGATTAGATCATACTTCACCCGATGTATATTTAATTCTGCATTGACTTTCAATGTAATTTCATGCAGCTTTATGACTACCGTGCACCCTCACTACCAATCAAAACATAAAAGCAATCGATTTATTCAACACACCCAATTTTCCTCTGGCAATCAATAACATTGATTCTTCAGTTCATGTGTAGAGTCTCAACACACATTAATTCACACGGATTTATTATTCCAACTAACCATGCAATTTCAATGTTATATAATATCGATTTCTGCAACTATGTGCAGAACCATATCTCAAAACTTATTAAACGCAAACATGTTCATACATAATCGAATTCAGCATACTCAAATCTATGGCCCTTTTACAAACTACCCAAAGGCTTCCAAGGAGAACCCTTGCTCACTTCTCACACTCACTCACTCCTTCCCATGCCTTTGAGGCTTGATGAATTTATACAATTTTAAAAATGAACTAATTAAATGCTCAATCCCTTCAATTTCTCAACAAACCCCTAAATCTCTCAACATCCCTAAAGGATAGATCTTTATCCCTAAAATCCTTCAACTAATTAAATTCTCTCATATCCTTTTATTAAATAAAAAGATATTTACAAAAATCCTCACCTTCTCCTATTTTATTCAAATTAATTGATAAAATATTAAAAATTATCACACCCCCTTTTAATATATTTACAAAATAAAAAAACACCCTTGATGCTCTGCATCAGCTTCTGAATATGTAGTGGCTATGTCAAAGAAATTTTTAATTTTTCTTCTTTCTTGATGGGATTTATAAGGACACACATATATATTTATATTATGCCAGTTTTTTTACATGGAAGTAATTTAGAGACAACCTTCTAGCCTTTCATTTTACCTTTCAATGTGAAGCTTGGCTCAATTACAATAATGTTTATGGGAAAACATCTTTAGAATAAGCTAACAGGGACGCCACATTGGCGTAGGGAGATGAAAATAGTTAATAATGGTGAAAATGATGAATATAGCCATTACAATGGAGAATAATAGCCACGATGTTTTAAAAGCCCCAAATGAGAGGCTTCGACATCGCTTTAATACTTTCAGTGTCACAACACAATCATTTTCAAAGGCAGGGCAATTACATAGTGTATTCTCTAAGGCAAGGCATGGTGACAAGTGCTATGAAATATATGGATGAAGGTGAACATGGAGGTGTTGCAACTATGAAAGCATGACTAAGGTCAACATACATAAATGGATAATAAACCTTTTTTTAGAGAAACAACTTCCAAAAACATAAAATCATAACCATGTGGAATATATAGTCAAATGTAACTAGAACATGAACTAGAATAGTAAGAAAAAAATTACCATGAAAGCATCTAGTAGTGTGACTTTGGATGGTTGTATTAACATTGTTGCCATGGAAAAATAGAGTAGGGTGAGAAAGATCCAACAATGTGCTTAATGCTAGTATGAAGAGAAAATCAAGACCATATTTTACCATTCAAAGCATGTGCCTTAATAGGGTGTGAATTATTTTCTTTGGTGCTACAAAAAGTACCTCATTCTTCCCTTAGAGGTAGTTGAGAACAGAGGATGCTACATTCCATAATTTTTCTTGCAATTCAAAGTTGTTTATGCAAAAATGAGGTGAGCTCGAGAAATATATTGAAGGTTAGGAGAGCATGTGATATGGTAAAGAGGAAAGGGTTTCAAAAAGAGTAAGCATCGACTTTAATAACCAGATACAAGCAATGGAGGACTTGCATGACATCCTGTGAAGGCATGATTATTCCTTCTTTAAATTAAATAAACATACATTGACTAAATTTTTCCATTTACCATCTATTTTAGCTTAAACAAGGTGTATGCAAATGAGAAGGAGTCTGATTTATTTGCATGCACAAAAAGACAAGAATGACGCAAGGGGTACGAACAAGGGGAAGAATAACGAAAGTGGGATTAACTACATAAACAAAGTCACTCACAATAGAACTTATTGTGTAGTCATGTAAATGAAATCCACTTAGTCAAGTTGGGTTTGCTTCATACCTATGACTGAAAGAATTTTTATGTTTCCTGATACCATTATCAACGGTCCCCTCGAGCTCTTTACAACATTTAGCTTATATTACTAGGATTCAATCAAAATCGTTGTGTTTAATCCTTGGACAGAGAGCTCATAATGGTAATAAGGGTAGTGGTGAGTTGGTGGCCTACTTGCCAACTAGTGTAACATGGTTAGAGTCCCAAGTGTGTCTTGGGATTTGACACATTAATCGCGTGCCCCATAACTTACAAATAGCCACCCATATCCTCTAATGTATGAGTTGACAACATAATACTATGCCATACACCACATCAAATATGAAATCAAAACATTGCAACCACCCACATCATATAGGATATATCAAACTATAATATGTTCATTTGAAAGGTGTTATATCACACACTAAATTTATACCTTAAATCCCATCAATGCATAGCAAGTATTGTGTGGAAACTTTACATAGCATGGATATTAAACATTTTAGATTATAATTCCATCACCCTTATTCTATGATATCATTTTAGTATATCAGGGTAAGAAAAAACATGACATAATGTTTGTAGAACCTTTGCAATAGAAAGAGCTTATTAATCTTGTAGATAGTGCATTATTACCAGTTACTTTTCATGTTGAGAATAAGTATATTCATATGGTATCTTTGTACATAAATACATATAAGAGAGGTGCTAGTAAGTTTTCAAACTTTTCACCACATCCAAACACACATACATAATTTTTTACACATATCATTGCTTGTATCACCATGCACTTGTATAAAGACATTAAACCATAAAGAAAGTAACAAGAAGAGGTCAAATCCTTAATAATTTGGAGGGACCCCACTTACTAAAGTTCATAAGTTTTGATTTGTAATATATTGTTATTACATTTTTAGAGGAGGAATTGAGTGCAATGGTTTGCACGTATTTATGGGGGTGACCCATGAACAATAATGAGTCAAAAAATTGTTGAGTGAAGTAGATAACTAGATGCTAGATAATGGGAATTCTAAAGGTTAATACAATCTGTATATGTATACAATTGACATCTATTGGCATTTGAAAATTCTATTAGGATGTATCTTGTTGAAATTTAATGAGGGTAAAAAGGAAATTTCATTAAAATAACAAGGGTGGAAACCACATATGAAAAATAAAAGTTATATTATATAGAAAATAAAAACTATCCTCTAAAATATCTAAATGATTTCAATATTCCATTAAGTTATTAATCAAAATATCATAAAAATAGTTTGAGAGTGGAAACCACATATTGAAAATAAAAACTATCTTATATGAAAAACATAAACTATCATAAAATAAGTTCGAGAGTGGAAACTACATATTGAAAATAAAAACTATCTTATATGGAAAACATAAACTATCTTATAGAATATCTAGGCTCATGAGAATATTCCATATGTTATTTGATGAAATTTCATAAAAATAGATTTAGAGTGCTAATTACATATGGAAAATAAAATCTATCAGCTAGGATATCCAAATGATGACAATATACCTTGGATCATTTTTCTATTTATATTGAAATCCACTCCACTTTTTATTTATTTTTACTATACACATTAGATTATGGAATTTATTATTTATAAGCTTTATATTTAAGGAAATTTAGTTATATATATATCTATATATATATATATATATATATATATATATATATATATATATATATATATATATATATATATAGTAATGTAAGTTAATTGATGACATTGGTTATTTATCAATTTTTCACACATTCGAAAAATGATAGATTTACATAATAATATAATTATATTTATTAATTTTAATTGAATATTTATTTTATAAAATTATGATTTATTAATATCTTTTTAAAATAAATTATTTTTTTTTAATTAAATTTTATTACCTCTGAAACTAAGATTGCAACATTGTTGAACCAGTTTTAAAAAATACCACCCACACTCTACCATATAGAAGAGAAGATTTGTTGGTCAATATTAAGCATACAAAATGTCTACATCGCGAGCAAGGACCAATTACAACAGAAAATATGAGATGACATAACAAAACAATAAAGAATATAACTAGAAACATAATAACCAATTCATGTGTCTGATGATGACAATGGTGCAAGATTCATCACAATTTCTCTAAGAGGCATTGCATGCTTGAACTCACATTGGATATGTTTCGTAATGAGAGATATAGAAGCTTCTAAGAGATCCTCATAATCCTGCTACTTCCACTAGTTGCATTGAATGTCGTTGGAAAAGGAGATAATGTCATTCTTATCTTCATGCTTTTCCTTTAATACCTACCCCAATAGAGTCTTTAATTGCCAATGTAGAGTAACTAAAAGCATATATTGGCTTGGTATGACCAGGGTCAAGAAGCTAATGGGAAACCTCCTCAAGGAGTTCTGAATCAGAATAAGCTTTTCAGCCTTGTGCAACTCGAGCCTCAAGTCTCTTAATCTCTTCCCGAGTACAATAAGATGTCGTTGAACAATAAGAAACCACTTCCTGTTGTGCCTATGACTGGGCACATGATCGATTAGGTTGGCCACATGATTGATTAGGCTGGCCACATTCACCAGTCCCATGCTACCCATGCACATTTTAGTGAGACATTGTAGTCACCATAGGTACAAGCCCAACACTGTGACAAAGAAATAAACCCCACTAATACCAAAAATCTAATGATGACAACCACCCCACAGGGTCAGATACAACAAAATGAGGCTTAGGAAGACCTATCCCACTCACTCTATAAACTAACCAAGAATGATCTGGTTTGCCACAAATACCCATAGATTGACCAAAAAATAGATAATAATTAAAAACTTGGGTCCAACCCCTCCTTCCAGATCTCTTAACAAGGAAAACTAACAAAGTCCCCTATGTGGAGGAACAAAGAAACCAAAGATAAAATCCCTCCCCCTAGATAACAGAGCCTCCCAACTTAGATAAAAAAAAAACAAAAGCTAACCCACTCAAAGACATTTCTAAGAAGGTTACTCCATTCCAAAGGCATAGAAAAGCAATGAAAATAACAATATTGGTCAGGGAAAGGAAAACTTCCCACTGGAATGCATCAAAACACACTAGGATAAAAGCAACTCAACATTGATGAACCTGAGTTGCAACCACAATGATTGCACCCACTCTCCACTGCACCAGAGCATACGATCACCGTGAGGTTTGAATCTACCATTCCACTATTAGATTGAGCACCAACCTAACATACCTCTCCCAAACCAACACAGAAAAGCAAGGAATTACAACAAGTGTAAGCCTGTAATGTGACTTTCTCCCTAATATTCCAATTCAGAACAAGGTCTCCCCATCTCCAATTCTAGCATCTTGGTTGATAAACACCACCATAAACCCATTCCATACTCCAAATAGGAAAAAAAATTCCCACCCGCACTAGAGAAATTACCCTGACTGGGTCCATACACCCTCCCATCAATACAAACAAAATACAATGAAGATCTAAGACAAAACACTCCACGTAATGACACACTTAATCTTCACACGCCCCATTCTAGAGGAAGACAGGCCAAACCACCCCTTATTAATGACATGAAAAGTCAGTGTGGTGGCAGGTACACCCCAAATCCATTTACATCCTGGCCCACTATCCCCTTTGTAGACAAATAAAATTTTAATTAATTAAAATTTTATATTTTATTGATTTAAAAAAAAATTGATAAAAGGAAATACTATAAGTGAAACATCAAATTAAAAACTCTAAAAGCATATTAATAAAATAAATATATAAAAAATTATAATTATATTAATAAATAATATTATAATAAAATAAAATATTTTTTTCCCTAATTAGGGTGCGAGCCATCCCTAATGGATTTGTACGGGCTCAGGGAATAATGAAGTTCATTAAGAGTTTCCTCTCCACCCTCTGCATGCACCCAATGCTTGGAGTGGTGGCGGCAAGCATGCGAGAGTTATTGCATGGGGGAAGCAGTGTGTTAAGGGAAGCTGGAGAGGGTAGAACCTTGTTTCAAATGTTGAGGAGAGCAATGTTGGTGATAATGATTCTGTGGAATGAGAGTGCGAAGGGAATTTAGGACAACCGGAGGTAGTCAACATCCACAGATCCTAATAGTGAATCATGATATGTTATCAGTCTTTATCCTACAATTTTAGTTAGAATGGCACTAAATATTCAGCCTTGTGTCAGGGAATTGACAATGTTTTGGTGGTAGGGTGACAAGTTTTGGAAGGGCCGGAGACATGGCCTCGTGGGGCTCCAAGTCGAGTTGGGGTCCACAGTTTTTCTTACCCCTGTATATGATGAATTCGAGATCTGTTTTTCTCTCATGGGTGCATGCATGATAGAGGGGGTCGCGAGTAGGGATGGTGAAAGTCTCCCACCCATGGGGCTGGAAGAGTGGACAGGGGGTTGGATCTGTAGAGATTGGGGGGGTGATTCAAAAAACTTCGGTGAAGGGAGAGTTAGGGGCTCAAGAAAACGAGGATATACCATTTGGTGGTAGAGAAGACCGGTCGGTCAAACTCTAAGTCAGTTTGATCCTATGGTCTCGAATTTTCTAGGTTGGGAACCCCAGATCGAATGGTAATCATCTTAGGTATCAGGAGAGGGTGTGAAGTGTGTAGTGTCCTATCTAGGGTGCTAGACTAGGCTATATTTATTATCGACCAGGATGCGTAGACTTAGAGTCATGCGTCTACAGTATATAGACATAAAGGATTATTAGCTAAGTGGTTATGATGGTAGGTTACAGGACTTCTTTACGGAAGATTGAGGTGTGTTACCTATCACCCAAACACTTAGGTCACTCAGTTAATCTACCTAATTACAACACTGTCATTCAATTCATTTACCAAATTAAAACACTGTGTATCACTTTAAACCAAGATTTCAATCTCCTTACGGAGACACTATGCATAAAACCCTTGTTCAGCAAATACTCAGCATTCAACTAATATTCATGAAAGATAAAGACATACTGAAATCATAAGCATACTTTAAAATGATAACAGAGTTCATGACATTGCTTTAAAAGACAACAAAGGATCGAATCCCTTACAGGATACGATTCACGACCTCAGTGATGAACTGTTCAAGCACTATCATAAACATCACCCATACGCATTCTATTGAAATCAAAAACCAATTCTAATTGCTGTGCATAATATTCATGAAAGATAAAGACATACTGAAATCATAAGCATACTTTAAAATGATAACAGAGTTCATGACATTGCTTTAAAAGACAACAAAGGATCGAATCCCTTACAGGATACGATTCACGACCTCAGTGATGAACTATTCAAACACTATCATAAACATCACCCATACGCATTCTATTGAAATCAAAAACCAATTCTAATTGTTGTGCATATCATTTAATACCCTAAGTTGCGAATAAAAAGAAATGACAGTATACCAGTTTAACGCAGGGCCCGTCCGCGTTTCAGAGGTATACTGGACTGTGATCAACCGATTATAGAATCAACGCAACAAGGAAAATCGTGACTGCAACTGTGTTCTTGGTATTAAGTTCAAAATTCTGTTTTCAAAACTATACAATGATAACCAACAACTAGCTACACAGAACTGTGTTTACATATGTTTTTTACAAACTTTACATTTCGAAAACGAATGTACATTCATGATGCGGCTGTTGCCGCTTTTATCATGTCGTGACTTTTAAAATGTTTCTATTCTGAACTGATTTAAAAAAGGAACAAAACTAAATTAGTTTAGAATGCTATGCTGTTGCTGCCTTTGTCGCCAACATGCTATACTTTGACCATCGTTGACCGCGGATGTAGGAGGGTCGGTTCTGCTGTAGGATAGGTATTCGTCCATGCTTGGACATTCTACTTTTCATCCCTACCCTTCGCTCTAGCCTAGCTGTCATGCCACATGTCAAACAATAAACCAATTACAGGATGTTGTAACTTCCTATAGTCATTTTACCAAAAATTCCTAATTCTTTAACATAAAACTCCTAAATCAATTTTAATGCATTTTAATAACTATATTACTATTTAACTAATCAATTTCAAGGGATCTAAGAGATGTATGATGGAAAGAGGTAAGCAAATGATATGTTTTTAGGAGGAAAAAGGAGGTCATGGGATGGTACCAACAAAGTGACACTGAGAAATTGAAGCCGGCTATGGAAAAAGCAGGCCTGAGTACTATTGTCCAGGAATTCTGTAAGGGGTCACTAAGAAAGGGTTTGACAAGTGATGGGCTCAGTCTCACGGCTGGCCTGAAACCCACTTCATTCCTTGTAATTCTGCTTGGTTGATGAAATCAATTAATGCTGGAAACTATAGCTATATTATTGACGACATGGTGATAGTTGGTATGGCTTTGCGCTGTTCATTTAAGCTCTGCACTGGGCAAAGGAAGGACTGTAATAATGATGGCATTAGAATCCTGTGTTGGCATTCAATTAGTTGCAGACAATTGAGTTGTTTCCTTACTTAGCCGATGTCTTTTGAATTTGAAACAAATTTGCAGTGGGGGCAAGACCATTGGAAGAGTCGAGCACCCAACCTGTGGCCCTGAGTAGTAGAAAGGCTGAGAGTGCAAGAAAGAGAAGATAATTTGACAGACTCGAGCAACAACATGGCTCAAGTGAAGGAGATAAAGAACAATGGAGGAGGAAAACGAGGTTGGGGGAGGCAGAGAAAGACAGACCTGTCTCTGGGAAGCCAACCCATCTCCTCCAGTGGGGCAGCAGGGATGGGATGAGGGCGTAAGCCAAACTTGTGTACCATTGATGAAGCAACCCAAGCTTACCATGCCAACAACTCCGACCCAATTAGGAAATTAATAGCAGAGTGGGAAGAAGAAATCCGAAAAATAGCAGAAGATTTCGATCTGGACCTAGATGAGTGGGAAGCAGTGGCCCCAGATCCAAACCATACTAGAGGGAGAGTAACTCAGTACAAGTAGGCTGTGCGCTTATTCTAGATGATGAAGAGAATCCTAGTAAAGGCCATAGAATAGTTTCCTCCAGACATTCATGCTGCCCCTCGGGAGCATTCGTTGAAGTCTGATTTTACCAAAGAACTGCAAAAAATTCAGTTCTAGATGCAGCAATAGAGTGATAGGTTGAGTCAGACCGAGCAACACATCCCATGCATACCTCACTCGAAACTTCCTGATTCTACAGTGAAGGACCTCACTCCGGTGGATTTCACTGATGATGAACAGTGACAATGTACCCATGGTCTTCTTTTTGAATGCTTTGGTCATATAGTTTTTGACTTATTATCAGTTATGTTTACAATTATTTAGAGAATAGGAATTATGAAGACTCTTAGGCTTATATCGCATGGATGGACAGACTTATGTTTTTTTTCTTATAGATGCCATATTTTGCAGTTAGGTGGCCAACAGACTTGGTTTCCCACTGGGCAGGTTGAGACCACTTAACTCATGGACATATGGATGTAACCTGCTTAAATTATGAAAATTAATAGAAAGATACCACCAAGCTTACAAAATATATATATATATCATAAAAGTTTCCCACTTTAACCTTATACTCAGGAAAAATATCTGAACCAGAAATGTGAGCTCAATCTAATGCATGGATCCTCCCCTGACTCAAATCTAAAACGAGAATGCACAGAATTGGAATGGAAATACCTTCCTTCCTAAATGGGGTGTTTAAGAGGAGAGAAGTTGGAGGGCACATGGTAGCCATACCACCAAGCATTACAGATGGGGGACATGGCCATGTTCCCTTCCTAATATCATTAACTGATCATAATGAATCCTACACAATTGATCGTGCAACCATATATGATTTTGGTGAAGGTAATCTCTAGATTTCAAGATGGCTTAATGGAGGAGATCATGCATAGGGTTGTTGCAGTTATGATGTGGGGGTTTGGTCTTCAAGAGAAACCATTAAGTCCTCTCCCATCCTATATTCCCATGTGAATCACCAATCAGAAGCAGGTGTGGCCTTTTGGCGTAGGTGGTGAAGGTAATTTACACTAAGTAAAGGTTCAATCAACTACTAATACTCTCAGAGTAATGAATTATCAACATGCATAGGGTCAAGATCCATGATTTCGAAATCATTGTACTGGGTTGCTTCCTAGAACATAGCTTTAAATAACCTCCAAAGAATCTCCTTCTACTCTATTTTTCATTTGTCTATTCTACTCTTCCCAAGTGTGTTTGCGGGGATAAGTAAATGTGTTCCCCTTCTCATGCATATGGTACTGGTGTCCAATATAATTCTTGGTTGTTGTAGTTACCTTAGGTTGGGTTGTTAGAATTATTTCAACGATTCCCATCTTTCTATCCGATAGACATCTCTGAGTATATCCCCTCCATGGCCTCCCATTTTATTCTTCATTTCCTCCAAAGAAAAATTCTTTCTTTGGAAAGGTTTGAGTTTGTAGTGCATACCCAAGATACACCATTAGAGAGCATGGATTCAAAGGGGTTATTGAGAATAGCAACATGAAAGGCTAAAAATAGAAATGCTAAAAATAGCATTCAGAATATTCCAATTTTAATTTGTCCTTGAATTAAAATTCGAATTTAGTCTCACCAGCTGCTTGAAAAATAATTAATTAATTCATCTTGAGTTAATTAGTTGGAGAAATTCAAGCTAGAAGTCTTTGTGAATTCATGCAACAGTTATCCCTTAAATTAAGGAGATTATCCCTTAATTAAGGAGATAAGGATGAGTTGTAATTAGTTAGCTCAGTTAATTGAGTTATGTCTAGTTAAATTAGTTCCAAACAGTTTGAGGAACTAATTGTGAGTTCAGTCAGTTAATGCATGCATGCATCAAACTAGTGTACTCCAGATAACTGAGGATTCTCTTATAAACAACTCATGCATGTATATTCAGAGAAAGACCCAATTGAGATTAAAGATAGGGACATTGTACTATCAGTTGCATGAGTTTTCCTATAAAGGAAACTCATCCATGCAGAAGGAACAAGGTTCCTTGAGGATTGCGCAGTTTTACAGGGTGTGAGATCAGTGTGAGTGATCAGTGTTACACTTGGTAACAGGAGGATCACCCAGAGAAACTGCACAAGGAAATAGTTGGCTTGGAGGACAGAGGAGAAGGTTTGTGAGAAGCCTTGTTTTCCTGTGAGCATCCAGAAGGATTGTACCGAGAGCTGGCTAGCTATGAGAGCTAAAGCTTTGTGTAATCTTGATGTATTTCCACCTTGTATGATAATACAGAGAGCGGGGTTTTTAGCTGAGGCTTTCCCCTAAGTATTTTTTGTGTTTCATGTGCATTGATTCTGTTTCTGGTTATATGTGTTCTGCTTGTTCTTGCTCAAATTTATTAAGCTTCCTCAAGTTTGATTGTAGAAGTAGATTAAAGTATTTTGCTTTATCAGGTTAATCTACAGCGAGAATTTCTACAAGGGTGTGATACACTTCAAAGAGCGGGGAGGCTCTCCAACCTAAGAGAGGGTGGAAAATTTTGCTAGCCTATAGTAAGATATCATTCCATAAAACATACAGGACGAAATTACATGAGTGGAATAAGAGATTGTAGGAAAGCATGGGTGTTTAACCAATACTAAAGTGTCGATGGAAGTAGTTGAGTAGATGTTAGATATTGGGCATGTTAGAGGTTAATACAACCAATATATGTATACGGTTGATATCTATTGGCACCTGAAAATTCTATTGGGATGTGTCTTGTTGGGATGTAATGAGGATAAGGAGGAAATCCTCATTAAGATAGATGAGCTATAGCTCTCTCTAAAGAAATTGGACATGTGCCTGCATCATATTGAAGACCATCTGGGTCTTCCATCAAATCTTAGTGGCTCACTATGTGACAACAAGGAGCCAATTGTTGTGGATGCATCAAACTTAGCCAAGTATCAATCAAAAGTTATAGTTACTTTCGTCTCTTCACTCTTTTTCGTCACTTGCTTGAAGTTATATTAGGATGAAAATTGCTAGGCTACAACTTCCATGTCCTTTTGTAAGAATTTTCTAAATTTTATGTTTGGAAGTTCAGAAAACTTTAGCTCTACCACTCGTCTAGTTTCCCAAGTGGGAGATTAAGGCATACCAAAACTTCTTATAACATTTCATCTTAATAAATGAATATAACTTAATTTTACAAAAAAAATGAAAAAAAATCTTAGAACATATTTCTTAGTGCTTTCCTAACTTGGAAATAAAAATTTAAAGAATTTTGAGTAATATATTATTTTCTTAGGATTTGATAGGCCACATTGGGTATTAATAGATGTTAAATTAAGCACCAAATTGATATATAAGACCCTTGTTTAAAGTTTCTAAAAATGTACATACTCTACTATTTTAAAATTTATGATTAAAATATATTAATGCTATGTTATTTGGTATATAAGAGATATGGAACTTATAACTTCAAATTTAAGTGAAATTTTTAATAATAATATTATTTTTTTTAAATAAGAAAAATTACACTTTTAAAATTATTATTATTATTTAATTGAAAAAATAAAAAATAAAATAACACCTTACAAAAAATTATACTTAAAATTATTGAATCACTCTTCCACCCTAATAAATTTAATAATTTTTTAATATAATAATAGAAATCATAATATAATAGGGTGTGATCATATGGGCATTAACGCACAAAATCTCATGAGCACTATGCACCTTAGCGCGTTTAGGCTAGAGTAGTACTGGGATGGGTGACCCCTCGGGAAGTCCTAGTGTTGCACCCCCTCCCCCTTTAAAAAAACCCTAGGATGGGGCTTGTTGGCTAGCAAACACATTGCTAAGGCATTCATGCCATTGTGAAGGTCATAGTTTCAAACGTCCACTTACCTGTGTGTCATGCTTGGGAGCAATGCGATTACACCTAGAGATTATGGAGGTAATCATTGGGAATCAACCCTATGTCATGCGAGGGGCTTGTTGGCTAGTGAACGCATTGCTAAGGCGTTCATGTCATTGTGCAGGTCATAGTTTCAAACTTCCACTTACCTATGTGTCATGCTTGGGGCAGTGTGGTTATACCTAGAGATTATAAAGATAATCATTAGGAATCAACCCTATGTCATGTGAATACGAATACCGACGCATTATTGATATCTCCATTCATTATATATATAAATATAAATTAATATAATAATTTTGTAATAACGATTACACCTAAAAATTATAGAAATGATCATTAAGAATTAACCCTATATCATAGAAGTACAAAAACCAATACATTATGGATTCCTTCCTTTATTATCTATATATTATAATATAATTTTTTTTAATATAATAATAAAACCTATAGATATTGGTATAGTGTAATAGGTTGTGGAATTTTCTCGGACCAAACTGGCATCTAGAACCCTGTCCCTCACACACAAGAGATCGCAATCTTTCATTAAAGTCAATTTAATTGTTTTGCGGCCCACTATGGAGCTAAATATTCCACAACCTCTCTTTGTGTTGAATGCTGGAGCGAAATATCCACATCCTGTTTCATGCTCTCGTGAACGTTATTGGATATTGGACATGTTATTCCCGATAGAGCTAAATATGCCACAGGGACTTCCAGTCAAACTTGGGAGAGCATAATTCAACAATATTAAGCAATTAAGTGGAATATGTTATTTTCCATACTAATATAGGATTTTTTAGATTTGAATCATTATTATAGTATTGATTTAAAATAAGTCAACAATATTTAGCAATTAGGTGGAATATGTTAATTTCGAGGATTTTTAGATTTCAATTATTATTATAATATTGAGTTAAAGTAATTAGTTGATTTATTATAAAAATAGTTTGAAGATAAGAATTATATATGGAAAATAAAAACCATGACTAAACAGTAATGTAAAGCAATTATTTGTATAAGATTTAGCTTTTACTATATTATTGACTAAAATCTAATAAAAATTATTTGAGAATAAAAATTATGTATGAAAAATAAAAGTTATTTTACAAAATAACTAATGATAACATTATTTTATAAATGGATGGATCATTTTTCCATTCACATTGAACTTTTGATTTTAAAAAGTCTCAGTACATCATAATAATATTTTCACCATGCAGATTCATGGAATTTGTTGTTTAGCAAACTTTAATAAATTTAAACTTTTTTTATAAAAATATGTTTTATTAATTTATATATATATAATAATATTAAATTAGATTAGATTATATGAGACTTGTTGTTTATCAAATTTTAGTATATTTAAAAAATATAAAAATTATATAATAATATTATTAATAAATTTTTATTTTTTAAAAATATTAGTTTAAATGATTCAGTAAAGAATTTATTTCTCCAATTATATAGGTTGAAACTTATAAAAATATGTTATAATAGACCTAACTACACTAATAATATATAAATAAAATTTCAGTCAATTAAATTTAATATTTTATTACCTATTAACAAAACATCTTATTTTATATGCATCAAATTAAAAACTCTAGAATTATATTAATAAAATAAATATCTAAAACTATTAAAATTATATTAATTAAAATTATTATAATAATGAAATAATTATAAATATTATAAATTTCCTTTTTGGCAAAAATTCTCAATTTTACTACCTATTTAAATTTACTATATGTTATAACTACGCTAGTAATAAAAAAATATAAATACAATTTTAATTAATTTATATTTATATTTTATTAATTTAAAAGTAATAAATTAGTTATAAAAGAAAATACAAGACATTTCATAAACATAATTCAACCAATTAAAAAATCTAAATTAAAATTAATAAAATAAATATAGAAAATTTCTAAAATAATAGTAGTAATAAAAATTTATAATAAAAAAATAATCCTAAATATTTTAAACTTTTCCCGCATTATTCTTTACTAAAATATCTGAACCAGAAATGGGAGCCTAATTCAATATCCCATAGCAACTCCACGTTAAACATGTTAAATGTTACATGTTTATAACCTCAAGATGAAGGGATAATACTCCTTACCCTATCCTCTAGATCAAAGTTGGCATGTCCTCCATTGAAAGTGTGGCTATGTTTAGATATCCGATGTATAAGAAGAAGTTTCACAATATGGAATCCAAGAGGCTCCCAAAAGTTGCTTCTAACTTTAGTCAAAACCCCCAGCTGCACCTCAAGCATTGGTGGCATCAAGATGCTCAGTCTTGGCTCAACGTTCAGGGGATTAAGGAGGAGATCATCATGGGAAGCAAGGACAGTATCAAAGATACTATCACCTCTGATTTTAAGGACAAGATGTGGGATATTAAGGGGATGGAGGCTAAAAGGAAGCTAAGGTACTATAAGGAGGTGATCAACCCCACCCTTGATAACCAGAATTATCTCTCTATGTTGACTAGTACTAAGAAGAAAATAAACATCGCTAGGATTAGAACTAACTCTCATGAGCTTTGGAGTGAGACCCAGCTGTGGTCTACTCCCAAGACTCCCTAGGACGATAGAATTTATCAGCTTGATGATACTAGGAAGGTGGAAGATGAAAATCACTTCCTTTTAGATAGCCCGACTCTTGCCCACATCCACTCTCAATTCCCTATCATCAGTCACAACTCCAATCTTCTTGACTTATTAGGCAAACCCAACTATAGCGATCTTGGAATGCTTCTTTCCGTGCTCGAGGATCACAAAAACAAGATTTCGAACAATGACATTTCTCTCTTTTCTTGAGGTCTGATAGAACACATTGGTCTTAGTGGACGTTAATCATCATTATCATAATATATATAGAGTTAATAAAATTTAATTAAATAAAAAAATGGTTTTTGACTTTTAATTTAGTTAATATTTTATTCAAGTATACTATATTTATTATTAAAAAATATTTAAAATATAAATCTGTTTAAATTTAAAATAAAAAAATTATATTTAAAATAAAAAAAAAAAAAATTTCTTATTTGATTTAATAGAGTTTCATGAGCAACTATATTCAAAGTTCTTAATTTATTCATTTATTTGAGTTTTACAGTTTAATTGTTATCTGTTTTTGAATTTTTTTGGCCATATTTCTGATAAAATTTGTTTGAAATTTAAAATGCATTTTTAATAACAAAAAATCATTTTTTTTGAAAATTTATTTCAGTAAAATCCTAAAAAAAAACTTTAAAGGGTAAAACAATTTAAAATAAAATTTACCATAGAAAATATTTATAATAAACATATTAATATTGCATATAACTTATATAATGAAATAAAAAAATAAAATAAAAATTGAAACCTAAATTATAGGTTTTTTGTGCTTTTCAAGGGTTTTCTTGGTGGTTTTCTAAGTTGTTTTTGGTCTTCAAGGGCTTTCTTAGTGGTTTTTAAAGTTATTTTTTTGTGGTTTTCAAGGGTTTTCATGGTGATTTTCATTATTTTTTTGTAGTTTTTGTATGCTAGGTTTTTTTTCTAAATTAATTTATTTTATTTTGCAGAAAAAATTAAATAAAAGGGACAAAATTGAAAGGAAACCTATGTCGTCTTGAGCCTATGGGTCGTTGGCGAGGTTGATGGGTAGCTAGATTGAGTTCTTCCATCTTGGTCGAGCTTAGAAATCTTTCGTCGAGTTCCTTTTCCTCTTGCAGCCCGAGTAAAATGACTTGTGTAGGTCATGACTAGGATATTTGAATTAGAAATAGCATTTGATCGATCGAGCCATAACTCTCGATTGAGTCATTAACTTGGGTTAGAAAATGGCTCGATTGAGAGTTTATTTAAACACTCAATCAAGCTATTTTTAAACGCTTTAACAACTCAATCAAGCAATTAAAAATTGCTTGATTGAGTGCTTAAAATTGCTCAATTGACCATTCGTTTTTCAACAACACGCGCCCTCATTTCGCCAAAAAGTGCAACCCATATCCATGCTTTGACCCATTGTAGTCACCATAGGTACAAGCCCAACACTGTGACAAAGTAATAAACCCTACCAATCCCAAAAATACAATGTAGATAACCACCCCACAGGGTTGAATACAACAAAATGAGGCTTAGGAAGACCTACCCCACTCACTCTAGAAACTAACCAAGAACGATCTGGTTTGCTACGAATACCCATAGATTGACCAAACAAAAGACAATAATCAAAAACTTGGGTCCAACCCCTCCTTCTAGACCTCTTAACAACGAAAATATACCATAATCCCCTTTGTGGAGGAATAAAGAAACCAAAGATAAAATCCCTCTCCCCAGACAACAGAGCCTCCCAAATTAGATCAAACAAAACAAAAATAGGCCCACTTATAGACATTTTTGAGAAAGTTACTCCATTCCAAAGGCATATAAAAGAAATGAAAATAACAATATTGGACAGGGAAAGGAAAATTACCCACTAAAATGCGTGAAAACACACCAGGATAAGAGCAACTCAACACTAATGAACCTAAGCTGCACCTGTTAGCTACCTATACCAATAGGTTTCATATTTCATGATGGCTATAGAAGTTCCAAATATGCTCTGCTTTGATTATGCAAAGATCCCATATTTCCAAAGGAGTACAAGGTGTATAAATAGCTTAATGTGTCCCAATTTTGATGGATGGTCCAACAGTCTAATCTGGATCATTCCATGGTTTAAATTTCCAGTTGTAGAATAGAGAAAGAAGTCTGTCCAAACTGTTTAATCTTGGCAGACAAGTAGCTTAGGTAGAGAAATTAAGTTTCCCAACTGCTTAATCTGGGACCTTGGAAGAAATAAGGGTAGAAGTAGATAGAAAAACAAAAGAAAAAGCCAAAGAAAAGAAAAGGAAAGTAAGGGTCTGCAAGTCCAAGTGCACCCTCCAAGAAGAAATAAAAAATGCTAGGCAAAGTAGCTGGGTAAGTAATTGGGGTTGCAGAAAGGTTATCTTTACCATTGCAAGTATGTTAACTTTGTTTACTAAAGCAAAGTCAAAACAATTGAGAAGGTGTTCTTCTTTATCAAGTTGCAGCAAGCAGGAAAGCATGTCTAACCTCCCTTCTTCCCCTTTCTATTTCATTACTAACACTCCCTCATCAGCTGAGACTCATGGAAGAAGATTATGGTTTCATGGTGGTTCTTAATTTTTTAGAAGCCACATTTCTTGTCTAAACTCTTTTCATTTTGATCTACTCCCTAAACTAAGTAAGTTTCAAATAAACTTAGTGATTTTCCCCCCTCATTCACATCTTCCCCCATATTAACTCTAACTTTACTATGTAAATCCCCTATATTACCTTTCCCCTACTAGTATTAACACCATGGTGTATAAACCCCAAATTTTGTATAAATATCCCCTCCCCTTGGCATTATAGCCAATAAGTCCTATGTTAGGGATCAAATGACACCTGGTCATCTTGATTAACCTAAGCCTAAACTCCTCCCCCTTTCCAAATCCACTTTTTAACTCATTACCCCTCGTTTGCACATAAACTTTGTAAAAACCTTGTTTTACCTATACCCGCTTCATTTGCAAAAATAACCCCTAAATACCCACTTGGTTCTCTTATCCAAAGTATTGGGGCTGTATTATTGCGCATTGGAAAAACCTTACAAATCCCCTTTACCCATGAAACCCCTTTGAAACTACCAAAAAACCCAAAAAACCCACTTTCCGCCGCTTAACCAAAGTTGGCGCATATATTTGATTTTTCGGAATATATTGAAAAAAACATTGAAGAACACTATATCTAAACCTTCCCCGCTAAGCACGTATCCCAAAAGAAATACTTGTTTATTCCTCCGCCCGCGTCCGTATCCACCTATCATGTCATCATCCCGACTACCGTCGGATCGAACCCACGGGATCCGACGGCCCTCATTGATATCGGATTGGGCCCGGCGTCCACGCTTTAGCACCCGAGAAGGTGACGAAGTGGTACGTCAGGCCTCTGCCACGCGTCCCCTTCTCGTTTTCTCGGGTCAGACTCTGACACAAGCCAGGCCGTATCATAACCGCCCCAAGAAACTGTAACAGCTAGCGCTTAACCGTAACCGTCAGAGCATTACCGCCCGGTTTGCCAGTGCCACGTCATGCCCACGACATCTCCGTCCTGCCATCGCATCAGCACTTTTGTCCGCTTCTGGGCCAACTCACCTGCCACAGCATCATCCACATGGACCAACAGTAGCCCGCCACCTCACCTGATGACGTCATGCTGACGACATCCGAGCCTGACCCCACCCTATGACGTCATGCTGACGTCATCACAGAAAAGGCGCCAAATTGCAAAAAATCCATATTATGGCCAAAAATCGCGTTTTTTCATACTTTCTGCTTATTTGCTATTGTTTCTTCTGCATGGTGTTTTACGTTCAAGACTGCGCCACCTCGCTGGAATCGACCTGAAGACCTCCAGAGCACCAATTCCACCCACATTTACGACCACTGCTCGCTGTTTGCCAGGTATTTCTCGCCATTCATCCTCCATGTGCCTAAATTGACTGTAAATTACTCAGAAAGCTTAAGGAACACTGAAACTCACAATTTCACCGGCAATTTCCCTCTGCAACACCTCTATTTACAACTGCGGCCTTGAAAAACACTAGCCGAGCCTTAATTCCCGAGTTTCTATCAAAAAGTGTAAACTGCTCGCGCAATCGTGAGACAGTGGGTTAGTCCATTAAAAAACCTGCCACAAGAGACAGAGTGAGAACTGACAGTGGTCCTATTCCTAATTTAAATAGTATTTCAATTGCTGTTTATTTAGAACTACTCTCTGTTCCTTATAAATTTACCTCCCTGGTAAAGGGACATTCCTCTATACTGTCCTGCTCAATTGAAACCAGTTTGCACTCAATTCAGAATCCTCTTTTGCCATGGAAACTCCAATTGCACTGAACATCAAGCCTCTCAATGCCCCCCAGAGGGAGTTGGAATGGAAAGCTCTGGGAGATATGGATTATCAAATGTTAGACATTTTCCCAATGCGCTCTAAATATAATATTCAGATGCTAAATGAGTTGAAAGCCCAACACCTTAGTGGAGCTGATATCCTAGGGATTTGGGACTCAAATTTGCCCATCTACAACCTCCCTCAGGTCAATCCTATGCCAGAATTGATCCACAGATGCCAGGAGTGCTATGATCCATGCCAAAGAGCTGTTCTCAGCCCCACAGGCTCAATTCTATTCCATATCACCCCAGAGAGCATAAATGAGATGCTGCATTTCCACACTGCTAAATCATTGACCCCCCTCTACATGCAGAATTTGATAAAGAAGGGGACCAAGTTGTCAAATGATCAAATCATCAAAATTAATCAGTTGTTTATACAACCAGGCTCTGAAACCATCAGAACTCCTCCTATTGGATATCCATACTTGAATGACTTGGGCAAAATGCTGGTGGACTTGATCAGCTATGTCCTAGGGTTCAGGGGAATTGAGGATGTGGATGATAGTATAATGGCAATGTTGTCTATATTCTCTCCCGGAAAGCCTCCAGCTGTACATTATGACTATGCCACATACATTGCAGACAAGATCCATGAGCAGCTAATGAATCTGCAAAGGGAGAGATTGTTTAGATACTCTTCATACATCTACCATCTACTCTTGTTTTATCAACCAGACAGCTTCCCAATTCCCTTGAAGAAAGTTAATGCCCAGGGGAATCCAAGGTCAGTTGTGTTTTGGACCTCAGCTTTTCACAGTAGCTCTGTATCACCATACACATACTGTGAGTTTGTAGACTTGTTCATTCATCCAGCTATGACATTATTGTATGGTGTTCCTCCTCCAAGGTTAACTGATGACATGAGGAGAGTTCTCCATCTCTCTAAAAAATACAGCATTGGTGATTGGTACTTCTACCAACACCACACAGTAATCAGAATATATGGCTGTGAGTTGAAGCCTTATAGGTTTCCCAGGTATGTCCCTATGAGACTTTTTGCCTTAGAATACTTCAGGCAATTTGGAAACGCTGACTGCCACCACTTCCAAAGCAAGAACAAGAAAGTGCAGCTGAAGGTAAGGAGCCAGCTGGGCCCTTTCCTATATAATAAAAGAGAAGAGGGATGGAAAGAGGCAAATGATATCCTAGAGGCTCTCAAATTGCAAACTAGCTTTGAGTGGATACCCTATGACCCCAATCATTTTGTTTCCCTCAGAAGAATAAAATACAAATTGGGTACCTATGCACATATGAGACTACCAGAGATTGAGCAGTATGCCAATACATTGAGATGGACAGAGGACACCCTAGAAGAGGAATTTACTGATGAAGAGCTGCTAGAAAGAGAGGCTAGAAATATTCAAAAAGAAGCTGACTTGGAAACTTGTGCATGGGTTCCCCTCTCATATAGAAGGCAACTCGGAGGAGCCACCTCATCATCAACAACACATCAGCAAGCTGCCGTGAATACTGCACAAACATCCAGCAAAGGCAAAGAAAAGCAGGTGGAACAGCCACCTCCTATGACAGAAGAGCAAGTGGAAACACTAGTGCAGCAACAAGAAGAGATGGTGCAGCAGCAAGAAGAACAGCAACAACAGGAAGAACAAAGGCAGGAACAGCCTGCCCAGCAAGAAAAAACAGTGGAAAACCCCAAGACCACTAAACAAACTGTGCCTCCAAGGCAAGAAACTCCAGCTGATGCATCTATCCTCCAAACTCCTCAAAGGGAGGATACATTTATTTTCAGAAAAAGGGACAGAGAGACTCCCCTTACAACATCAGCAACTCATGGGGAGAAAAGACAGAGAATCAATCCCTTCTCAGAAGAAGAGATGCTAATGGGGAAATCTTTTGGTATGGGCCCACCCAGCAGAGAAGCTTCAGCCAGTTCCTGCCAGCAGGAACGGGACAGAACTATGGGAGGAGAGGTCAGCTCCTCCAGCCAGCAAAGGGAAGGAGAAAAGAGCATCAAGCAGCAATTTATAGACATTAAGAGGAGAAATGAGCCCATCAGGATACAGTTGTATAACCATCTGTTAAACATGGCTCCCACCAATCAACAAAGACTCATGTCTGCCTTTGATGTGCAGGAAGGCAAAATGATCATGAGTCATTTTAAGCCAACAGCAGTGCAGCCCCAATCTGCCTCTGACTACTTAAGGACTAACCTGGAAGTCCTTGCCAAAGATATCCACCCAATGGATAAGATAGAACTGCACAAGCAAACAGGTGAAATGGTCTATGCTTCCTTAGCAGACCAAACATTGGATAACTACAGGCTACAGAATAGCCTTAATAATACAGCCTCTCAACTAGAATTGGAGAGAGCATCATCTCAGGCAAAGGACAACAGAATAAGGTCCTTAGAGGATATCATCATAGAGATTGGGCATGATCCCACAGATATCAAGGGCATACAAGAGATACTAAAGCTGAGGGATGCAGACATGGCAGCTTTGAGGAGAAAGATTAAACTTCCAGCCACAATTCACCCTCAAACAGATGAAGTGGCTCAGCAGAGACATGAGCGGGATGCCACAGATCTGCTCATATCTCTCTACAAGCAGCTCCTCCAAACACAAGAAAAGCTGGGAGAATCAGAGGCCACACAAGCAGCATTGCAGGCAGCCTTAAAACAAAGAGAAGAGGGTCAGACCTCTCAGCCTCCTCCTCAGATCATCAATCTTGAGGAAACTGCTCCTATCACTACTCCTCCTCCTCAACAGACCGAACAGACAGCAACATCTACTTCAGCAGCGCCAACAACTACAGAGCAGGCCCAAAGCCTGGATATGCAAAAGCTGAAGAATGAAATCCAAATCCTGGAAGCTCAAATGACAGAGTTAAATGAGACCAGGGAAAAGTTAGCCAAGGTAAATGACAGGCATGATAAATCAAAGAGAGAAGTGGCAGAAAAGGGCAGGGAAATCAAAGCCCTTAAAGACAGGATAAAAGAGCTAGAAAATGAGCTCAAATTAGATAAAGTTATAGCTGGACTTAAGGCAATGCTATGGGCAACATTGGCCAGTCTATTACTGACCAATGGCAGTATATAGAGACAATCCATGAGCAGCTAGAACTCATCCCAAGAGCACAAGCTGAAATTCACAAGTCAAGGGCTGCTCTAGGCAACATGCCTGAAGTTGCTACCAGGATGATCAATGTGCTGAATTATAAAACAAGTACTCAGTTGGCAAAAATGGGAATTCCCAACAGAACTGAGACCATTCAGTTGATCAAAAGGGTTCTCACATTGAGAAATTTGGTGCAGACATTAGATAGAAGAACCTAGGACATGCAGACAGAGGTGAAGAGGTTCATGGATAAATTCCTGGTGCTGCAAAACAGAGGACTCCCTAGCTTACTGAACAACGCAGGGAGACTGCTCATTCATGAGCAGTATGCCAAAAGAGTGAATGCATTTGCCACAAACGAAATCAATGAGAAGCCCACCAGCTCAGAAGAAACAGGGCTAGCTACAGGACAGATTATCTACAACAGGGTAGAACATCTATTTTTTATAATGCATGAGATCAATCACCTGTTTGAGGTGGCTCCCAATTTTTTCAAATATACAGAGGCAGAGGAGACTATGGATGCAATTCTCAGGCATCAACTCCCTATGAAAGACTGGTGGATAGATGCAATACAGAGAATTTTATAGACAGTGAGCAGTTCACCAAATTTTGTTTTTGAAAATATAAATTGTTGAGCGAAGGACAGCTTAAAAAAGATCAGCATACATTCAAGATTAAAGCTGAGCCAACTCAGCAGAAATTTCGGCCAAAAAAGCAAAGTATAAAGCTACAGGTGTCCAGGCCGAGAAGCTACAACAGCGCAGCTCCAAAAGCACATTTATCAGCATTAAAGCAAAGCGTTTCAACCGACTCAGTGACCTCCAAAGGTCAAAATATCCTCTGACAGACTTAAAGAGCATTTATGTTGCATTCAAAGCTGTAATAACTTCTTTTCTACTTTCTGAACAAAGTAATGAAGATATTTCTCCCTCAGATGACTCAATGCCTGAGATATTTTGTGTAAGCTTTCCTATAAAGTCCCCTTCGCATGAGTTTGCAAGGGTTGTTGTTGATTTCTCCTGAAGAAGTTCTTATGCTGTAATCCTTTCAGAAGTTTAATAAAGAAAGTGATGGAATTTCTCGGATTTCTGAGGTGTTGAATGCGTTCTGGTGTTTGTTGAAAACTGCTGGATTCCTGTGTATCACACAATACAATAAGTCTCCGTAACTCTCTCTGTTATGTATTTTTGATCCATATATGTTTCTAATTTTGAATATTTAGCAACAAGGAAAAAGAATAACTTTCAGGATTTATTCAATGAATACCCTGAGTTCAATCTGTGTTGTTAATGAATGTTTTCTTCAGCTGTACTTTTGATAAGTGTAATTCTTAATTGCTGCACTTTCAGAATGCATCTTTCACAGTGACCTTCGTCACAGGAATTCAATTTTGCTCCTATGCGACGTGTTTCACTTTCACCTCACCAGCTTAATAGAAAATTCTTAATTGCTTTCTGTTGGCTGACATGCTTCACCATTCAAGTTAAATTTGTTTGTCTGAGATGCACAATCGGCCCTCCAGTTTGAACACCACCAATCCTGCATTTCAAAGCATTTCTCAACTCCAGACTCCATTGCCCAATGATATATTACTCTCTAAACACTACATCTTAAGCCCTGAAAGAAATCCTTCAACCAAAACATAAACCAAAACCTGAGCATAATACCTAGCCTAAAACACCATCATAACAGAGACAAATCATAAAGAGAGAGCCCTCTCTGATTACAGTTTGGCTAGAAACTGTGATCCAAAGATTGGTTAGTGGTTACCCCGGCCGTATTCCCTTGGGAGTCATAGGGAACAACCTGGGTGTTAACAGCACCCACAACCACTCAACTACGCTAGCTCGTACAATCACCGTGAGGCTTGAATCTACCATTCCACCATCAAATTGAGCACCAATCTGACATACCTCTCCCAAACCAACTCAGAAAAGAAAATAATTACAACCATTGTAACCCTATAACGCCACTTTCTCCCTAACATTCCAATTCAGAACAAGGTCTCCCCATCTCCAATTCCAACATCTCAGTTGATTAACACCACCATAGCCCCCTTCCATACTCCAAAGATGAACAAAAATTCCCACCTGCACTAGAGAAATTACCTCGATTGGGTCCATATTCCCTCCCATCAATGCAGATGAAATATAATGAAGATCCAGGACACAACACTCCATGTAATGACACACTTAATCTTTACATGCCTCATGCTAGGGGACGACAGGCCACACCACCCCCTATTAATTTCATGCAAAGTTTGTGGGGTGGAAATTGCACCCCAAACTCATTTACTGTTGAGAATTCAATAGGGCAATGAATATGTTAATTCTCTTCAACTTGATAATTGTTTGTGTTACATTTTTGCTTATTAGCTTTGTTCCTTATTATTATAATGTGAGAAACATCAAACATCTACCAAAAAAATAAGAACAATGACACAGTATAGAGGTTGCAATCCAGGGCCAAAACCCTTCCTCTTGAGCAGAAAACCCCTAAATCTCTTCTCTTCTTATAGATCCCTCATTTTACGAATACCAAGACCTTCTAACTCAGACTAATACCCTCCAAGATCAACCACTTGAGATGATATGAAAGCCTTGTACTAGCCAAACCCAGTTAAATCTCTTCCAATTGCACCAACTTAGCCTCTTATTGGTGGAACTTCGACCTCCTACTGCAGATCCATATTTCGACTTCCCAAAAACTGCTGCTGCCATGCTTGGAAACTTCGATCTTCTTCCTAGAGCCTTCTTCTTCCATTCGCTTGCCTTTCCTTGTGACTTAGGGCTTGATAGATACCCTTAGTGACCTTCACTTTCCTTCTTTACTCCATTCCTTCAAATATCAAACTAGATGTAACCCTTACGTAGAAACCTAGCTTCGTCTAGCACGTGAGAGAGAGAGCTAGCCCAAACACTTTGTCTTTCTTCAACCTCTTCTTCGCCCTTCTTCTTCGACCTCTTCTTTGTCCTCTTCTTCACATAGAATGAGTGATGAGTGAGTTCTTCTTTGGAGGACGAGTTCCTCTCTTTATGAAGGCCTCTTCAAGGGGTAGATGTGGCTCTTGAATGAGGTTGACTTGACAGCTTCTAGGCTGACTTGATCTTGGAGGGTATTTCGACACTTTAAAGACAAAAACAAATTTTCTTTACAAGATACAATGTGCCCATTAGGGTCTTCAACATATGAAATGAATCTTAGTCCTAGGAAAAACCCTAGAAGCACTCAATGGGTGCTTGATCTGTAAAATAAAATAATTTGAGCATGAAACCCGTGTTCCAATAATAATAATAATTTCTTTTCATTTTATAATTTACAAGAATACATTTCATACCTATGAAGACCGAACCTAGTTACATATTTTTCGACACTCCCTCTTAGCTAGGGAGGTATTCATAAGAGTACTTGGTCATTCTCAATTTTAATAGATCTCATAAGAATAATTGATTTGAGGCTTCTGCAATCTATATCTTGTGAGGTGTTATCTTCCAGAGTCATCACATTCATCTTTGTTAAAATCTACGTTTCGAACCAACCTCCATGGTTCATCATCAGGAATAGATCCATGAGAGAAGAAGTCAGAACCTCATCAGGTGATAAATAAGGCTAGGGTATGGATGGGAATGAAATGAAAGACAGCCGACAGGTATGTTAATATCATGTTAAACAACATTGTCACATAGCAATGCCTTGAATAACTGCTCTATCTCTCCACAATATTAGAGCACAATGCTAGTGAGACCAATGATTTATAGACACCATCATCATTGTCTCTCAAGGTACATACTCCACCCAAGTGTTCACCGAGTATGACCTTCTTTGGTCTATTCTTATCTTGGATAGCCAGTCCTCAAATAATATTGGTCCAGGACTACTCTTGTCTTGAATGCCCTACCACATTCTTAAAGGGTAATGAATGCTAGATGGTTACCCAATCCTCCATTATTTCTTCCCAAGTGAAGACAAGAATGTAGTGTCTATCTCTCCCTCTCAATTAAGGAGGATACAGCAACCAATCCAAGCTTGTCTCTCAAGTACACAAGCTTCTTGTTTGGAAGAGATTTTGTCAATATGTCAACTACCTGCTCATCAATGGAGATATACTATAGCTACAACAAACCATTTTGTACTAGCTCTCGAATATACTGATGCTTGTTTTTTATATGATTTGTCTTTCCATGAAATATTGGGTCTTCAGAAAAATGTATACAATTGTTGTTATCACAAAGTATCAATGTAGGGTTCATCAGTTCTTCAAATAGGTCGGATAGAAGCTTCCTCAACTAGACTGCTTCTCTACTTACTTCACAGGCTGCAACATATTCAACCTCATCACTACTCAACACAACTATGTCATGTTTCCTACTCATCCATGAGATTTTGGAGGATCCCAAATTGAAACATCCTACAGTGGTGCTCCTTCCATCTTGTTCACTGCCTCCCTAGTCAGAATATGTATATCCCATCAAGTGGACATTATTTCTATTTTTCATACTTCAGACAGTAATGAATGGTTCCTCGTAGATATCTCAAAATATGCTTTGCTTCTACCCAATGATCATGCCTTGGATCCACTTGGAATTGACTAAGAATATCTATTGAAAAACATATGTCTAGTCGAGTATTCACCAAGTACATCAGTGAACCAATTAGTTCTCTATAATTGGAAGGATCCACAGGGCTTGATTCATAACTCCTTAGTCTCTTCAAGTTTGTGATCATCGGAGTGGTCATAGGTTTGTTGTCCATCATGTCAAACCTCTTCAACATCTTGATCATGTAATTTCCTTGACCTAAATAAACTTCATCAGGTACTTTCCAAACTTCTAGCCCCAAATAGTAATGCATCATCCCTAAATCCTTCATGTCAAATTTTTCTGCTAGTTGCTTCTTACATTCTTAAATTTTACCTTCTACACCTGTCAAGAGAAGATCATCTACATACAGAAGAATGGTTATGGGTTCTCCATACAACCTTGATGTAAAGGTTCAAATTAGTAGAACTTTTTGTGAAGCCTGTTCTTTACAGGCATGCATCCATTCTAGCATACCATGCCCTTGGTGCTTGCTTGAGGCCATATAATTCTTTCTTCAATATGCAAACATATGCCTTGTTGTCTTTAACTTCAAATCCCAAGGGTTTCTCTATATATACTTCTTCATCTATTGTGTCATTCAAAAATGAATTCTTGACTTCCATTTGATGGATGTTCCATCCCATTGATGTTGTCAGAGAGACTAATCAAGGAATCGTCGTATATCTTGTTGTTGGAGAAAATATCTCTCCATAGTTGATGCATTTTTGTTGAGAGAAACCTGTAGCCACAAATATTGCCTTATACTTGTCTATACTTCCATCTGTCGCATGTTTTATCTTATATATCCACTTGGAAGTTACCACAGATTTGTCTTCAGGCCTAGGTACGACATCCCACACTCTATTCTTCATTATAGATTGATACTCTTCATTCATGTCATATTTACATTCCTTATGATTGATAACCTCTTCAAAAGTGGATGGTTCTGCTTCTATTAGTTTTTTCATATATGCAGCATACCCAAAATATCTTTTGAGTTTCTTACTTTCTCTAAAAGAACATTTTTCTACCCCATGACCTTCTACATCAGGTAGTTTATATTTCAACCAATTAGGTCTTTTCCTTGTTTCTGGGATGATCACGGGTTGAATAGGTTCACTAAGACCTTCTTCTTCATGGTGAGATTCTTGTGCTTCCCTGTTAAATTCTTTCTCAAATACTGTAAGTTCTTCATCATCAGAGGCTACGTAAAGTTCCTTCGATTTATTGAATTTCATCAAATATGACATCTTGACTGACTTCTATGTGATGTCCTTCTTTTATGTAGATCCTATAGGCCTTAGATGAGTTACTATACCCAATAAATGTTCCCTTCATTCTTTTTCTTGTCCTTTGGTATATGGATACATACAGGACACCCAAAGATTCAGAGATGATCTATAGATGGCTTCTTTCCTGTGAACACTTCCTCCAGAGTTTTGCTGTCTAGGGACCTATGGGGACTTCGATTCTGAATGTAGACAATTTTATTCGTGGCTTCTCCCCACATAAACTTAGGTAGATCATGATCATGTAACATTGCTTTTACACTTTCTTCAATGGATCTATTCTTTTGTTTTGCAACTCCATTTTTATCAGGATTATATGGGACTATGAGCTCCCTCTTAATCCCAGAATCCTTATAGAATGATATAATCTCCTTGGATGTATATTCTCTTTCATTATCAGATCTTAGTATCTTGATTCTTCTTTCTATAAGGTTCTCCACTTTAGCTTTGAATTCTTGAAATTTAGTAAATAATTCATCCTTGATTTTCATTAAGTAAACCCAGGTCTTTCTTGGATGATCATCTATAAATGTGATATAATATATATGACCTCCAAGTGATTTAGGAGTCATAGGACCACATACATCGGAGTGAATGAGATCCAAAATTTATTTTGACCGTGAAGCATGACTTCGAAATGGCCTCTTGGTATTCTTACCCAATGCACATCCCTTACATACTCCTTCATGATCTTCTTTCAGTTAAGCTATTCCATTTACTATGGAGCTTAGATTTGGAATGATTTTGAAATGTAGATGACCAAATCTTCTATGGCAGAGTTCACATGGGCTAATTTCAATGTGAACTAGGGCTTGGGCTAAAGGAGATATCAGTATGTAAAGTGTTCCTTCTCAAATGCCAATGACTTTAGCTTGTTCTATACTTGAGTCTTTACTCCATACGACTACCTTTCCATCAATGAAAGCTACTCTATCACCCTTATCTTCTAAGCTTTAAATGGAAATTAACTTCTTATGCAAACCTGGAACAAATATAATATTGTTGAGGTGGATGCTCCTTCTATTCTCTAGCTTTATTGAGGTCGATCCAATACCCCTTATGGGATAGTTCTTGTTATCTCCAAGTTCCACTAAATAAGTGGATTTAACTTTTGATAAGTTTTTCAATTATTTAGTATGGCCATTCATGTGCTCTGATGCACTGCTATCAATTACCCAACTATTTTCATCTTGGAATGTGACAGAGAGAGCTCAGAAGAGGCCTTCATCCTTTTCCGTGATTGATACCTTCTTTGAAGAAAATAAGAGACTCCATGATTCCTTTATACCTTTCTTGAGATGGATTTCTACCTTGGAACACTTCTTGATGAACTTCTTCACAATAGAGGATATATTCATGATTCCCTTAGCTAACCTTAGCTCTGATACCATGTTGAGAATTCAATAGGGCAATGAATATGTTAATTCTCTTCAACTTGATAGTTTTTTGTGTTACCTTTTTAATTATTAACTTTGTTCCTTATTATTATAATGTGAGAAACATCAAACAACTACCAAAACAATAAGAATAGTGACACAGTTTATATATACTACAAGCCAGGGCCAAAATCCATCCTCTTGAGGGGAAAACCCTTAAATATCTTCTCTTCTTATAGATCCTTCAATTGATGAATACCAAGACCTTGTGACTTAGACTAATACCCTCCAAGATCAACCACTTGAGATGATGTGCAAACCTTGTACTAGCCAAACCCATTTAAATCTCTTCCAATTGCACCAACTCAGCATCGTGGTGCAAGAACTTCAACCTCCTACTGCAGATCCAAAATTTTGACGATGCGACAATTGCTGCAACTGCTTTTGCCACACTTGGAAACTTCGATCTTATTCCTAGAGCTTTATTCTTCCCTTCTCTTTCCTTTCCTTGTGAATTAGGGCTTGAGAGATACCCTTAGTGACCTTCACTTGCCTTCTTTCCACCCTTCCTTCCAAGATTGAACTAGATGTAACCCTTGTGTTAGGATATTCCGACACATAGGAAATAGTTAAGTACAACTTGGTCTAGTGTAGAGTTAGGTATAGAGTTAGATAAAGTGTGTTTCTTTACCGTTGTACATTTTGTAACTTACAATCCGACGGTCATGATATGTAGTGATCCGACGGTTCATTCTCTCCTCGGTATTACCGACACTTGATCCGTGGCTTGACACCCGATTGGTCCATGAATTCTATTTAAAGCGCATGGAGGGTCATTTGTAGGGTAATCCATGCATGAGAGAAACATATGTAAATTTTCATTCTTTTATTAATAATTTGCCTGAAGTGGCCGCGTTGGCTCAGGCCGTGGACTGTTTCCCTCTTTGAGGGTTTTAACCACGTCAAAACATTGGTGTATTGATCTGCGATCTGGTTGTGAGCGGTGTCCTTTTGGTGTTCTGTCTGAGGAACTTACCCTGTATATTCCTACATGGTATCGGAGCTATTTGAGGGCCGCGTCCGTTGGTCATCCAAATCTGAAGCCGGTAGAACTGCATCTGATTGCCGTTTCCTAGATCTGCTCTTTCTGACTGCTTTCGGGCCGAGAGGACTGCTCTGTTGTGTTGGGAGCATCTGTTCCAGCGAGGAACCCCTTTCGTTTCACGCGAAAAGGTTTCTGGTAACCCTAGCTGCGTCATTTTTAAGATCTGGAGGTATACAATGTTTATTTGCAGTTTACTGTTATTTTCTCTCTGTTTATTTCGGTTTCGGTTTATTTAGCCTTTTTATTACCGGATCTATACCTTTCATTTCTGCGTATGCTCTTTGCCCTGCGACTCTGTGTGATCTGGGCAAATCAGAAACAGAAAGGAAGGATTTTTCTCATGCGTATGCTCTTTTCCCTGCGCCTTAGGGTGATCTCGGAAAATCAGAAACATTGAGGAAAATATTTAGTTTCCGGCCAAAGCTAACTTTGAGCCACAAGGTTCATTTTTGAAAATATTTAGTTTTTCGGCTAAAGCTAACTTCGAGCCATAAGGTTCGTTTTCTTTGCATGTCCGTGTTGGGTTTTGTGTTTTTTGTTTTGTAGGGAAAAAGAGCTTTCTCAAAGCAAGCACGCAACCCAAAGCACCCCCCCCCCCCTCTCTCTCTCTCTCTCTCTCTCAAATTTTTTGTATAGATCAATTGGTTCAAAGCTATTTTAAGAGAGTAGAGGTCTTGGGTTCAAGTCTCCATTTTGTGGGGGCGGACTTTTTCATTTCCGCACATTCCCGCACTTCGTCGGCAACTTCAACAACGTTTTTTCAAAAAGCCATAACTTCTTCATCCGGAAGCCGTTTTCAGAGCCGTTTTTTTTAAACCAGCCTAATTTTTCGAGATCTATCCATTGGATCACTTATTTTCAGCATCTTTAGCTTCAGTTTCCATTGAAATGGAAAGTCAATACCAAGTTACCCTTGACAGCACCAACTGCTTCCAATGGTTGGCTTACATTGAGGATTTACTTAGAAGTAAAGGTCTCTACAGAATAGCTTCAGGCCAAGAAAAGAAACCGAAGGATGAAGATAAGGCTGCTAAATGGGAAAATAGGCAAGATCAAGCACGTGGATTGATAGGGATGTCTATTTCTCCAGATCTTAGATTCCATATTGCAGAAATTGATACTCCTGATGAAGCAATGAAACAAATCAATAAAGTTTTTGGGATTAAAAATGAAATTAGAGCCCATCAACTTGAAAATGAGTTGCTTACATTGGACCCTAATAATTTTTCTTGCATTGAAGATTTCTTGTCCAAGTTCAAGACCCTTAGATATCTTTTGGAAGGTGTTAAAGTTAAGAAAGAAGATAGTAACCTTATCTATTCCATTCTTACAAAGTTGGGACCAGCCTACTCTCTGTTTGTTTCCACCTTCCATTCCACAAGAGAAGCCTTCATTTCTCAAGGAACAGACTACAAGCCCCCTTCCTTTGACTCTTTTTGTGATTCTTTAATAAGAGAACAAGAAAAACTCTTACACCTTGGTCTTCTTAATCTTGGAAACTCTTCCAAGAAAGCGTTAGCCGCCCAGCAGCAACCAAATTCAAAGAATCCTAAGAAGTCATATCCTAAAAAGAATGGTCCTAAACCAAACAAGTGTCCTAAGCAATTTCAGCCCCAAAATGAAAAATCATTTCAACAAAATGATAAGACAAATAAAAACAAAGGGAAGAAGACTGATAGACATTGCAATTTTTGTAATCGAGATGGCCACTTAGAATCAAAATGCTTTAAGAAGATGGAAGCCTTGGAAGCAGCAATGAAGAAGCATAACATCCATTTGGGGCAATCTTCAACTTCAACTTCATCTTCAGGAATGGCACTTTCTACATGTGGTTGTCAAGCATCTCGGTCTGGCTGTGCATTAAATGTATCTTCTTCTTCTCATTCTCATGAGTGGCTCATTGATTCTGGAGCTTCTTATCACATGGCCAAAAACAAAGCCATGTTTTCTTCTTTAAATGATTGTAACACCAAAAATATATATGTTGGTGATGATAGATCTCTTAATGTTGTAGGGACTGGAACTGTTAATCTAGACAATGGTCAGTTTAATGATGTATTATGTGTTCCAACCTTATCCTGCAACCTTCTATCTGTATATCAGATAACTCATTCAGGTGAAGGTAAAATCGTTGAATTTTCACCTCATGATGTTGTAATCAAGGACTTAAGAGATCCTAAACAGATTTTGGCTACTGGCATTGCTGATGATTCTACAAGGTTGTATAAGTTTCACAACTTTGGGTCATCAAATCTTCCCTCAGTATTTGTTGCTCATAACGATGAAGTGAGCAAAATTTGGCATGAGCGATTTGGTCACTTAAACTATCGCTCCCTTCAGCATCTGTGTAAAGAAAATATGGTGACAGGTCTTCCTATGGTATCTTGCAGAGATGGTGTTTGTTCCAAATGTGTACTCGGAAAACATCATCGAGACAGTTTTGAAAAACGTGCCTCTTGGCACGCCTCAGCCCCTTTACAGCTTGTGCATAGTGATTTATGTGGTCCACTTCCAGTTGTGTCATTCTCTGGCTGCAAGTATTTCTTAACTTTCATTGATGATTTCTCCAGACGCACTTGGGTATACTTCTTAAAACTCAAGAGTGAAGTATTTAACACTTTTTTGGCCTTCAAGGCCTTTGTTGAAAAACAATCTGGACATCAAATTCTTAAGTTAAGATCTGATAATGGCGGAGAATATGTTAAAAACACATTCATCAACTATTGCACTGAGAATGGAATTCAAATGCAACATACTGTTCCATATACTCCACAACAAAATGGTGTAGCTGAAAGGAAGAATCACACCTTAAAGGAAATGGCTAATTGTATGCTACAATCTAAAGGACTTGGTCTTAGTTTTTGGGCAGAAGCAATTAACTGTGCAAATTACATAATAAATCACACTCCTACTAAGGCGTTAAAGAATATCACTCCAGAAGAAGCATGGAGCTCAATCAAACCAGATGTAAGTCACTTTCGTGTTCTTGGAAGTGAAGCATGGGCCCATATTCCAGATGAAAAGCATAAAGCTTTAGAACCTAAGAGTGAAAAATGTACTTTTGTTGGATATTCTGAAGATGTCAAAGGCTATAGACTTATTCCATTTAAGTCCAAAAATGTTATCATTAGAAGAGATGTAAAATTTGATGAAAATATATCGGCCTGTGAGCCTAGTCCGGCGGATGTGCCACCTCTCCCTATCTCTTCTCCCTTTGAAAACATTTCTTCTTCAGATGATGAAAGTGAGGATGAAAATCCTCCCCCACCATCTCAGGATCCTCCTTCAGCTCCTGAGCTTCCAAAATGGGTTCGTGCTACTCGAAATGCAGCAGGTGATCTTGCTGGTGATCCTACAGATCAGCGACGTACACATTCTCAGTTCGAGAGAGCCTCTTCTTTACTGGCTCAAGCTCCAGTAAATTATGATCCTGACACCTTTTCAGAAGCTTCAGGCCATCCAGATTGGGAAGCAGCTATGAATGAAGAATATCATTCATTGTTGGCAAATGATACATGGGATCTTGTTCCTCTACCAAAGGGACGAAAACTTGTTAGCTGCAAATGGGTTTACAGAACCAAGTATGGACCAGATGGGAAAGTTGATAAACATAAAGCTCGTCTTGTTGCTAAGGGTTTTTCACAGGTTGAAGGCATTGACTACACTGAAACATTCTCCCCTGTTGCCAAAATGAACTCTATCCGCCTTGTTCTTTCCCTTGCTGCCTCTTTCAAATGGGAAGTCCATCAGATGGATGTTAAATCTGCCTTCTTGCATGGAGACTTGCATGAAGAAATCTATATGGAACAACCCATTGGCTTCATACAAACAGACTCCAGCCTTGTATGTCGACTTAAGAAATCCCTTTATGGTCTCAAGCAAGCTCCTCGGGCTTGGTATGCCAAAATGGATAGCTTTCTTTTAGAATCTGGCTTTTCTAGGTGTCATTCTGACAATACTGTCTACACCAAGAAAGTGGGAAACTCTCTTATCATCCTTGTTCTTTATGTTGATGATCTTATCCTTACTAGTAGTGATCCCAACCTTATAAACCATGTGAAGTCTAGCCTTAAAAGGAAATTTGAAATGACAGACTTAGGACACTTACACTATTTTCTCGGTCTTCAAGTCTTGCAATCCAAGGAGGGTATTTCCCTTTCCCAGTCCAAGTATGCTTGTGATATTCTACATCATTTTCACATGGAAGACTGTAAGCCAGCCCCTTCTCCCTTTTAGTCTGGAGTCAAACTTTCATTCACTTGTAATTCTCCTGAAGTTGATGCTACCTTATACCGTCAACTTGTAGGAAAACTTTTGTATCTAACCCATACTCGTCCTGACCTTTCCTTTGTTGTTGGCCTTGTTGCTCGGTTCATGCAAAACCCCCGTGAAAGTCATTGGAAAGCAGCTAAAAGAATACTTCGTTATGTTCGAGGTACAATTCAGTTTGGGATTCATTACAATGCCGAAGCATCTCCTCTATTGGTTGGTTTCACTGATTCCGATTGGGCTGGTGACCGTGATGATCGGAATTCTACTGCCGGTTATGTGTTCACTCTTGGTTCAGGACCTATTACATGGGCTTGTAAGAAACAAGCTGTCATTTCTCTTTCATCAGAAGAAGCAGAGTATCGTGGTGCCGTAGAAGCTAGTAAGGAAGCCTTGTGGCTTCGTCAGATCCTGTCAGAGTTTGGCTTTCAGCAGCAGCATCCGACTACACTTTGGTGTGATAATCAAAGTGCCATTCAGCTATGCAAAGATCCAGTCCAACATCAGCGCAGCAAACACATTGAACTGCACATGCACTTCATCAGAAAGCTCATTCATGACCATGTTCTTGAAGTGCAATATTGTTCAACAGATGATCAAGTGGCAGACATCTTTACAAAGGCTCTCACAGAGGCGAAGTTCACTAAACTTCGATTTCTGGTTGGAGTTCAGGAAGTTGTCACTAAGGGGGGATAGGCTCTAGTGCCTCCTTCCTTCTCCTATTGTTTCATATTTGTAAATCCTTCAATCCTATCCCAAGTTGTTCTTAAGGGGGGATGTTAGGATATTCCGACACATAGGAAATAGTTAAGTACAACTTGGTCTAATGTAGAGTTAGGTAAAGTGTGTTTCTTTACCGTTGTACATTTTGTAACTTACAATCCGACGGTCACAATATGTAGTGATCCGACGGTTCATTCTCTCCTCGGTATTACCGACACTTGATCCGTGGCTTGACACCCGATTTGTCCATGAATTCTATTTAAAGTGCATGGAGGGTCATTTGTAGGGTAATCCGTGCATGAGAGAAACATATGTAAATTTTCATTCTTTTATTAATAAATTGCCTGAAGTGGCCGCGTTGGCTCAGGCTGTGGACTGTTTCCCTCTTTGAGGGTTTTAACCACGTCAAAATACTGGTGTATTGATCTGCGATCTGGTTGTGAGCGGTGTCCTTTTGGTGTTCTGTCTGAGGAACTTACCCTGTATATTCCTACACCTTGTGCAAAAACCCTAGCTTCAACTAGCACATGAGAGAGAGAACTAGCCCAAACACTTCATATTTCTTCGACCTATTATTCGTACTCTTCTTCACATAGAATGAGTGATGAGTGAGTGTTTCTTAGGAGGATGAGTTCCTCACTTTATATAGACCTCTTTAAGGGGTAGACGTGGCTTTTCAATTAGGCCGACTTGAAAACTGATCTTGGAGGGTATTTAGACACTTTAAAGACAAAAATATTTTTTCTTATCAAGATACAATGTTCCCATTGGGGTCTTCAATATATGACAATGGCTCTTAGACCTTGGACAAATCCTAGAAGCACTCAATGGGTGCTTGACTAATAAAATAAAAGAACTTGATCATGAAACCCATGCTCCAATAATAATAATAATTTCTTTTCATTTTATAATTTACAAGAATACATTTCATACCTATGAATATTGAACCTAGTTACACATTTTTAAACATATACATCCTCGCCCACTACCCCCATTACAGACAAATAAAATTTTAATTAATTAAAATTTAATATTTTATTGATTTAAAAAAGAAAATTATTTGATAAAATGAAATACTATAAGTGAAACATCCAATTTAAAACTCTAAAATCATATTAATAAAATAAATATATAAAAAATATAAAATTATATTAATAAAAAATATTATAATAAAATAAAATAATTCTAAATATTATAAAAGTTTCACACTTTATCCTTATACTCACAAAAATTGTCTAAACCAAAAATGTGAGCCCAATTTAATGCATGGATCCTCCTCTGACTCGGAGCTAAAACAAGAATGCACATAATTAGCAAGGAAAGACATTCCTTCCTAAATGGGGTGTTTAAGAGGAGAGAGGTTGGAGGGCCAATGGTTGCCATCCCACCAAGCATTATTGATGGGGGACATGGCCATGTTCCCTCCCTGATATCATTAACTCATCATAATGAATCCTGCATAGTTAATATTGCAACCATACACAGTTTTGATGAAGGTAATATCTAGATTTCAAGATGGATTAGTGGAGTAGATCATGCAAAGGGTTATTGTAGTTATGATGTGGGAGTTTGACCTTTAGGAGCTAGCATGAAGTCCTCTCCCATCCTATATTCCCATGTGAATCACTCATCACAAGTAGGTGTGGTATTTTGGCGTAGGTGGTGAAGGCAATTTGCACAAAGTAAAGGGTTCAATCAACCACTACTACTCAGCGTAATGAATTATCAACATGCATAGTCTTAAAATAGGAAACTATGGTAAAATTTAACTTTTTAAATCTCATTGGATGGAGATGATGATTTCATTAAATTCCTCTTTTCAAGAGGACCAAAATTGACCTAAAGATCATCTAATTTGGATAAGGGAAATTGCATTTTTGAATTACGAGCCCACATGCGCACATTTGATCAGGTCGGCCCTAAAACAAAATGGACATGCTTAGAAGGATATAAATATAAGTGACCTCTACCTCATTTGGAAATCATCATGAGACATTCTTCTATTCTCTTTCTTGGTTTTGTCTCGCACAGGTCTTAGGCACGTCTGCAGGGGAATGGGTTCGCTCGAAGATGAAATTGCAGGGTCTGAAACTCTCATCTCTATTTCAGGGTTTTGGGCCTCAGTCTCAGGCATGACACAGGAAGAACTCAAGAAAATTTGCTTGCTAACCAGCTCATCCATGTGACCAAAGAAGTTCATTCGCACGCAGAACTCGTCCTCCATGCGACTAGCATCTAGGGTTTCAGAATCACAATCGTAGGCTCTCCAAATGTTGAATGCGGCCATAGTCGTTGGCTTACAGGTTCAAGGGAGCAACGTGACCTTTCCAGTCACACATGAATCCTCTTCCATGCGATCAGGACCGAAATGTTGGTTTCTCGATTGTCCAAAGTTTTCGCTCGTTGACTGTAGGTTTCAATAATTGACCGTAGACAGTGACAGTTCATTTCAAGCTTATGAATCACAGTTTTGAGTATATGCATTGATGGGTTCATTTTATGGATATTGTTTAGTTGATTATTGTTGGATAGGTTTATGGTTTTAGATTATTGTACTCTCATTTAATGAATCTTTCAATGATGATCTAATAAGAAGAAGAATTTTAGAGGTTTTCCCCATAATGGGTTTTTCCTTGGTCTCTGACCAATCCTAGTGTCCCTATGTGTGAATGATTTTCTTCTATTGTTCCTTTATGTTATGTTGCATTGATGACGATGATATTGTTCTTTCTACATAGTTGCATTTGTTGTTGAATAATGTTATGATGTTATGTGGTGAATTTAATATGTTAATGAAGAAACGAAATTATCAAAGAAAATAACAATATAGCCCTAAGAAAAAATTAACATGGTTTCAGAGTTGGGCTGAAGAAAAGTCATTGAAGATCACCCCTATGATGACACCATTGATGGAAGGGAGAGAGGATGGAGGAGACCTAAAAGAATTCTAGGGTTTGAAGGAACATTAGGAAATCTTTGTATTAGGGTTTGATAGCTATTATGAGGTTAGGGTTTGAGATAAACCCTGGTTTATGGCAAATATGTGATATAAGAAATCTAGAAACCCTAGCATGGTCAATGTGACAGATTTGATGAAGCCCTAGATGGGATAGCTTCTATTAGGCTTGGTTGATGATGAAGTTGATGAATATATATTGAATGAAACAAGTGGACTATGAAAAGTGATGGGAGATGATCACCTCTTATTGAAGATAAGTATTTCTTGATTTATGATACTCCTTTATGACTTTAATATTTTTTACACTTATAGATCTGATTATTTTTTGTATTATTACCTATAATTCCTACATGTCTATTTGAGTATTCAGATACTTCTAACCTCTTGATGAGTTGTGATAAGTGGATCCTTCTAGAGGATCATGGCTAATGCAGGAAGAGGGGAGCTAGTAAAGGTAACAAAGTGCAATAAGTTGTCTATGCAAGACGAGAAGGTGTACATGTATTAGAATACTACAAGGTATGCATGGTATATTGTTTCAATGTTATGTTTCAACTTCAATATTGGATGGAAAGGTAAGCCCTAAGGTATGATGAGTATATCACCTTCACAAATACCTCATGTATGATGAAATGATGCTCTTGGTAGTGAACAAGTATCTTACCGTTTAAACACAATGAACTTCTTGATTCTATTTAATATTGATCTATGATATATTGGTATACTTGATGGAGGCTAGCACCTTGATTCTAATAGATAGTAAATTGATATTATTAATAATGTTTGTGATAAGCATGGTAACCATGATGATATAAGTGTAACAATGAGATTGATATTCAAGATATTTTGTTGACCGTAGTTATGTTTTGATGTATGGAAAAACCAAGTCCCCTGACTTGATGGATTGAGTTATGTAATGTTATGATCATGATCCTTGAAATATACTCCTATTAGTTATTAGAAACTAACCCTTGATGAAATATTGATGTCATTATGTAATGGTGAAGTAGTTGATGCTAACATGATATGACCATGATGTGATATAGTATGAATTTAAAATGTAATAGATATGCGGATGCATGACAATATTATAGACATGATTATGACTTGAATGAAGATGACTGAAGTGGCTTCCAATTCAGAGGTAGAATCTCTCCATAAGATCCCTACTCCTATTATCATTTGCATTATATGTATATAAGATTATTTACTATTGAAATATGATTTATGGGCATGAATAGAAAAATATCTAATATTGTTGGTTTGCAACAAAATTATGATATGAGAAGAGAGATATTTCCTTTACTTTAAGCCTCAATCACACAAAAGCAAGCCTATGGGTGTGACTATAGCCTTAACCGCATAGAAGTAATCTCAAGGGTGTGAATGTAGCCTTCCAATCACATAGAGGAAGGTAACCTCAAGGGTGCGACTGTAGCCTCCGAACCGCACGAAGGAAGGCCTATGGGTGTGATTATGCCTGTAGGTCACAAAAGTGAAGCTTTGTGCATAAAATCAGAAGTAAACCTGAAGGATGCCTATCTTACAGACATGGAGAAGACAATATAAAGTTCTATGAGCAGGGAAGTTTGAATTTTTGACCTACTATAATGTGAATATGTTGACTAAACTTATGTTTGCAGGTGATCGAGATATGCATATCAATATGTCATTATGATTTAACCATTGACGCTTGTGTATGACAATATTTGATAATAGTTGCAAGGGTTTGACTAGATTTGGCTGATTGATTTAGATAAAACATTGTTTGGAGTTTTGACATGATGCTTGATAATGATTTAGAACTTTGACTTGATGATTGAGATATGTCTCGGGCTATAGATCTCACTGTTTGGGATTTGACCTGATGACTAATGATTTGATTTGAGGACTGATGATTTGCCTTAATAATAATGTTATATGGGCATAGTGACTTTCAATTACTTATATTGGTATTATGTGTTTACATCATTAGCTTTGACAAAATCGTTGAAATATTGACATTTGTGATTCAGTATGAAGTTATACCACAATAGATTGATGGAACCTGTATGACTTATTATTGGTGTATGTGTTTACATCTAGTGACTTATATTATGATCATGAGGATGACTTGATGAAGTTTGGATTGATATTGTTGGGTAGATGAAAACTTGTTGACATGATAAAGTCATAATTTTATATTTGGATATGAGCTCTACCTGTCACTTGGTCCAAAGAATTTGTTACAGTGATATTGATGATTTTGATATTAGTTCTGATTTGGAATCTAAAATTTTATAAGATGAATTAGTTGATTTGATTGCACAATATTGACTTATGTAAAGCTGAGCATATTGGTTTGGTAAAGTGTTATGTTTGCAGAAAGCATTGTTTGAAGCAAGCTTCCCAATTTGGGTATGTCCGCATCGATAGTTACCTAGTGAAGCCAAGAAGATGTGTCATTCCAAAACTCTACTTCAAAAGTGGTCCAAGGTGGGTCTCCAATTTTGGTTTTTATATATACTGATGATCTACCCTTGACAGGTAATGAGCCTCTAATGATAAAAGTAAGAAGGATATGGCCTCTAAAGTTTGAAATGAAGAATCATGGCACGATGTATCTCATCCTGAAGTTTGGAAAATAAAATATGCATTGCAATGCTATTGAAGAGTTTTTTGAAAATGGAAATGTAAATCCTTTGACACTCCGATTGAATTTCAAGAAGTTGTGAAGAGATATTGTTGAACCTGACTTAGAAATTGACAATTGATTGAAGCATTGATGTTCCAACACCCGTTCATATATATATATATATATATATATATATATATATATATATATATATATATATATATATATATATGTTGTGCATAACCTGAGTGAATTCATGATTGAGTTGCTTCATACACAATGAGTTGCCGCCAAACACCCTTCGAGATATTTGCATGGGATGATCTATCTTTGACATTATTCCTATGATATGTGACTGCATGGATGTACTGATGATGTTTAGATCATTATTGGCGAGCACATTTGGGTGTTTCCCTAGTATGCGATCTACCATTTTTCTTTGAATGAGAAGTATGTAGCTTTAAGCATGACCAATTTGAGTGCGATGGTTGCTAGCATGACTAGCTATGAGGCAGGATGAAGAATATTTCTGGAGAGATTTATTTAGTAGGTTCTAGATATGACATGGATACATTATGATGAAAAAGAGTGGGAACCGATTGGAAGAGAATCCAATATATAGCTAGAAATGAAATACCTTCATTGAGACAGTGTTGTTGTACGAAAGAAGCTTAGGCTTGTAGTTGACACCTCCTCAAGAGGGAGGATGACTATGGTATCCTTTTTGTGATATGTATATTTTATTTGACGTCCTATATGAATAGGAGATAGTTTCTATTGAGACATGATGATCACTAGATATGAGTATGATAATATGTTATTGATCTACAGAGAGCATCGTTGGTCAAGAACATTGAGCCAGCTCTTCCCCTGTTGTTTGAGCTCTCGAGGTATGGAATCGAGATGGAGGAATCTTGGGGTTGAGGGATATCTGGAAAATAGGGTATAACCCATATCTATTAACCATAGGGTTGGAGATGTTTCTCCCCTATCTTGGTATTTGTAGAGTATACCCTAGTTGGCATCATACCCATAAGTCGGGCTTGTTAGGATTTTCCCTCCCTGTCTTGCCAACGGGTTGAGGAGGCTTAGGGGAGTGTGATCCTTACCTTTTGGTAATTTGGGTATCTCAACCAAGCTCGGATTATGATGCAGGTGTTCTACCACATGGCTCTTGAAGGTCATTGTTGGGAAGATCAGTAGGCAATACGATGGGTTGAGATGTGCTCCCATATATCACCTATTGCTTGATCTGGGGTCGTAGATGTTTAGCTCCCTCATGAGAATTCGGGTTGAGATGTGCCACTTGATGTGATTTTGAGATGTCCTCTTCAATGTTGATGTGGGTCATAGACTTGACTCCCCGCTGATGTTTCCTAAGTGGTAGCATTGGGCTCCCCGCTGGCAGATATTTTGGGTGGTAACAATGGCTCCCCAATGAATAGATGGTGGTAGCTTAGGCTCCCCTCCGATGTCAAAATATTATTCTTTTAGATTCGAGAATGTTCAACATGTGAGTAGGGAAAATCAAGAGATAAGTAGGAACAAGCAAGAGATGAATTGATATGAACAATGACGATATTGGATATGATATGATGACAGGATGACATGTTGATTGATGGTCAAATATTGACAGGCATAATTCTCCCTAGTTGAGAGAGAGTGATAAAATAGGAAACTACGGTCAAATTCCACTTTACACAATTCATTTTATGGAAATAATGATTTCATTAAATTCCTCTTTTCGAGAGGACCAAAATTGACCTAAAGATCATCTAATTTGGACAAGGGAAAGTGTATTTTTGAATTATGAGCCCACATGTACACATTTGCTCAGGTCAGCCCTAAAGAAAAGTGGACACCCTTGGAAGGCTATAAATACAAGTGACCTCTACCTCATTTGGACATCATCATGAGACATTCTTATATTCTCTTTATTGTTTTTGGCTCGCACAGGTTTGAGGCATGTCCATGGAGGAATGGGTTCACTTTAAGATGAGATTGTAGGGTTTGAACATCACATCTTTGTTTCATGGTTTTGGGCGTCAATCACAAGCACGGCACAAGAAGAAATCAACCACAATCACTCACTAACCATCTCATCTATGTGACCAAAGAATCTCAGTCACACGCATAACTTGTCCTCAATGTGGCTGACATCTGGGGTTTTAGAATCACAATCGAAATTCTCCAAAGGTTGAATTTAACCACAATCATTGGCTAACAAATTCAAGGGAGCGAATGGACCTTTCTAGCTGCACGCATCACTCCTCCTCCATGCGACCGAGACAAATGTTTTTTTTTTTTTTTTTTTTTTTAGTTGTGTGAAGTTTTCGCTCATTTACCATAAGGTTCAATAGTTGACCACAGATAGTGATAGTTCATTTCAGGCTTCGGAATCGGGGTTTTGAGTATAAGAATTAATGGGTTTATTTTATGGATATTGTTAAGTTTATTATTACGGGATAGGTTTATGGTTATGGATTATTGTACTCTCATTTACTGAATCATCCAATGGTGATCTAATAAGAAGAAGAATCTAAAAGGGTTTTCCCCATAGTAGGTTTTTCCTTGATCTCCAACTAATCCTACTATCTCTATGTGTGAATGATTTTCTTCTATTGTTCCTTTATGTTCTGATGCATTGATGATGATGATATTTATCTTTCTACACAGTTGCATATGTTGTTGAATAATATAAATCTTAATAATGTTATGATATTATGGGGTCAATTTAATATGTTAATGAATAAATGTAATTATCAAAGTAAAGAACAATATATCCCTAAGAAAATATTAACAAGTTAAGTTCTCATACTTTGAAATCATTGTAGTGCATTACTTCCTAGAATCTAGCCTTAAATAACCTCCACAAGAATCTCCTTCTACCTTGTTTTTCATTTGTCAATTCAATTCTTCCCAAGTATGTCTGCGAGGGGTAAGAAACTTTGTTCCCATTCTCTTACATATGGTACTGGTGTCCAATATCTTTCTTGGTTGTTGTAATTAGTTTAGGTTGGATTATTGGAATTCTTTCAACGATTCCCATCTTTCTACCTGATAGACATCTCTGTGTGTATCCCCTCCCTGGCCTGCCATTTTATTTTTCCTTTCCTCCATAGCATACTTCGTTCTTTGGAAAGGTTTGAGTTGTTTGTAGTGTTGGGTTGTGTTATATTCTTTCCACGACAGGCCCACGTAGTTAACCGAGGGGTTAGAAGGGGGGCGGAGCCCCCCCTTCGTTGCACCAATTGCATAGTGGGGGGGGGTCACAGGGGGTTTGAGGGGTGCAGGTAACTCCACTCTATGGGCTTCAGGGTAGCGCCTCGGAAAATTTTGTTTTTGGACCCTATGCTAGGTTGGGCGGACCTACCTATGGTTTTTTGCATGATTTTTTCACACATGGTTTTGGACATGATGGTTTTCGGTCCATGGTATTGGATGCTTCAGCATGTATAAATATGTATTATAACACTGAAAGGAAAATAATGAAAAATCAAGCTGGTAGTCCCGGTTTTAGGATCCAGGGGAAATCTCTGGGTATATGTGTTTTATGTGTTATGCTCTCGCATTGTTTATTTTATGTGTTTTAGAATTCGTACGCTGGTAATTTCTATACAGGGTTAAAACCTACATTTGGTATCAGAGTTGTTTTGGCTTCAAGGGGATGCCTTTGTTGCTGAGGGGTTTCGCTCAGGCCTGTGGTAGACCCTGTTCAGTGGGAGATCTAACGGATCGATTCTGGTGGTGAAAAAATATGGCAAGCAGTGGAAAGATAGATGTCGAGAAATTTAATGGTCAGAGTTTTGAGTTATGGAAACTCAAGATGGAGGATCTGTTGGTGGATAAAGATCAATGGGTCGTAGTAGATCCAGGTTCTAAACCAACGGGAGTGCCCGATGAATAATGGAAGAAGTTGGATCAAAAGGCTAAGAGCAAAATACGATTGTGTGCCACAGATTCAGTATTGTTGAATGGTACAACGAAGGCTTTATGGGACAAGTTAGGGACTTTGTACCAATCTAAGTCTTTGGTGAATAAATTGTTCCTATGAAAAAAGATGTATAACCTGAGGATGAAAGATGGAGACTCAGTGAAAAAACATCTGAACGCATTTAATACTGTGGTAAGTCATTGATTATTTGTTGATATTAAAATTTTAGATGAAGATAAGTGCATCAGTTTGGTGTGTTCTCTACCAGATTCGTGGGATAGTTTGGTTGTTGCAATAGGTAGCAATGCAACAGCCTTGCAGTTTGATGAAATAGTTTGATCCTTGCTGACGGAGGAGATGAGATGGAAAAATATGGAGAGCCAGAATAGTGAAGCCTTGTTTGTACAAGGACAGTCCCAGAACAGAAACAAAAATAAGTCATCGAGTGGGAGATCTAAAACTCGAGGAAAACATGTAAAGGTGGTGTGCTGGAAATGCGGAAAGGAAGGGCACAACAAAAGGGATTGTAAATCTAAAGCTCCTGACAAAGGAAAGGGATCTGATGATGCTCCTTCTGCAGAGGTGAAAACCACCTAGGATGAAGGTGGGGATGTGTACTTGGCTTCTTCAAGTACACATGTAGATCATGAGGCATGGTTGATTTACTCAGGTGCATCCTTTCACTTCACTCCCCATAGAGAGTGGTTCTGCGAGTATGAGAAATATGATGGTGGTGATTTCTTCTTGGGGGGATGACAGGAGGGATAGAATCATTGGTCATGGAAAAGTAAAGTTGAAGTTGCAAAGTGGAAGGGTTAGAACACTTCTAGGTGTTATGCATATCCTTGCATTAGCCAAAAATCTAATTTCTGTAAGAAAGATGGATGATGCAGGTGTAAAAATAGTGCTCGAGAAGGATACCTACAAAATGGTTCAGGGAGCACTGGTATTGATGTGGGGAGTTCAAATTAGAACTCTGTACAAGCTGCAAGGTAGCATTGCTATTGATGGATGCAACATTTTTGTGGTTCCTGAAAGTGGAGCAGAAAATCTAGTGGTCTCTGGAGAGAATACCATGCTGTGGCATCAAAGGCTTGGACATATTGGAGAGAAGGGCCTTCGAATACTTCATGGTAAGGGTATGGTAGAAGGTATGAGTAATAACTCTCTAGATTTTGATTTCTATGAAATTTGTGTATATGGGAAGCAAAATTGGGTGAGTTTTCCCTCTGGTGGTAAGAGGGCAAAACATATATTAGAACTTGTGCACAGTGATGTGTTTGGACCTGTGAAGGTTCCATCACTGGGTAAGTTTGTGTATTATGTATCATTTATATATGACTTCTCAAGGAATACATGGATACATTTCCTTAAGAAGAAATCTGAAGTCTTTGACAAGTTTAAATAATTTAAGCCTCTGGTGGAAAACCAGACAGAGAAGAAGATAAAGGCGCTGAGGATAGATAATGGTGGAGAGTTTTGCAGTAAGGAATTTGAAGAATTCTGTGAGAAGTGTGGTATAACACGGCAGAAGACTACTCCATATAAACCTCATCAAAATGGAGTTGCAGAAAGAATGAACAAGACATTGATGGAAAGGGCAAGAAGAATGCTCAGTGGTTCCGGGTTAGGACAAGAATTCTGGGTAGAGGCGGTGGAGACTGCATGTTACCTGGTCAACAGATCACCTTCATCAGCATTGGAAGATAAGACTCCACAAGAGGTATGGACTGGTAAGAAACCATCTCTTTCACATCTGAGGGTATTTGGATGTGATGCATATGTACATTTTCCAAAGGAGAAAAGAACCAAGTTTGATAGTAAATCTAAAAAGTGTATCTTTATTGGGTATAAGGATGGTTTAAAGGGTTATAAGCTTTGGAACCTAGTAACAAGGAAGGTTGTGTACAACTGAGATGTGGTCTTCAGAGAGGTGAAAGACGTTATTAAAGATGAATTCCAACCAAAGGAACCTGAGAAGATAGAGTTTTAGCTAAAGGAGGAATAATCAGACTCTACGGTAGAGGAGGAATCAGAAGATGAAGAGCCACAAACTCCGGGTGTGAGAAGATCAGTTCGAAAAAGTAGGAAACCAGAAAGGTATAGTCCATCTACTTTCTATTCAAATTTTGCTTTATCTATTACTGATGATGATCCGAGAATTGTGAAGGAAGCAGTAGATTCAGAGGATGGAAAACTCTGGAAAGAGGCCATGGTTAATGAAATGACATCTTTGCACAAAAATGAGGCTTGGGATCTGGTGGAGTTGCCGACTGGAAGGAAACCCATTGGCAATAAATGGGTGTTCAAGAAGAAGGAAAGGTGGAGAAATACAAAGCTTGGTTGGTAGAAAAAGGTTATTCCCAAGTGCCGGGAATTGATTTTGGTGATATTTTTTCTCCTGTTGCCAAGGTGACTTCTATTAGATTACTTTTATCTGTTGCTGCTGCTTTTGATTTTGAGGTAGAACAGATGGATGTGAAGACAACATTTCTTCACAGGGATCTGGAAGAGGAGATCTACATGAAGCAACCTGAAGGCTTTGTGGTGAAGGGTAAGAAAGAACTAGTATGCAAGTTAAGGAAGTCTCTGTATGGGTTAAAACAGTCACCAAGGATGTGGTATCAGAAATTTGATACATTTATATGGGGACTTGGCTTCACTATAAGCAAAGCAGATCACTGTGTGTATTTTAAACTAATTGGTGACTGTGTTATTTATTTGGTCTTGTATGTGGATGATATGTTGCTGGTTGGAAATGACAAAGAAATTATCCAAGATTTGAAGACCCAATTTTCCTCCGAATTCGACATGAAAGATATTGGTGCTGTAAAGCATATTTTGGGCATGGAAATTAAAAGAGATCGGGCAAAGAGGAAGCTTTGGTTAAACCAGAGGAAGTATGTCGAGACAATATTGCAGAGATTTAATATGTAGGATAGTAAACGGTGGAGGTTCCTATTCCTGTAGGTGTAAAGTTATCTACTGAATAGTGTCCCAAGACACAAGAAGAGGAAGAGGACATGTCCCGTGTTCCATATGCAAGTGCAGTCGATAGCCTGATGTATGCAATGGTTTGTACTAGACCAGACATTGCACATGTAGTGGGAGAATTGAGTAGGTTTATGTCAAAACCAAGAAAGGAGCATTGGACAACAATGAAGTGGGTTTTCAGGTATTTGTGTGGCACTAGTGATTATGGTTTGTGCTACCAAGGAAGACCAGGATTGGACAAAGTGTTGGATATTCGTGGATTTGTTGATGCAGACTAGGCTGGAAATCTGGATCAAAGAAGATCTACAAGTGGGTATGTGTTTAACCTATTTGTAGGTGTAGTCAATTGGATGAGTAAGAAATAATATGTAGTGGCACTATCAACTACAAAGGCAGAATACATGGCAGCGACTCATGCAAGCAAGGAAGCAGTTTGGTTGCAGAGATTGTGTTCAAGTATGGGGTTAGTACAAGGAGCTATAAGGATAGAATGTGACAACCAAAGTGCAATTTTCTTGGCAAAGAAACCTGCATATCATTCAAATACAAAGCACATTGATGTTCAGTATCACTTTGTGAGGGATATGATAGAAGCCAAAAAGGTGTTGTTGGTAAAGGTGGACACTTTGAAGAATATTGCAGATGCATTGACAAAATATGTGAGCTTTGAGAAGTTCTATTGGTGTAGAGAAACAACAGGAATTGCAGGGCTGGATAAATGACTGTGCTCTCTTATGGCCCTCGATGGAAAGGAAACAACAAGTGGGAGAATGTTGGGTGGTGTTATATTCTTTCCACGACTAGCCCACGTAGTTAACCAAGGGGTTAGAAGGGGGGCAGAGCCCCCCCTTCGTTGTGCCAATTGTGTAGTGGGGGGTCACAGGGGGTTTGAGGGGTGCAGGTAACCCCACTCTACGGGGTTCGAGGTAGCGCCCCGGAAAATTTTGTTTTTGGACCCTATACTAGGTTAGGTGGACCTACCTAAGGTTTTGTGCATGATTTTTTCGCACATGGTTTTGGACGCGATGGTTTTCGGTCCATGGTTTTGGATGCGATGGTTTTCGGTCCATGGTATTGGATGCTTCGACATGTATAAATATGTATTGTAACATTGAAAGGAAAATAATGAATAATCAAGCTGGTAGTCCCGATTTTGGGATCGAGGGAAAAAACTCTGTGTATATGTGTTTTATGTGTTATGCTCTCGCATTGTTTATTTTCTGTGTTTTAGAATTTGTATGTAGGTAATTTCTATACGGGGTTAAAAGCTACATGTAGTGAATGCCCAAGATGCACCATTAGAGAGCATGGATTCGAAGGGGTGTGACGCACTTCAAAGAGTGGGGAGGCTCTCCATCCCAAGAGAGGGTGGAAATTTTTTCTAAGCTATACTAAGAGATCACTCCACAAAACATATAACATGAACTTGCATGAGTGGAATAAGAGATTGTAGGAAAACATGGGTGTTTAACCAATACTAAGGTGTTGAGGGAAGTATTTGAGTAGATGTTAGATATTGGTCATGCTAGAGGTTAATACAACCAATATATGTATACAATTGATATTTTTTGGCATTCGAAAATTCTATTGGGATGTGTCTTGTTGGGATGTAATGAGGATAAGGAGGAAATCCTCATCAATATGGATGAGCTATAACTCTCTATGAAGAAATTGGACATGTGGTTGCATCATATTGAAAACCATCTGAGTCTTTCATCAAATCTTAGTGTCTCACTATGTGACAACAAGGAGCCAATTGTTGTGTATGCATCAAACTTAGCCAAGTATCAATCACAGGTTATAACTACTTTCGTATCTTCATCTCTTTTTCATATACATGCTTGAAGTTATATTAGGATGAAAATTGCTAGGCTACAACTTCTGTGTCTTTTTGTTAGAATATTTTAAATTTTATGTTTCGAAGTTGAAAAACCTTTGGCTCTACCACTTGTCTAGTTTCCCAAGTGGGTGATTAGGGCATAGAAAAACTTATTATAACGTTTCATCTTGATATATGAATATAACTTAATTTTACAACAACAACAAAAAGGAAAAAAATCTTAGAACACTTTTCTTAATGCTTTTCTATCATGGGAATAAAACTTTAAATATTATGATTAATATATTATCTTCTTAGGATATGATAGACCATATTGGGTATTAATAGATGTTAAACTAAGCACCAAATTAATATATAAGACCCCTTGTTTAAAGTTTCTAAAAGTGTACATACTCTACCTTTTAAAATTTATGATTAAAATATTTTATTACTATATTATTTAGTATAAAAAAAATGGAATTTATGGGAGGTCACGGGGTCAAATCTCCTCGACGCCCTTGGGGTTAGGCCTGATATGGCCGACCGGCAGTTCCCTTTGGGTGGAGCTGCCCCGCTTCTCTATGTGGACGTAGCGGCCACTCCGGTGCCCGTGAACCACACTTTAAAAAAAAAAAAAAAAAAAAAAAAATGGAATTTATAACTTCAAAATTATTATAAATAAAGAAAAGTGAAATTTTCAATAATAATTATTAAAATTTTTAAAATAAGAAAAATTAAAATTTTTAAAATTATTATTATTTTTTAATTGAAAAAAGATATAAAAACAAAATAATATCTTTAAAAAATACACTTAAAATTATTGAATCCTTCAGCCACCCTAATAAATTTTTAATATAATAATAGAACCTATAATAAATCTTTAATATTATAATAGAACTTATAATATAACAAGGGAGTTGCGAGGCAACAATTCTCTGCCTTGAGTGGGACGATAATTGATCGGAACCTATGTGTTTTGACCCTGTTAAAATTTCATGAAACATTGTAAGAACATAAATGAGTCTAGATAGATCAACCCATATTATGATTGGTCAAATTTATAGGACATATTGCAACGCAAGATGATTCTTCCAAAAGTAGAGGCCAACCACACCAATGAAAAGACAAAGGGGGTAACCATATATCATTCCAAATGTTTATTGAGAACGATCTTAAGGAACCCCTGAGAAGGTGATGCAATAGCAATAGCTTCCATTATGAGTTTAGAAATCATGCAAATGTCCATTTTGCAAAACTATGTGGGGGACTCCCTAAACACTCCATTGGATGCCATTATTCCATGTTTTGGTTAGATTCAAGATATGGAAAATGGTACACAGATATAAGCTATAGAGAATGCTAATGCTAACGGTCCGAGAAATAGAATGACATAGAAATAACATGGATACATTGGTAGGTGATGTACACTCTACAATTTAACTTTACCACTAGATCTTTGTATTCAAGATATATAATTAGGTTCCAGCGACAAGATGTTGAACAAAATGCCCAAACTAGATAGACAAAATGGACTATCAAAGTGAAGGAAGCATTAGAAATCAAAGCACGACTGATCATTAGAAGGATGATGGGTGGAAAAAGGCAATGAAATAACTAAAGGCTCTAGGGAAAATGATTGAGATGCAAAGAATAGCAAGGGTGATAAAAGAAACAAACCCATTGGTCATTTAGGACACTAATTGAGAGAAATATGCACAACACTCACTAAACTTAACTTTCATCTATCTGAGATGGAACCTTTGTTCATTCACAGAACCTAAAATAATTAAGAAGCATAGCGCTCTAACTCTTCCCACTAGATTCCAACTGTGCCTATTATATGCAAAGACTTATAACTTTTCCCATTCACATATGGCTGACTATATGTCTCAATGGAACACACAAGTTTGGAAATATATGTAAACACTATGTAACATGGGAACGTTGTAGTAAATAATAAATTCATATTGCAAATATCATGGCGGTAGGGTAACCAAATAATAGTTAAGATCTTTTCACAGTCACAAAGACTCATTGATAATATATTTCCAATTCGTTGTTACATCCATTCAATCCATACAATTTGGTTAAAAAAACCATTGCATTTATTCTAGCATTATGCTGTGAGAAATCTACCAATATGCAAAGGAATGGGCATACAGGTTGTAAGTACTCTTCACACATCTTCCCACTGTTCATTTTTTTCCAGTGGATCTGCCCATTGTCCATACAACAATAAAATTTAGAAATTACATTCACAATTTTAAAGCAATAATCGATAAATACTTGCTTATATCTATATAACATTATGGCTTGGAGAAAGAGAAGTTGTAACATGAGATAGATCACAAGGTAAACAAGCAATTGAAGAGTTGTCGTAGCGGGTGAATTCATTCAATTAGAAAGTAATACACAAATAAAAAAATCCCTAAAACTTAAATTAAAATATTATTGTAAAATTTAATTGAGTACCATGGCGAGGACTGTGAAGATATCATTGATACAGAATACTATGTTCTCATCAAAAAATAACCTTGAAAAAATCCATATCATAAACTATGTTGTATAAACAAAGGGTATGACATATCTATATATATATATATATATATATATATATATATAAGAAAGAAAATAATGACCACCTTTCACTATTCATAGAAAATGGTAGCCACACTAAATCTTTGTAAAATTGAGAAGCCAAGGAGGGGTTGAATGAGGCCATGGTGGCAATAAATATAGAGGGAATGAATGCCATTGAAGCAACGACTGCCTCCATTGTCAGACTAGGAGATGTTGCAGTCAAATTTGTTGTTGTTGCTCTTGCTTCCACCATTAGCATCACAACGACAAAGAGAGATGTAGATGTCAATATTCTTGTGCTTTCCATTCTTTCTTACACTCACAACATTCCTATTACTTCTAATTGATGCACAAACCCAGAAACCTAAAGGATGAAACCAGAATCCTCTCGAGCAAGTCAGAATCTAAAACAGACCAATCCTAATTAGAAGCACCAATCTTTCTTGTTTGAGACTGGAATAGTCGAGCACAAGGGACAGAGTGATCTGACATCACAAAACTTGCACATGTAAAGGAAAGTCGTGTGTATTAATAATCTTCTTCACCATTTTTTCATGCCTAATCTCTCCCTATAATGTAATCAAAGATTTTTTTTTGTTAGCACATTTACAAAGCTTTTAGCACGTATTAATAATCCACTACTATAAAGTTTTTTTTTGGAAGATAAAACTATTGGAAAAAGTCTTAAACTAAACACTTACCCATTGGTTTGTTGTCAAGCGCAGTGTCACCACTCCAGAGATTGACCTTAACTTTCCACCCTACTATGCATTAGGTTGCATGCCATCGTTCCTTCCTTTGGCCCATCCTTTATTTCTAAAATTCCCCTAATTTATCAAGGAAATGACCAAATTGTGCAAGGATTATTAAGATAAAATCTCCCCGAATGATCGAATTGTACCTGAAAAATCAGATATAAAGCCAAATTATTTAAATCTATAAACACCCTCACAATTTTCTGAGAAACATTTCAAATATGAAGAAAACCTTATAAATTGTGCCTAAATCCATGAAGGACTTAAATGAATTTACGAGATGGTGTCGATGCGAACAACTAGAATGATAATTACTAGATTTAAGACTAAAATGAATTTAACAGATGTTGTCAATACAAACAACTGGAATGATAACTATTATGGCATCATTCCTTCCTCTTGCCCATATTTTATTTGTAAAATTGACCTATCGATCAAGGAAATGACCAAACCCTGTGAATATTATTACGATAAAATCCCCCACAACCACCAAATTTGACCTCAAAAACTCTGGTATGGATCTATTTCTATGGACAATGATTAATGATTAATGACTTGACTTTTGATGATGGTTAGTATATTGAAGTTCATTTGATCTGTTGGATAGACAACGCAAAAGTGCAATCGAATCTATTTCAAATATAAGTTTGCAAAAGGTTCTTACAATGTGTGAAAATACTAAAACATAAATTAAGGTGCATTATGTTGATTTATTCTTTCCATAAAAACTATAATTAAAACTTCAAAAATTTAGCTACAGAAGCCAAACCCTAAAAATTCTCTAAAATTTTCTTAGAAAAAGAGGAAAGAAGCTACATAAGTATCAATGTCGACCAAGGCATTTTTTTTGCAAATCAAAGTCAACAAAGCCTTTGTCTTCCAAAAGCAATCGAGTTTTATCAATCTACCAAGCAAGGAAAAAGAAAATATAGCAAAACCTACATAATTTTATTTCAACCTACGTTAGCAAATAATTGCTAAGTGTATAATATTAGAACCAATAACACAAAATACATGGTTTCTAGGACTAATTATAAAATTTAAGATACAAACTCCAATAATGTACATCTTCCAATCTTCATTTGAGCTTTCTTGGTCTTCTTGGTGTAGTTAGATAGTATTGTTGCATTTTATATGAATTTTCAAAATAACCCTATGCTCAACGGTTTTCTATAAAATATATTTGGTTGTTTATTGTTCTACATGCAATTCAAGGTTAAGATAACCAGGATCTAACAAAGTCAGTAGCTACCAAGCCAAGCTGATTCATTCAAAAGTGTAGACATGCATGTAACTTTTGAACCACCAGAATTAAGCAATCTTGCACCATCCACCATAAATGAATCAAGGCTTCCTGTACAAGAGGAATAATGAGTGATATGTGAGTGAAGGAGAGGATCTGAACAGGACTAGAGGATGGTAATAAAAAGAAAGAGCGAATAACTAGAAGTTATATAAAAAAATATTAAATAAAATAATATGACAATTAGCATATATATCTATATCTATATATATATATATATATATAGATATATACATATATATAGTTATTGCAATTAGACCTCATGCAGCCGCATTAATACCAAGTGTCACCTTACATGCGCTCTAAGATGTAAGTTGACATAAACCATCTTTCAAGCTCATTTACTCGTGTCCTCTGAAGGCTGTGCCATGAGGAGAGGAGATTATGTCTTCTTAGGTAGGATTTTGAACAAGACATTACAATTGTGCTCTCCCAACACCAAGCTCGTTAGGATGTTTGTGCCTTCCGGGAACTAAACTTGTACATCTTTATTTTCTCATAAACTTAGACAAATGGGTTTCAATATTAGATTACAGATTTAACTTACACAAGGTATAGAAGATTTTCTCTTTGCTATTGTAATTCTTATTTCTTGAGCAAGCACAAATGTGAGCTCTACATAGTGAGGAAGCTTTTGATGGAACACCAAACAAACAACCTTGGTTAGACCAACCTTTCAAAGCTGGAAAATCACATTTCACATACCACTACTAAAATATAAAGCTGAATATGTGTTGCGGTAGATGACGAATCATCGATCAATGCTAGAATCAAGGCACCTATAACCACCATGAATTCATCAACAAAAATCGACAACAAAAAGTTAATGTAGTTAGAGTTTAAGGGTGTAGTTGGATTTTGAGATCCAACACACCATGTGCCTAGAATCGAGCATCCATGTAATGGATGAGTATGCTTCCCTGTTTGTTCCACGCAGTTAGTTATATATATATATATATATATATATATATATATATATATATATATATATATATATATATATATATATATATATATATATATATATATATATATGTGAGAAGTCGGTGAAGCATATTCAAGAGGATGGATTTGAATATGAACAAGTGGCTCTGGTAAGTAGGTGCCAAGAAGGAGACATTCAAGGATTCAATGGCTTGCAGATTGCAAAACCTAGTTATGTTAATGAAAATTTCAATTAGAGTATACAACTGAAATATTAAAGTCAATTTTGGCTCTTGAATTTTTTGTATTTATAGTTAGGTACATTGAGCTCTAGTCTAGTCCTTCACATATCCACTCATGATATGTTGCAAGAATTGCATTCCATATATAGGGGAATAGGTTTAACAGTCTTATATTGACAAGTTCCTCTCTGCAAATGTAGTGAATAGACAAAACTAAACAATTGAAGAAAATATTCACAGGTGCAAAAGGGAATCAATAGAAAATAACATATGTAAGTCCTCAGTAAAGGGTGCCATTAAAAAATATATATTTCTAATTGGGTTTTCCATAACTCATACAAAGAGAAAATTCTAAATGGTTAGAACATGCAATGGTTGTTTCTTCTTAGTTTGGTTTCTTTAAAATACAAAGCCATTAGAATGTGAATTTATTACAACGCTATGTAATCCAAGAAACATGCATGAACATCTGTTGGAATTTATCTGTTATGCATCCTGAAAACTTGAAAGATAGAATAATTTTGACAAAATATCTTTGTTCCACCCTTTTTATTATCTATCAATGACATTTCCGTGTACAATAATTAGGAATACAGTTTCACAAGTAATCTTAAAACTACATATCAACTAGGACTCGAATTTTTCTTCAGCCAATGAAGCTTCCCAGTGGATTTATATTGTATTTAGTACAATTTAGATGGACAATTGTGCTTATTCGTTATGGCACATTAGAGTTATACCCAGGAAGAACAAGTACACAATGTTTGGCATGATCAATAACGTCTCCCTCGGAAAAATGGAAGCAAAGAATTGAACGAGCGCAAAAAGGTGCACTCTAAAAGGACGAAACCATACAAGGAAACAAACGCTTATCACCAACTATGTTGATAAAGAAATATGATCCAGCACCAATGCCCAAACTGATAACATTTGCATATGTTATTTGCAAGAACCAATAATGTATGGTTCCTTACCAATGCACAAGCCCCCCTAGAAATTTTTAGAAAGAAATTTTTTTCTATAGAATTCAATCTCTGTTTGACTCAATGATTCAATTATGATACTATTGATTTGAGTTCACAAAGTCACTGAACTAGAGCTAATGCTTCCTTCCTCACATGGGCCAACAATTAGTCCTAGAACCTTATTCTTTGTTTTTTCCAATTGGCAACACTATCGTCTTGGTACCTGATAGTAGATACATCAAAGAAGGATATTTAGAAACATAAATAAGAGTTCTTTGTTTCTTAAAGGGTCATGTATGTTATAAAGGATAAGAATAACAAATATTTTGACACAAACTTCTATGAAAAAGAAGAGTCCTAATTATAACAGGACATACCAACTACCAATTCTCATTCATAGGTCTGCTGACAACTTGTATATTATGCACTTCATATGGAGAGAGAGCCCATGAGAAGCAATATGATGCTCTTTTCAGATTGTCCATTTGTATGCCTCGTTTGTAGTTACTCACAGTTATATTTCATAATTTTTGTATGTCTTCCAAAAATAAAAGTAATGAATTTTTACAAAATAATCTCTGAGGAGGTCTAGTATCAAAATCAAATTCGAGACTAGTATCCAATTTATTCCAAGCTGTAAATGTGCATTCAGAACGTTCAAGCTCTCAAGGAAGGATTATTTGTGGAAAAACTTGTACAACATAACCATTTGAGATTGAAAAGGTTAGCCATCTCTTATGGTAAAAAGACATCAAATTCTAAATATCATTATTCCTATTATGTATAGAATAAGAGCCAGTTCTTAAACAATAATTTAACGTATCATGTTCTCTCTCCATTAGCTAGGGTTTGTTTGTTATCTAGCAACAAAGCCATACTTAAGCTAAAGAGCTTACTTCCAGAGCTTAATTCGAGGCATCGATTAATACTTTGTTCTTTCCATACTTGAGCTAAAGAGCTTAATTCAAGACGAGGCTTCCATTGATGCATGTTCTTTGACTGTGTTTTAGAAGGTGAGAAAACCCCTACTATGAAGCTTTGTTTCGTGTGAGACCTTTGTTCCACGTGAGAGATTTTTTCCGCATGAGAAAAGAGAATCACATAGAGAGAAATCTGGAGCTATCGCAGAGCACAGAGGACTCCGAGGACAAGTCGATTCATTTATGGTTGAACAAACTGTTCACAGGTAGTAGACATTGTATTTTTATTCTAGAATTAGTTGTTTTTAGTGTGATATTTTGGATTTTTTGGTGTTGAATTTGACAGAAAAATTTGAAGTGAAATCTTGATTTTCGTTATTTAAACTGATTTTTTCACTATATATGGATTCAGCACCCTAAAAAAATTCGTAGGCATTTAGATTGTGCATTACCCATCAAATTTGTGATTTCAATAAATTCCTGCCAAATTTTATAAAAATATGACCCGAAAAACTCATATGCAATCATTGCCTAAGTACTCCCACGCACGCAAAATGGAAGGGAGAGTGTGAAGTGCGTTCCGACTTCAATGCGTCCCTAATGAAATAATAAATTCATTGGAGCCCATTAGTTTGTCAAAGTATATGAAGCCCAGTACGGTCATGTCCACGGAAAAGACGATTACAGATCTCCTCGGGATGCCAAAGGACATGGTACGCACACTTCCTCTACTGCGGCCGGATCGGAGGTGCCTGCTTCCAGCTTTCTTGGTTTCATCGGAGGGACGGCTAGAGGTATGGCTACCAAAGCTCGATTGGCCGTCTATAAAGTCTGTTGGGCTCTTGATTGCGTTACTTCAGATGTGCTTGCGTGAATGGAGGCGGCTGTTTCGGATGTGTCGACATGCTATCCATATCGCTCGGCATCGTTAGTGATGCCGCTAATTATGATGATATTATAGCAATTGGAGCTCTTGGAGCGACTGAGAAGGGTGTTTTTGTCTCGTGTTCGGCCAGTAATTCAGGGCCTTATGAGATTTTCAACACGGCGCCATGGATAACCACCGTAGGCGCCAGCACCATCGACAGAGAGTTGCCGGCTCCCGTCGTACTTGGCAACGGCAAAAGCTACATGGGCTTGTCTCTCAACAAAGACTTGTCCCTGGCCAATGAGCAATTGCCTTTGGTATACGGGAAAACAGCATCGAGTAAGAAGTATGCAAACTTCTGCATTGATGGAAGCCTTCATCCCGATATGATCCGTGGAAAAATTGTACTCTGTGATCTTGGACAAGTCGATATTATAGAAAAGAGGTTGTCCATGCGACGAGCCGGCGATGCGGGGATGATTCTGGTTAATCAGGATGAAGATGGAGACCATTCGCCGACCAGTCATAATCTGTTCCCGGCGACCATGGTGGGTCCCAAGGACGGGGAATACACAAAAGCTTATATAAACACGAGCACAAATCCTATGGCAACTATTAAATTGGAGGGGCTGACTATAATTGGTAAAGCACGAGCTCTGGTCATAACAGCATTTTCGTCCAGAGGGCCGAACACCGTTGTTCCAGAGATCCTTAAACCGGACCTGATTGCTCCGGCAGTCAACATATTGGCGGCGTGGACAGGGCACGTGGGGCCAACGTACTCCGACAAGGAAAGAGTAGATTTCAATATAATCTCTGGGACTTCGATGTCTTGTCCTCATGTGACTGGCATCGCGGCGCTTATACAAGCTGTTCATCCGGCATGGACACCCGCTGCAATAAAATTGGCTCTTATGACATCTTCTGTGCTATTCGACAATCGCAAAAGCCCTATAAGCGACTCATTGACCGCTTTACTTGCAAATGCCTTTGTAATGGGCGCGGGTCATGTGAATCCCAATGCTGCCTTGGATCCCGGTCTCCTCTATGATCTTGAAATGGACGACTACGTTAGCTTTCTGTGTACCCTAAATTACACAGCAAAGCAAATTCATATTCTGACAAGGCAGGGAACATCCTGCCCCAAATTACGCTCCGCGCCAGGAGATCTCAGCTACCCATCATTCTCCGTAGTGTTTTAAGCCGTGTAGTTTGGTTCGTGTTATGAGGAGAACCGTGACGAAGGTTGGAGGAGTACCATGTGTATATGAAATGGCTGTCGAGAGCCCTGAAAACGTAAATATAGCCGTGCAGCCGAGGACACTCGCCTTCGAAAAGCAAAACCAGAAGGCGACTTATACAGTGACATTTGAAAGAAAAATTGCAGCTGACCACAAACCTAAAGCACGCCAAGCCTTCGGTCAAATATTGTGGAAATGCGTGAAGGGCGGAACGCAAGTTGTTCGCAGTCCTGTGGCCATAGCCTGGATAGTGGAGTGATGATGAATGAGTGGACTGGCCCAGTTGTTCGTATGTGGGCCTCTAGTTTGAATAAAAGTAGAAGCCATCCATGATGATGTAACGCATTTTGTTTTGTTTTTATGTCGGTACAACGACACGAGAGCACGGGGTCTTCCAACTTCCAATCATTGTAGGCTTACTTCTTTTTTTTTCAGAAGAAAAAGCGTAATATATTCATATAAGAAGACTACATAGAGCAAATGCATGAAGCATATTTAGAAACATGGATCGAGCCACATGCAAATCTGCTAAACAGATCCCAAATAAAGCCCCGAAAGGCCAATATTGCCCCCCAGAGAAGGCAACCCATCTATAAGGTGCAGAAGAGGCACCAAAAAACCAAGCAGACAAGCATCTAAAGAAAGAGCAATAAGATCTGTCCGCCCAATATGGAAGGAGAGGCACGAAATGAGGAAGAGAGCAGTAAAAGAAGCCACTCCTTCCCCGCCCCCTCAAACACTCCACCCGAATCAGACGAGAAACTGAGGAAGAACGCTGCCACAATCATCCGCATCTCCTTGCAGAAAAGACCAACGGAGACATCCATAGAAGTGGCACGAAACAGGGCAGAAGCACCGCTATTCCCTCAATGCTCCAAAGGATATGTCGTGGCCAGAACAAACCTAACTGTCGCCGAGAAGGAGAAGACCCACTGGAGCAGAGGCGTCATCGGGGGCAGAGGCGGAAAGGGGAGCCACCTCGCCCCCGCTTAGAGAAAACTAAAAGACCAGAAGATGAAGCGAGCAGGACGAAAGCCTCTCTGTTGCCTCTCGCCGCTCGACTCAGGAGAAAACCCGCGAAGTCGTTGGTGAAGCCCACTCAGATCCCCGCTCGCCTCTGTTGATGCCCTCGTTGCCTGAGGAGAACCCTCGTTGATCGCTGCGTTCCCACTCCTACTCCTGCTCACCCTCCTGCGCTCAAACCCCTGCTCGCCGCTCCAGCTTGACCTCCTCTTCTGCTCCTGCGCTCAAACCCCTGCTCCTGCTCTTGCTCCTGCTCCTGCACCAAACAAAGCTCATAGTTGAGGGTCGTTCCGCTTCTGCGCTCCTCCTCCGCTCCTGCTCGCCCTCTTGCGCTCAACCCCCTGCTCGACGTTTCTGCTCCAGCTCACCCTCCCCTTCTGCTCCTGCTCTCAACCCCCTGCTCCTGTTCCTGCTCCTGCTCCTGTGCCAAACAAAGCCCGTTGACAAGGGTCGTGCTCCTGCGCTCCGCCCCTTCCGCTTCTGCGCTCCTCCCCTGCTCGCCCTCCTGCACTCAGCCCCTGCTCGCCACTCCTGATTGCCCTCCTGCACTCAACCCCTGCTCGCCGCTTCCGCTTCTGCGTTCTCCCATCATTTGCCCGCTTCTGCTTCTGCGCTCCTCCCCTACTCGCCGCTCCTGCTCGCGCTCAACCCCTACTCGCCGCTCCTGATCGCCCTCCTGCGCTCAACCCCTGCTTGCCACTTCAAAGAAAAACCCATTGTAGGCTTACTTACTCCATCATCTTCTGCATGCTTATTTGTCAATTTCTATTACCTGTAAAATGAAAATATCATGTTGCCAGTAAAATAAAAATGTGATACAGAAATGTTTTCAAAGTTGTTAGGGTAAGCATTTCACTTCATGCGAATGACCAATTAATTCGCTAATGCAAATATTACAAACGCAAATGTGACCGAGCAATTCACTTATGCAAATATTACAAATGTAAAGATGCGAGTTTGACAACTCTTTATACAAGTATATGTGTGGGGTTTCTATCTTTAGTCTCTCTGATAAAACTGAAACTACCTCTACCTCGAATGAACCTTTTATGTTATTTTTACTTTAATGAACCTTTCTATGTTATTTTCACTTTTAATCCCTTTTTGAACATAAATTTTAACGATAATTAAATTTCATACCCATCATTATGGAATGTATTTCAATAAAAGGTGAGGAAAAAAATAGTAACTTGAGGGTTCAAAAAATTCTTAAAATTTTTCACTCCAAATTTTAAAACTAGAACAATAAGTAAAAATTACCTATAAGTTGATTTCTCTAATTTGTCCACGATAAAAAAATCAATATAGTTGAAAAATAGTATAATGATTTAATCTAAATCATTGAAAGAGACATGTAATTCCTTTATAGAGTTAATACATGGTGTGTGTGTTTGTATGTGTGTATATAGAACCAACATAGATGTATAGAGTTAATGCATGGTATGTGTGTATATAGAACCAACATAGATACATATTAACCTAGGACATATACTGGATGAAGCATAGAGAAAGATTAAATCTCTTAAGATATAAACATTTTTTTTAAATGCAAAATTTCAAAAAAAAATTACATCTCTAAAAATTTGATCCCTCTTGATACTCAATTAATCTTGAATTAAAATATATATAAATTCTCTTAACACATATAACTACATAAGAAAATATATTTTATATTTCACACTTTTATATATAAAATAATTTTATAGCTCTATATAAATGCTTATCACATTAGTACACATCTCCTTATGGGTGGGGCTATGACTTTAACGGCAATTGAAATCGAGAAACAATAGTGGGAGAAGGGACAATGAAAGGTGGCTTTCACGTACATGCACCATAATTTGTTTTTCTTCAATTGTTTTATGGATATGATGATCATGCTTGAATTTCTCCGAGACCTTATCATAAGTCAGTGGATTAAAATTTTATGTCTATGCTCATATTACCATAATTTTGTCTGTGTTTGTTTTTTTAATTATTTTATAAATATAATAATTATCGTTCTCTAAGATTGAATTTGATACCTGGCAAGTCAAGAAAATTAAGGAATTATTTAATTTATTTTAGATTTTTATTTTTATTTTATTTTATTTTTTATTTTTTATGTCTAATTTTTTTTTTAATTCCTAAATTATCATAATTTTATGAATTAAATTATTAAGAAAGTTGGTATTATAATAAATATTCTAAAACTATAATTTAATATGGATTAACACATTTTTATTATTAATATATTTTTAGATGTAAGAAGAAATTATAAATCTCTTTTAGAGAGGGATTGAAAAAACACTTATCAATAGATTTTTTTTGTTAATTTTTCATATATATATATATAAAGTTGATATAAAATAAATTCAATTAAAATGGGCATTGTTTTATATATATATATATAGAATGATTTACATGTCTCTTATGCCTTTCAATGTAATTGTGTGGACATTTTCTTAATTCATAATTGCCAAAGTCTCATCTACAACTCACTCTAATGATGATGTTTAATTCCTTATGTGCTTACTTTGGAGTTAAGAAGTGTCCATTTAAAAATAAAAATAAAATAATTAATAAATAACAAAAACAATGCAGTAAATAATATAAATAAATATACATATATGATTAGCTTTAATTAATTGATTATTGATATCACACTAAATGAGACGTGTAATATATTGAATTTTTAATAGAAATTTGACATGTGATATATATATCAAAAATAATATTTCACATAATTTTATGTTAACATTTTATAGAGAGAGAAAGTAATTAAAAGTAATATATATTGTTGATAGCTGTTGTTAATCATGGGTTCAACTCTCTTGGATTTCCTTGGAGCTAGGGCCAAAAGGTTTACCATCCATGAAATGTGGGGAAGTACTCTGGGGTTTCTTATGCTTTCAATCCATGTAAAAAAAAACTAAAAAAAGCCTTATGATTAAAATATTTTACTAGTGTGTTATTCAAAATGAAATAGATGCATAATGGCTAGTGTTTACACACACACACAACCAATGTAGATCATCCATATTAACCTCGTATCTATATAAGCACACAGAGGGATCAAATCTCTAGAAGTGCAAATGTTTCTTCTAGTTTTGATCCCTCTTCAATATTGATAGATCCAGGGTTAAGAAGCATATACACCGGTCTTAAGATTGGGAACTCATTAATGGAAAAGATTCTTAGATAGAACCATAGTTCCTTTCATTCATTTCTATAAAATGAGAGTGATCATGCCTACCATTAATTACACATACACATCAATTTTTTCTTTTTCTTACAAAGGACTGAACTTTATAGAAGATTACAATCTTCTTGGTCCAGTAGTTGGGTTGTTTCTAATTACAGTATCAATAATTCTCATACCTTTTGCATAGATTTTGGTGGACACTAACATTAAAAAAATTCAACATATCTACATTTTACTCCTACCTAAACTTATGCAAAAAAATTACATAAATTATGGAGAACATAAATTCTTAATAAATATGTTTATTTAACTCAATATTATTGAATTAAATTCTATTTCACAATTTTAACATTATTCAATATAAAATTGATTATATAATACTCAAAATATTATTTTTTTCTTCTACTTATGATTCATTTTAATTAACTCACACATAGATAATAAATTGTATTTTTATTTTTATAGAAAAAAAATCATTAACACTTGCAAACTATGCTCTTGTTTTAATTAACTAATTTTTCACTTATAACTGAGGTATATTATAATAACCTAAAAAATTAAATAATTCTACCCATACACATGACAAAGTTTGACCTAACCTCCTACCAATCATATAATCTTTATACATTATTCCATAGCAATACACATGACACTTTAATTCAGTGTATATTTAATTTAGAGTATTTAATTATTATGATTATAATGACAAAGTTTGACCTAACCTCCTACCCATCATACAATCTTTATACATTATTCCATAGCAATACACATGACAATTTAATCCATTATATATTTAATCCAAAGTATTTAATTATTATGATTATAATTTTTGTATGTAGTTTCTAATTTATTTAACAATATTTTGTTAAATATAATTTTTGTATATAGTCGTTTGGGTTAGTGTATTAATTTTAGTGAAGATGTTGATTTTTAATTCTATTTGATTTTTTGCACTAGAAGTATTGATTTTGGTGTAGATATTAGTTTCTACTCTTATTTGATTGCTTGCATTATATGCTTTGATTTCAATGTAGATGTTGCTTTCTAGTCCTATTTGATTGCTTGCAATAGATGGATTAGAAGTTGTTAATCTTGGGACTGTAAATTATTAAAAATATTTTTCAAGATTAGATGGATGGGCGACAAATAGAAGAAGATTTCTTACACTAGATGCTTTGATTTAAGTGTATATGATGATTTATAACCATATCTGATTGCTTGCACTAGATGCATTGAGTTTAGTGTAGATGTTGGTTTCTAATTATATTTGATTTCTTGCACTAGATGCAATGATTTTAGTGTAGATGTGGATTTCTTCTAATCCTATCTCATTGCTTGCAGTAGATGCATTGATTTTAGTGTAGATGTTGGTTTCTAAGTATATTTGATTGCTTGCACTAATGCATTCATTTTAGTGTAGATGTGGATTTCGTTTAATCCTATCTGATTGCTTGCACTAGATGCATTGATTTTAGTGTAGATGTTAGTTTCTAATTATATCTGATTGCTTGCACTAGATGCATTGATTTTAGTGTAGATGTGGATTTCTAATCCTATTTCATTGCTTGCACTAGATGCATGGATTTCAGTGTAGATGTGGATTTCTAATCCTATTTGATTGCTTGCACTAGATGCATTGATTTTAGTGTAGATGTTGATTTCTAATCGCATTTGATTGCTTGCATTAGATGCATTGATTTCATTGTAGATGTTGTTTTTTAATCCTATTTGATTGTTTGCATTAGATGCATTAGATGCTATTAATTTTGAGAATGTAGATTATTAGAAAAATAAAATCAAGATATGTTTAGTAATACATAGACACTATTAACAAATAATTAGCTATCAAAATTGCTATACCTAGAATTAAAATGAAAGAGATGTGCATAATCAATCCTCCTGCAAAGTGTAAATTAATTAATCCTTGACAAGATGGTCTCCCTTCTTCATCACCAACTAATTACTAATTGACAATTACATATATTCAAAATCACATATATTCAAAATTACTAATAGAGTAATTCCATACAACAATATATTCAAAATATTTATAAGAGGAAAATGTATATTTATAAACATCAAAACAAATCAAAATATTCTTGAAGGAGATGTGATAATTGTTTGGAGAAACAAATAATGTAAAGATTTTTTCAAGAGTAAGCTTTACCTAGTAAATTATTAAAACTATATATTTTGTAATATTTGAAGGAACACTATTTAGAATTAATTAGTTGTCAAAAGTTGTGATACCTAAAATTAAATTAAATGAAATATATGTGCAATATCAATCCTCTTACAAACTATTGACAAGATTGTCTCCCTTCTTCATCACCAACTAATTACTAATAAACAATTACATACACATATAAAAATATAACACAACAACTATAACATTCACAAACATTACCATCCAAATCCAAACACATAAACACACAAACCACTCAAAGTATCCAAACATAGACGTACAAACCATTCAAGGAAAGCAACACATACCAAAATAAAGAAGAAAATAATATGGTCATGCCAAGCAAAGAAAACATAATGTGAATTTTGAATTTTATCTCAAACATATACATAATAATGATAATGTAAACATGTGACATTGTTACCCTCAACTGGAACCAGTTTATATCCATCTAACACCAGATCTATCATGAGGATCCCTCGAGGTGTAAATATTTCCTCAAGTTCTACACCAAAAAAAATGGCACCTCATGTTGAAATATGGCAACAAGAATATTCCAATTTAATTTGTCCTTGAATTAAATTGTGAATTAAAGTCGAATTTAGTCTTAACAACTACTTGGAAATATTCAATTAATTTATTTTAAATTAATTAGTTGGAGAAATTCAAGTTAGAAGTTTTTCTTAATTCATGCAAGAGTTATCCCTTAAATTAAGGAGATAAGATTGAGTTATATTTGAGTTGCAATCAGTTAACTCAGTTTACTGAGTTAAGTCCAGTTAAATTAGTTCCAAACTATTTGAGGGACTAATAGTGAGTTAACAATCAGTTGATGCATTAATGCACTCAACTAGTGCTTCTCTAGTTAACTGAAGATTCCCTCATCAGAAACTCATGCATGTCTATTCTGAGAAAGACCCAATTGAGATTAATGTTCAAGGATAGTGTACTATCAGTTGCATGTGTTTTCTCATGGAGAAAACTCATGCATACAGTCAAGGATTCATCCTTGAGGATTGCGCAGTTTTGAAGGCTTACTTTTCCACTTGGTAATAGGCTAATCATCCACAAGGAACAATGCAAGGAAATAGGAGCTTGGAGGGAAGAGAGGAAGGCTGGAGAGAAGCCAAGATTGCTTGTGAGAATCTGTGAGGATTGTAATGAGAGCTGGCTAGCTGTGAGAGCTAAGGCTTTGTATAATTCCTATGTATTTCCACCATGTATGATAATACAATAGTGTGGGGTTTTTATCATAGGATTTCCCTAAAGTATTTTCATGTGTATTGTGCCATTGATTCTTCTTCTTCTGGTTATATTTTTCAGCTCGATCGCTAAGCTTCCCCAAATTGATAATAAAAGTAGGTTATATTATTCTTCTTTGATTTATATCGCATTATCAGGTTAACCTATCACATATTTTCTACATGGTATCAGAGTTGTGAACAGTATACTGAGAAGATAATTCGAAGTTTGAAGTTCGGGGTTGCAAGTGCAAATTGAATTCATATCATACTTCAAGGTTGGCCAATGGCGTTCTATGGCTTGAGACTCGAGTATGCCTTGGAAGGTAGCTTGAATTACATGGCATGGAAAGATAGAATGGAGGCTATATTAGAAGACAATGGCTTGAAGGAATTCATTGATCAAGAAATCCCAAAGCCAACTTCAACCAATACACAAGAGTTGGCTGAGTGGAAGAAGTGTGTGGTGAAGGTGAGACAGATCATCCTTGAGGGAGTTTGAGAGCATATTGTCTCGAGTATCCATGGGAAGGATACTCCATTTTCAATGTGGAAGACATTGAAGGATCTCTACCAGAATAGTAGCAACCAGAGGAAATTGATGCTCAAGGATAAGCTTTGAAGAATCAAGATGGAGAAGGGTGATACTATTTACACATATCTAAATAACCTCACCACCTGCAGAGATTAGCTTGGCAGTGTGGGAATAACTACTACCGATGATGATATGGTGAGCCTCATTGTCCTTGGCCTTCCAAAGAGTTGGAATAGCTACAAGGACTTTGTGAACGGAAGGGAGAAACTGCTGGATTGGGAATGACTATGGTCAGATCTTATGCAAGAGGAGATTAGGAGGAGCACACGAAATGGTTCTTCATCTAAGAATGATGATGAAGAAAATCTGGCCTTAGCAAGTATGGCAAGGAAAGGGAAGGGGAAGGCTTCCCATTTCAAATCGAATTCTTCTCATGGAGGGAAGAAGGGTAACATGTCTAAAGTAAGATGCTTTAATTGTCACAAGATGGGACATTATGCGACTAATTTCCCATCAAAGAAGTCTAATAAGGGATCCTCAGAAGGATCGGAAGGTGAGGCATTAGCCTCTCAGTTCGAAATGGACTTTACCCTCATCACATGCATGGTGTCATCGATGATGGGTTGTGTCTGGTATCTTGACAGTGGAGCCTCATTCCACATGACTGGTGATAAAAATTTATTCAATGCCTTGGAGGAGAAAGACCTCAAGATGCACATAAAGATGGGTGACGATGAAAGGTATAATGTTTCAGGAGTTGACACGGTTGCTTTTTAGAGGGAGCATGGAGCTCCTCCAACCTTGACAGATGTGATGTATGTGCCTGGACTGAAGAAGAACTTGGTATTGGTTGCAATGTTGGAGGACAAAGGCTATGATGTTGCCTTCAGTAAAGGAAAGGCGTTCCTAAGACACATAGCCACGGGTCAGACCAAGAGGATAGGGATTTGGGTGAAGAATCTCTATAAACTAGAGGTAGATGATTGTGCAGTATTGAGTACAAAAGCAGAGTTGATGCAAAGCCAAGACATTGGCGAGTTGTGGCATAGGCAATTGGGCCATTTGCATCATGGGGCTTTGAAGACAATGCAGCAGATATCTACAAGACTTCCCAAAGATAAACTTGAGCAAGTTAACACATGCAAAGGTTGTACCTTGGAAAAGTACACCAAGTCTTCCCTTCATGATCGAGACAATCGAGCAAAGGCTATCTTAGAGAGAGTTCATACTGATTTGTGTGGACCATTCTCAATGACATTCACAGTGAAGAAAAGGCATTATGTGATTTTCATTGATGACTATTCTCGTAAATGTTGGATTTATTTCATGCAGAAGAAGGACCAAACTTTCACAAAGTTTTGTGAGTTCAAAGCCTTGGTCAAGAAAGCGTCAGGGAAGAAGACCAAGGCCTTGAGAAGCGACAATGGTGGAGAATATGTCTCTCAAGAGTTTAAGGACTTCTGTGCAGCGGAAGGAATTAAATGAGAGTTGACAACACCTCATAACCCACAGCAGAATGGGGTGGTCGAGAGGAAGACCGGAACTATTGTAGGGGCATCACGGGCAATGCTGCTTGACCAAGGCCTACCACTTCACTTATGGGCTGAGGCATGCAACACAGCAGTCTATTTGCAGAATAGAAGCCTGCATCGCATACTTGGGATGAAGACACCAAAGGAAGCTTTCTCCAGTAAGAGACCAGATGTGGGTTGCTTCAGGATCTTTGGATCATCGGTATATTTCCATGTGACAAAGGATGCACAGAAGAAGCTTGAGCCGACAGTAGAGTTGGGGATATTTGTGGGGTACAATGATACACCTCACAACTATCGAGTGTACTTGCCTACCAGTCGAAGGATAGTGGTTCGCAGATATCTCAAGTTTGATGAGTAGAAGGCCATGCGAGTTTCCCTTGAGAGGGAGCTCCAACTATAGGTTGTGGAGGAAGTATTGGTTCCTAAGGAGGAGGAGCCTCAGATTGATGTGGAGCAGCCCCATGCAGAGGGTCTAGGAGTGGAGACATCCACTAAAGTAGAGTCTTCCAGAGATGGACAGGGCAAGTATGCCAACGATATACTCAAGAGATTCCACATGGAGAAGTGCAAGCCCATGCAGACTCCTCTAGCAGGTAACTAGAGGAAGGAGGTTGCTACCTCAAGAGAAGTGGTATAGGCTATTGTGTACAGGCAGCTTGTGAGTTCATTGATGTACTTAATGAACACATGACCAGATTTGTGCTATGTGGTGAACCAGCTGATTCAAGTGATGGTTCAACCTACCAAGATGTTTTGGAAGGCGTCAAGGCATGTATTGAGATACCTCAGAGGCGCATCTCAGTATGGATTATGGTACAGACGAACAAAGGGAGTGAATCTATAGGGCTTCATTGATATAGATTGGGCAGGGAGTCTATCAGATCGGAAGAGCACATCAGGAGGGATTTTCAACCTTGGGTCAGCGGCAGTCTCTTGGTACAGTGGGAAATAGAGGCCGGTTGCACTCAGCTTGGCAGAGGCAAAATACATGGCTGCAAGTTAGGCAGCATGTGAGGCCATCTGGATACGCAAAATCCTAGTTGGTTTGTTTGATCAGAGGATGGATCCAACTGTGATCTATTGTGATAATCAGAGTTGTATCAAACTCTCTGAGAATCTAGTATTTCATGATAGGTCCAAGCACATCGACATCCGGTATCATCATCTCAGAGAATGTGTAGTGAGGAGGATCATGTTGTTGTAGTATATTTCGACAGAGGAGCAAGATGCTGACATTTTGACAAAGGCATTGTCAAAGTGTAAATTCGAGTTCCATAGAGACAAGATCAAGGTGGTAGATAATTCATTTCTTGTTGAGATATGGCAACAAGAATATTCCAAATAAATTTTTCCTTGAATTAAATTGTGAATTAAAATCGAATTTAGTCTTAACAGCTACTTGGAAATAATTAATTAATTTATTTTAAATTAATTAGTTGGAGAAATTCAAGTTACAAGTCTTCCTGAAGTCATGCAAGAGTTATCCCTTAAATTAAGGAGATAAGGCTGAGTTATATTTGAATTGTAATTAGTTAACTCAGTTTACTGAGTTAAGTCCAGTTAAATTAGTTACACACTGTTTGAGGAACTAATAGTGAGTTAACAGTCAGTTGATGCATTAATGCACTCAACTAGTGCTACTCCAGTTAATTGAAGATTCCCTCATCAGAAACTCATGCATGTCTATTCTGAGAAAGACTCAGTGGAAATTAATGTTCAAGGACAGTGTACTATCAGTTGCATGTGTTTTCTCATAGAGAAAACTCATGCATGCAGTCAAGGATTCATCCTTGAGGATTGCGCAGTTTTGAAGGCTTGTTTTTCCACTTGGTAATAGGCTAATCATCCACAAGGAACAACACAAGGAAACAGGAGCTTGGAGGGTAGAGAGGAAGGCTTGAGAGAAGCCAAGATTGCATGTGAGCATCTGTGAGGATTGTACTAAGAGATGGCTAGCTGTGAGAGCTAAGGCTTTGTATAATTGCTATGTATTTCCACCATGTATGATAATACAAAAGTGTGGGGTTTTTATCTGAGGCTTTCCCCAAAGTATTTTCATGTGTATTGTGCCATTGATTCTTCTTCTTCTGGTTATATTGTTTAGCTCGATCTTTAAGCTTCCACAAATTAATAGTAGAAGTAGGTTATAGTATTTTGCTTTGATTTATATTGCATTATCGAGTTAACTTATCAGAGATTTTATACACCTCAAAATATTTTTTCTCTCAAAACATGATAAATTTGATATTAAATAAATCTAAATTAGTATAATAATAAAACCTATAAATATTATTATAACGTGAAATTTTCCCGAATTGGAACTGGCATGTAGAATCCTGTCCCATCGAACGCGAAAAGATCGCAATCATTTATAATGTGAAATTTTCCCAAATTGGAACGGGCATGTAGAACCCTGTCCCCTTGCACGCGAAAAGATCGCAATCATTTTCAACTCAATTTAATTGTTTAGGCGGCCCACTATGGAGATAAATATTCCACAACCTTTCTTTCTGTAAATGCTGGACTGAAATAACCATATCATGTTTTATTCTCTTAGGAACATTACTGAATATTGTGTTGGAAAGGCAGAAGAGACAAAACACAATTCACACATAAAACATGAGTTGTTGCTCCTCTATTGATCACACAAAAGATGATGATTACAATGAACCCGGTGAAGGGTATTTAAACCTTTTCCAACTAGCTAACTGCCTAAAATATCTTGATATGCAACTACATGCAATCACACACTCAAAGTCGTCTATCACTTGACTCGACTTGACTCAACACTCAAACACTCAATCATGCAATCACTCAGTAACTCACTCTCTATGTTTAGCTAACTCCTCATGCAGGAGTAATTATCTTATTTTAACACTCCCCCTTAATTACGACTGCTAAACTAAAACATGACTCATGACAACTCAAACATGCATGCTGGTCTATGTCTCAGCTAGGCTTACAACACCCAAGTTTCTTCTATGAAACTAAAACACATCTTGTGCTAATTACTTAGTAAATATATCAGCCAATTGATCACTAGATTTACAAGGCTTCAAGTGAACTTCTCCATTGGTCACAAGTTCTCTAATAAAGTGATATCTAGTATCAATATGCTTGCTCTTTTGATGAAACACACTATTCTTGGATAGTGCAATCACTGAGGTGTTGTCACAATATATTGTTTTTGACCCTTATTGTTTCTGCTTGAGTCCATCAAGTACTCTTCTTAACCACACTGCTTGACATGTTGTTGATGTTGCTACTACATATTCTACTTATGTTGACGAAAGTGTCACAATGGGTTGTTTCTTAGATGCCCATGAAATCACACCTGAACCAAGGTGGAACACAAAACTAGAAGTGCTCTTCCTATCATCCAAACTGCCTACAAAATCATTATCTGTGTATCCAATCAAATCCTTCTTTTCTGTGCTTGCATACATTATGCCACAATCTCTAGTTCCTGCTATGTATCTCAGAATTCGTTTTCCTGCACTCCAATGTGTGTCTTTTGGAGTCTCCATAAATCTGGAAATCAAACTCACTCCTTGCATGATATCCGGTCTTGTAGCTGTGAGATACATGAGGCTACCAACCAGTCTTTTGAATAAAGTTGGATTGACTTTTGATCCTTCATCATCCTTGCTTAACTTTGTACTTGATGCAACTGGTGTAGGGACAGGTTTTCAATTTTCCATCCTGAATCTTTTCAACAAATCTTTGGAAAATTTATTTTGAAAAATAAAAATTCCTTTTTCAGATTGCTCGACTTATATGACAAGAAAATATTTCATGAGACCAAGATCTATCATCTCAAATTCTTTCATCATGGCTGCTTTAAATTCATCTATGTCAAAATCACCTGTAGAAATCATGTCATCAACATAGAAGCAAACAATCAAAATCTGTCCATGCTCATTTACCTTTGTGTACAAGGTAGGCTCAATGTTGCTTCTGCAAAATCCATTCTTAATCATGTAGCTATTGATTCTATTATACCAATCTCTAGGTGCTTGCTTCAATCCATAGAGTGCTTTCTTCAACCTGTAAACTTTCTCTTCATTACTCTCAACTTCATATCCTAGAGGTTGCTGCACATAAATTTCTTCTTCCAGAATTCCATTCAAGAAAGCTGATTTCACATCCATCTAATATACTTCCCACTTGTGCTGAGCTATTGTGGCTAGAACTGCTCTTACAGTATCCAATCTGGCTACTGAAGAAAACGTTTATCCAAAGTCTATTTTTGGTTGTTGTGAGAATCATTTTGCTACAAGTCTTGCTTTAAATCTGTCAATTTCACCTTTTTCATTCAACTTTGTCTTGTAAACCCACTTCACACCATTGAGATTTTTGTCCTTTGGGAAATCAACCAAATCCCATGTGTCATTCTTTTCAATGGCTTCAATTTCTTCATCCATGGCTTGCACCCAATTTTCATTTTTGATTTCTTCTTCAAACGAAGAAGGTTGGAATGACAACAGTGCAAATTTTAACTAACATCCAAATCATCATAAATACCTTTCAAACTTCTCATATTTCTCTTACCATTACTTGATTCATCACCTTATTGATTGTTGGGAGAATCTTGATCTGTTGATTTGCTTGAGGATCCATACTGCTCTTAAAATATTGGAGTCCTTGTTGGTGTGTCTCTGTTTGGTGTCTTCACCTATGATTCTTGCTTCTCCTTTTCTGCTACATCATCTTCTTCCATCAGTGGCACTTGTGCATCAACTGTTTTGTCTACAGTTCCATTCCATGACTCTTATTGCTTGAACATAACATCTCTACTAATTATGGTCTTCTTTGTGACATGGTTATACAACTTGTAAGCTTTTGATTGCTCATTATAACCAATGAATATGCATTTTTCACTTTTATCATCCAATTTACCTCTTCGTTCCTTAGGCACATGTGCATAAGCTACACATACAAATACTCTAAGATGAGATATGCCACAATACATACCTAACCATGCTTGTTCTGTTACTCTGTTCATCACACTCTTTGTAGGAGATCTGTTGATCACATAAATAGCACATGCAACTGCTTCTTCCCAATACTCATCAGACAAGTTTATGCCTTTCAACATGCTTCTTACCATGTTCATAATTGTCATGTTCTTTCTCTTTGCTACACCATTTTTCTGCAATGTGTACCTGGTTGTAAACTATATTCTAATCCCATGTTGTTTGCAGTAATCATGGAATACCTTTGAGTCATATTCTCTACCACGAACTAACCTCAATACCTTGATCTATTGATCACTTTGGTTCTCTACTAAGGCTTTGAATTCTTTGAACTTTGCAAAAGTTTTAGACTTCTACTTCAAGAAGTAAACCCAATTCTTTATGTTGTAGTCATCAACAAAAGTGAGGAAGTAGCAACTTCCACCAATCGACTGTGTCCTCTTAGGTCCACACAAGTCTCTATGCACTAGCTCAAGAGGTTTCTTTGCTCTGTATGCAACTCCCTTTGGAAAAGTTTCATGGTGTTGCTTTCCCAAGATGCAACACTCACAAGTATTAGCAGGCTCTTTGATCGGAGGTAATCCTCTGACCATCTGTTTCTGTTGCAAAAATCTTAAACCATAAAAGTGCAAGTGTCCAAATTGAAAGTGCCATAACCAATAATCATGAGAACATGCAACTGTAAAAGAACTCACTTGACCACTGTAATTCAAAATGAGAGGAAAGAGTTTGTTCCTCGTCATATGCACCTTTGCTATTAGCTGCTTTCTTGGGGGCTTGTCATATATAACAACTTATTGACCTTGAAAGATAACTTTGTATCCTTTCTGTGTCAATTGACCAACACTTAACAAATTATGTTTGAGACTAGGAACATAATATACCTCTGAGATTGTCTTCGGCTCCCCCTTCTTGGTCATAATGTTGACCACTCCTTTTCCATCTACTTCCATAGTCTTGTCAGTCCCCAACTTTACCTATTTTTTCATAGATTGATTGAAATTTGCAACCAAATCCTTGTTTCCTATCATGTGGTTGCTGCAACCACTGTCTAACAACCACACACTAGTAGAAGGTTCATACATGGTATGGCAAGCTATGAACATGGAGTTAGTACTCTTTGTAGTGACATTAGCTCTCTCGTTCTGTTAGGGTCCAACCCTAACCCCCGTATTTATGTAATAGGGTCAAGTCATAGTTATAGTTAGTTAAAGAGTCAATAAAGCCCATATTAATAATTGTAAGTGGTTGACCCGCATTTAAATAAGGGACCACGGTTAGTTGCAAATGGGCCATGGTATTAAATAGATGGTATTAATAAGAACCATGGTCCTGACCCATGCTATTGCATGTATGAATCCTATATAAAGGATAGAGACTCCCCTTGAGGAGTGTCGTGTCGTATTTTGTAATCAAGCCCGGCTCTATTAGAGGTTGCCCCCTCAAAGAGGCAAGTGAACATTGATTTCCTTTCTAAATAATAAAATACATGCTATTATTTCTTATTGTTCTGTGTTCTGGATATATTTCTTCACATATTTGGTATTTGGGTATCTTCTCGTAGGTCAAGAGCATAACAAGTGGTATCAGAGCACTTTCCAGGGCCAGTGGGATCCCCATTTTTAGCAAAAAAAAAAATTGCCTAGAGACGTGTTCCAGTGTCTTTAAACCACGGGATCTATCGTTGAGTGCATAAACCTACGGATTTGGGGAGGCATACATGTAGGAAATACAAGAGGTGGTCACACTTGTTGTACTCCCTTGTAACCCCTGTGGGTACCCATTCGAGTAGTAGCGCATTAGACAGAACTGTGCACGGGTTGTCTTCCAAGTACCCTCTAGGTATATAGGAAGGCCCCTAGGCTCACTTGAAACCTCGCCATAGATAAACCGGCCATCTGGCTGCTACACTACACCGATAATAGCACTCTGGGAGATTACTCATGTGTACAATAGGGTAGTTGGGTAGTACGGCTAAGGGTATGGTTGATCCTCCTTGTTTAGTGCCCTGAAAGATTGGGCTGAGTACTAATATTGGAACCTTATGTATATTGCGATCTGTAGCACCTGACACTCCTTCAGACCATAGTTCCCTTGTCCCTCTGTAGATCAGATCTATCAGATCTGCCATTTAGATCTAGCAGTTTGGGTTCTGTTGCAGTCACAACAATTAGATCCGTCATTGAGATCTAGCAGTAGGGGTTCGATCACTGCCATATTCCTACTCATACTCAGCAGTTGAGGGTTTCGCCAACAGATCTAACTATTTTTGTGGCTCCTATACCTGGGCGTGATTCTCGCAGGACATTGGGTAGATTAACTTTTCTGGGAATCGACTACTGCAGTATTCTTAAGTGAGGAGTAAAACTCCTTTCGGAGTTAAAAAAAAAAGTTTGAGACCCTCCCGGGACACTTATAGGAGACTTAGCCCATAAGAATCAGGTCAACGGGCTAAGCAAGGTGGTACCATTCACTTGTCGACAACAAAATTTCAGGTGGTCCCAATTTTTTTTTCACAGTAACGACAAGTGCATCGGATCTGTGCATGGTACAAACTAGAGCTCAAGCTATGGCCAATGAGAAGATATGCACCTTTGAACAAAAGTTGGAGGCATTAACGAAGCAGATCCAGTCCTTAAATGACACAATCAAAAAGGGCAAGACAGGGTAACAATTGGAGGCATATGATTTTAATGAAAACCTTGAGGGAAAATCTAGCCATTCTCTTCAATTCTTTGGAAACCACCAACAGTCCTAGCCTCAACCACCCAAGCTGGACATGTATAAATTTGATGGCTCTCATCCGACCATATGGCTATCACAAATGGAGCAATATTTCACATTGAATCACATCAAAGATGATGCGACTAAGCTAAGTGTGGGAAGCCTATACTGGGACCAAGAAAGATGGCAATGGTGGCAGTGGCATCAACGCTGCTATGTAAGGCCAATGACTTAGCAGATATTCTCAAAAGCCCTTTCTGATCGCTTCGACCATGAATCCAACTTTTTGGGTCGTCTTACTAAGTTCTGACAGACAGGCACAGTGCAAGAATATATTAAAGCCTTTGAAGAATTAACCTTCCGCACAGGAGGTCTAGTAGATGAATTCTACTTGGAATGTTTTATCAGTGGTCTCAAAGACACCATAAAGCCCATGTTCAAATGCACCACCCAGTCTCGTGGTTGGAAGCTTGCAAGACAGCTCATGAAGTAGAACGCGCGTTAGCGGCCCAGTCAACTCGTCCAAATTTTATAGCCAAGGGACGCCCCACCTAGGCTCTGAGCACTATCCAAACACTTAAGGTTCAAAAGGTGTCACCAACGAAAATGGCGGAAAGAAGAAATCAAGGATTGTGTTACTACTATGATGAGAAATACTCCCCGGGGCATAAATGCAAGGAACCCAAATTCTTTCAAATTGATGCTACTAATCACAGTTCATCTGAGGAAGCCCCACCATTGAGGGACCCGAGGAGGAAGATGAGGACAACCAGCCGAACAATGAGCTCCCAACTACACTAGAAGAACCGGTTATCTCGCTTCATGCTTTGGCAGGGATTACTTCTCCCCAAATTCTCAAAATCATAGGTTTATTAAGAATCGCCTGGTAGTAATCTTGATTGACAGTGGTAGTACGCATAACTTTATCCATCAAAGAGTCATCGAAGCAGTGCATTGTTTTGTCAGAGCAATCTCTAATTTCTAGGTCCAAATTGCTGATGGGGGGATAATGAAATGTGCAAGCCATTGTGAAAATGTCAAACTTCAAATGGGGGATTATCACCTAAAGACCCACTTGTTTTCCATCAACATGGGTGGGTGTGACATTGTCTTGGGTGTTGAATGGCTCTGCACACTTGACCCAATCACAATGAATTTCCAGGAGTTATATATGAGCTTTAAGCAGAATGACCACACACATACCCTTTGCGGACTCTAGGCAGGTGCTCCTTCTATCATCAGTTCACATGAGATGGAAAAGTTGTTAAAAGGGGGCCACCATGGAGTTATAGCCCAATTTAATGCCATCGAGGCCTTCGAGCCCACTTCTCTTCATATTCATCCTGAGATGCACAGGTCTTAAACAACCATTTGTAGGTCTTTGAAAAGCCTCATGAGCTTCCACGCTTGAGAGGGGAACATGATCATAGCATTACTTTGGTCCCTGGGGCACAACCACCAAATGTTTGCCCATATAGATATCCTGTAAAGACTGAAAATAATCTAAACAACTTTTTACTCTGAACAGGATATGAAATCTTTATGAACATGCTCTGAAATTTAACAAAATTACATATATCAAATTGATTGATTTGATGAGAAGTACCTACCTACTTTCCTGTGGATGAAGAGGCTTCAGAATTGCTCCAATTCTCGCTCCCGTTACCAAAAGACCATAACCTCCCAGCCAAACTAAGTAAAACCTAGGTACTCAATCCAAAATGCTTCTCAATTGCTACACTCTGTTCCCCCTGTGCCCAAAAACTTCAAAGCAAACAAGGCTCAGTCTTTTCTGTTGAAAAACTCTGTGTTACAAATTTTCCTCCTCCTTTCAACCCCCCTTTCAAATCAACCTTCCTCCCTTTAAATAGTAGAGTTCCCTTCACCTCTACGTATCCGTTCACTGCCTTTATGAAAAGATATTATTTTTTTGTTAAGCGGTGATTGCTTTGTCATGCTTCTTGCCCTTAATTGAGTTAGAGCCCCTTACAACATTGAGTGGTATCACTTTCAATTATGACGGTTGGTGTTTTAATTTATTAAATAGTATATGGCCATAATAATTTTAAATATTAAATATTATTTTATTTTTATAACATATCAGGTTTAATAATAAGGTTTATGGGTTTAATTTATTTAATATACATTTTGGGTTATATATGAGCTGGTAAACCTATGAATAAACTCAACATTTTCACTATATTTCTTACTAAATGTATATTCCTTCTATTTACGAGAATTAGGTATTTAATTAACACTTTTGATAATTAATTCATTTATCTTATATTTAAACATTCTCCATGAATAGTTGATATATATATATACTAGTGCAATGTATATGATGCATGCATATGCAGCTATCATATGCATGCCTCACATGCATGCTAATATTACTATGTTGTTCGTGATTTTGAGATAGGTTGTTACATATCCTTTTGCCCAAAAGAATGAAATTGAAAAAATCATCAAGGAACTCCTGGAAGTCGGTGTCATTCGTCCTAGCATTAGTCCTTATTCATCGCCTATGGTCATGGTGCTCAAGAAAGATGGGGAATGGCGTATGTGTCCAGACTTTAGGGCCCTCAACAAGCTGATGGTCAAAGATAAATTTCCCATCCCGGTTGTTGATGATTCGCTGGATGAACTAAATGGGGCTTAATTCTTTACTAAGCTCGACCTTCGCTCAGGCTATCACCAAATTCGCATGAAATAAGTAGACATTCCAAAGACTACTTTTCGAACTCATGAAGGCCATTATGAATTCCTGGTCATTCCATTTGGTCTTTGTAATGCCCCATCCACTTTTTAGAGCCTCATGAATCACCTACTCAAACCATATCTCAGAAAATTTGTCCTTTTTTTCTTTGATGACATCCTCATCTACAACCTCACCTGGGAAAAACATCTTCAGCATGTAGATCTACTCTTGCAATTGCTCTGGAAGCATAAATTATTTTTCAAATTGTCCAAGTGCTCTTTTGGCATGAAAGAAGTCGAGTATTTGGGCCAGATTGTGGGGTGTGAAGGTGTCAAGGTGGATCCCAAAAAGATCCAGGCAATGCAAGATTGGCCTTAACAAAATACCTTGAAGAGTTCGAGAGGATTTTTGGGTATCACCAGCTACTATCATAAATTTGTCTGCAATTATGGTCGCATTGTTAGACCCCTCACTCAACTTCTCAAGAAAAATTCATTCCTTTGGAATGATGAAGTGCAACAGGCATTTATAGCTCTCAAACGTGCCATGTGTACCACTCCCATATTGGCACTACCCGACTTCACCAAATCTTTTGTGATTGAATGTGATGCTTCAGGTATGGGTATTGGGGTTGTCTTAATGCAGGAAGGTCAACCCTTGTCCTTCACTAGCCAACAACTAAGTGGGACAAATCTGGGACAATCTACCTATGAGAAGGAGATGATGGCCATCTTACATGCAGTGGATACCTGGCAACCATACTTACTAGGGCAGCGTTTCCAAATCCACACAGACCATCAAAGCCTTAAATATTTTTTAGAGCAATGCATATCCTCGCCACAAAAAAATAAATGGCTAGCCAAAATGTTGGGATATGATTATGAGATAATTTACAAAAAAGGGCGCAAAAATGTCATAGCGAATGCTTTATCACGCCAATTTGAGGAGGAAAGCACCCTGCTAGCAATCTCTCTTCCCATTCCAGAGTGGATTGAAGAGGCTCGCAAGGAATGGTTTTCACATCCTTCGCTCTCCCAACTCATTAATAAATTGCAGGAAAATCCAAATTCCATAGAGGGCTGCTCTTAGCAGGATGAGATTCTTTGCTACAAGGACAAAGTAGTGATATCACCAACATCCACCCTCAAAAGTCTCATTTTGGCAAAGTTGCACTCATCTCCCACTACAGTCCATTCAGGATTTCAGAAGACTTATGCTCGCACTTGACATTCATTATTTTGGACAGGCATGAAAAAAGACATTCTTACTGTTGTAGTTGAGTGTGATGTGTGTCAACACCACGAAAGGGAAACAGTCAAATCCCGAGGAACCTTACAACCATTGCCCATCCCTGCCTCAATATGGATGGAGGTTTCTATGGATTTCATTACTAGTCTTCCGAAGTCAGTGAACAAGTCAGTCATCACGGTGGTTGTGGATAGACTTTCTAAGTATGCTCATTTTTGCACCCTACCCCACCCTTTAACACCCACATTGGTGGCTCAATCTTTCATGGACCAAATCTTCAAATTGCATGGCATGCCCGCTTCCATTGTGTCTGATCGTGACCTGATCTTCACCAGTAACTTTTGGCAGGAACTCTTCAGGCTACAAGGTAACCAACTACAACTCAGTGCTTCCTATCATCCCCAAACTGATGGTCAAGCTGAAGCAGTCAAAAAATGTCTGGAGACCTACGTCAGGTGTTTCACTTCAAAAAAGCAACATCTACAGGTACAGTGGTTACCTCTAGTCGAATGCTGGTATAATAATAATTATCATGCCACTACCAAGATGACTCCATATGAAGCAATTTATGGTCAACTCCCCCCTCACCTACTTCTTATATCTAGGGATGCTCTAAGGTACAAGCAGTGGATCAACTCCTACAGAACCGTGCAACCATGCTTGGCCACCTCAAAGAGAATCTCCATCAAGCTCAAAATCGCATGAAGCAATAGGCAAACCAACATCATTCAGAGTGCAAATTTCAAAAAGGGGATCAGGTATTCTTGAGGCTGCAACCATATAAGCAAACATCACTTAAAGACAAGGGTTGTCAGAAATTATCTCCAAAATTCTACGGATCGTATCAAATACTACAGCACATGGGAGAAGTAGCCTATAAGCTAGCCTTGCCACCCACTGCAAAAATCCATCCCGTCTTCCATGTCTCATTCCTCAAGAAAGTGGTGGGGAACAATTGCAGAATGCAAACCGGTCTATTGGGTGAGGAAGGTTCATTCTGGCTCCAACCTGAACAGGTTCTTGACACGCGAGAATGGTACCTGCACGACCACATGATCAAAGAAGTCCTCGTCAAGTGGAAAGACACCTCTCTAGAAGATGCGACCTAGGAACCAGCTACTATTCTTCAGCAGTTTCTGCAGCTTCAGCCTTGAGGACAAGGCTATTTTTATGGGGGAGGGCATGTTAGGTTCCAACCCTAACCCCCTTATTTATGTAATAGGGTCGAGTCATAGTTATAGTTAGTTAAAAAGTCAATAAAGCCCATATTAATAATTGTAAGTGGTTGACCCGCATTTAAAGAAGGGACCACAATTAGTTGCAAATGGGCCATGGTATTAATAAGAACCATGGTACTGACCCATGGTATTGCATGTATGAATCCTATATAAAGGATAGAGACTCCCCTTGAGGAGCGTCGTGTCTTATTTTGTAATTGAGCCCAGCTTTATTGGAGGTTGCCCCCTTGAAGAGGCAAGTGAACATTGCTTTCCTTTCTAAATAATAAAATACATGTTGTTATTTCTTATTGTTCTATGTTCTAGGTATATTTCTTCGCATATTTGGTATTTGGGTATCTTCTTGCAGGTCAAGAACATAACACGTTCCCTTGATCAACTATTTTCTTCCTGTAATCACGAGCATAATGACCAAATTTATTGCAGTAATAACATCTCACCTTTGATTTGTCAACTCTTTGATTATTGTTGAAGCCTTTGTACTTGCTTCCACTTGCATGTCCATGCTCTTCTCAGTCATCTCTTTGACCACCATATCTTCTACTTCGTCCTCTGCCTCTCGTTCTACTTCTACCTCGACCTCTGTCTCTTGAAATAGAAACCTGACTTTTGAAAGTGGTCTCTAAAGTGGAATCCTTATTTCTGTCTATCCTTGCCTCATGTGATAGAAGTGATCCCATCAGCTCATCAACTGTCAATGATGCCAAATACTTGCCTTCTTCTATGGTTGCTACCACAACATCAAATTTGGTAGACAATGATCGAAGGACCTTCTCAACCATTCTTTGATCATTTATATCTTCAGCATAAATCTTTAACTGATTGACGATAGTTATGACCCGATTCATGAAATAATTGATGTCCTTTGTCTCCTTCATCTGCAGACTTTCAAAACCTCTCCTAGTATTCTTCAACTTTTATAGTTCGTCGCCAAAGTATCCCATGCTACTTTTGCTGAAGACGTGGTCATATTCTTCTAGAACACTACTAGGTCCACTCCCTGTTGAATAAGATACAATGCATTTGCATTCTTCTTCTTGTATTTATTCCATTATTCCCTCTCTGTATTACTAAGAACTTGTTCTTCTTCTTCATTCTTAGGTTCTGAAAACCCAAACTTGACATAATCTTAAACATCATGTGCCTGCAACGTGGTCACTATCTTAATGGCCCACACATCATAATCTTTCCCTATAAACGCTGAGAACTGGGGCTAGAAATTTGAGAAAGCCATTGTTCTCCAAAAATTTCTCCTTAAAAAACCCAAAAAATTATCTTTTATAAGCTTTGTAAAACTTTTCAATAAAACCCTAAATTTTTTATTTTCGAAAAAAAATTAAAAAAACTTTTGAAAAACTCTTAATTACCTTTTATATATAAAATAATTTTAAAAAATTATTTATATATAAAAAACGAGAAACCTTTATATAACCTTTTAAAAAAACCCTTATTTTAAAGCTTCACGTGAACTCTTTTTCAAAAACTTAATACGTGAACTCTTTTTCAAATGACCTTTTAAAACCCTATCATATAAGCCATGTGCTGTTCGTTGGTTTATTAATGCACCTCACCTAACCTTCTCGGCCGAGCCCAAAAAAAACTGCGTGTACAAGAGTCCAGCTATCGTAGGAAATCGGTGGCTAAATTATAGCGGCAGCTTTGCTACTATTGACTCCTTCGATAGCCCCTGATGATGGATGTTCATGGCAGGTGCGGCTGCTTTTTCAAAACAAATGAGTTTTTTTTACACCCGCTGTGGACCAAACGAGCTCGGCTAGTGAGAAAATTTTGATTTTCTTATAACTCACTCAATGTTGCTCTTAAATCTTGCTCCGATCCCAATTTGCTGGAAAAGCAAAAGAGACAAATCACAATTCACACCTAAAACATGTGCTATTGCTCTTCTATTGATCACACAAAACATGGTGATTACAATGAACCTGGTGAAGGGTATTTAAACCTTTTCCAACTAGCTAACTGCCTAAAATATCTTGACATGCAACTACATGCAATCACACACTCAAAGTCGTCTATCACTTAACTCGACTTGAATCAACACTCAAACACTCAATCATGCAATCACTCAGTTAACTGACTCTCTATGTTTAACTAACTCTTCATATAGGGCACATCCCACCATTAATTGTGAGCTTGAGCCCCCCTCCCCCTTTTTCTCCACTAACCCGCTGTCTTTACAAGCTCTGAACCCTCTCCTACATCCCCCTCCTTCCCCCTCTGCATCGGGCTCGCACACCTACAATCTCCGATCTCGACCTTTGATCAGCTCCTCCCTGCTAGGTCTCGGCATCCCCCCCGTCCTTTCTGAGATTAAACCCTCCAAAGGCAGGCCTTCTAAGATATCCAAAGCCATCAAATCTGCAAGGCCATATGTGGCGTAGGGTCGACAGACCACCATTGAAAGGGAACTTGGAGCATCTGAAACCCTTGATATTGTTCCCTAATGACTTGGCTCTCTTTCAATTGTAAGGGCTTGGCTAGCCCAAAAAAAAATGGCCCTCAAGCGCCTCTTGCACTGTAACCCCTGTGACATGATTCTTCTTCAGGGAACCCTAGGGTCTTCTACTCAAATTACTAAGATTCTGCAAGTCCTTCTACCTGGCTAGCACTTCCAAGGCCTGGATGCAGTGGGCCGATCTGGGGGTCTAGCCATTGGAATCAATCCAAAATCTATTAGGGTGATATCCTCTTGGCGGGGCCAGGGTTTCCTGGGCATGGACATTTTCTTTGCAGATTTAGGCAAATAGCTTCGCATCATTAATATCTATGCCCCCAACCAAAACAAACATTCTTTTTGGAAATCCCTTCTGGATTACCCCTTGATTAATAGTTCCACTATTATAGGGGGAGCCCTGAACTTTTCCATTGGAAATGAGGAATCCTGGGGGCATCACTTGTAGCGTGACCCTCTTTTAGATCAGCTGAGCTCTCTTCTGGATCAATATGAGCTCATAGATGTACCCATGAACAAGAAGATGCCAACATGGCATAATAGGCGTACTAGCGAAGCTTCCCTTGGTAGAAGGCTAGACAAATATCTCATTCATGAAGAGCTACTCAGAACTCTCGCCATCTATAGGCAATGGGTAGGCTTAGGGGGAATCTCGGATCACTCCCCCATCTTCCTGGAAGTGGCTGGTCCATCCAAGAAACCAAGGTTCGCTTTCAAATTTAACTCTTCCTGGTTAAAGGATCCGGACTATATTAAGATGGTTTCGGATTTCTAGCATGCCTAGCCACCACTTAGGGATCAAAGGAAAGGCTGCATATTTCTGCAGAAACTTGTATCAGTTGAAGAGATTAACCATTGAATGGACTAAAAGGAAAAAAGCTAGGGTTGACCTATCCCTTGTGGATATCGAAGCTCAGCTAGCCTCCTTAACGGATGTTAGCGGTCTCGACTACTTATCCACTGAAACAGAGCTTCATCTTGTGGACTTGGAATCTCAGAGATCCAAGATCCTTTTTAACCAGGAAGAATTATGGAGACTCAGAAGCAGAGCAATCTAGCTACAAGCGGGGGATGGCAACACAAAATTCTTCCACAATTTTGCCAATGGAAGGAAAGCCAGCAATACTATATGGTAGATGCCCTCGGATCAGGATTGTTTGGCCACCACTCACTCACATCTCACCCAACTTGGTATCCCCAACTTTAAACAGCTCTTCAAAGCACCCCCTGCCCCATCTCTTGCCGAAATCATTAACCTTGCTGGCCATTCCCTTGGGTACTTGGAACCGGATGGAATTGAGGATCTCATAAAACCATTTTGCATGGGGGAATTAGAAAGCACACTCAAATGGTTCAAGAAAGACAAAATTCCAATGCCGGATGGCTGGCCCGTGGAATTCTATATTGGTTTCTTGGATATCATTGGTCTAGACCTGCTAGGAGTAATAGAAGAGATTTGGTCTGTTGGTCGCATATATGCCCCCTTAAACTCCACTTTCATTGCCCTCATACCCAAGACTAACTCCCCCACCTCCTACCATGACTTCCGCCCCATATCCCTCTGCAATTGTCTCTACAAAATTATCGCCAAGATTATAGCCAATTGAATCAAACCAATCCTCTCTTAACACATTTGTCAAGAACAATTCGCCTTCCTCCATAATAGACATATTCATGAAGTCATTGGCTCTGCCCAAGAGGCCCTCCACTCCATTAAATTGAGAAAACTAAAAAGGATGGCACTCAAAATAGACCTCTCAAAAGGTTTTGATAAAGTAAGTTGGTTATATCTAAGGATGATACTCACACATCTGGGTTTCCCTCTGGAGTTCACCAGATGGATAATGGGATGTATAACCTCAGTATCCTTTGCAATCCTTATAAATGGGTCAGCCTCTCATTCCTTTCAGGCAGAAAGGGGAATCACGCAGGGATTCCCCTTATTCCCCCCACTGTTCCTTCTAGTCATGGAAGGCCTGAGTAGACTAATAGCAACGGAGAAGTGAGCTGGGAGACTTAGGGGACTTATGATTACTAATCACTTCCTATTAACTCATCTACTTTTTGTTGATGATATTCTCATATTTCTCAATGGGGGTATACAGGATATCATTACTCTTAGGGAGACATTAAAACTCTTCAGTGCTGCTACAGGAATGGAAATCATTAGGGAAAAGTCTACTATATCTTTGTCTAAATGTACTCAACAAGAAACCCATCTCGCCCCAAAAAATTTCCCCTATCAAATATTGGAACTACAAGATGGACTGAAGTATTTGGGCTTCAAGATAAAAGCTGATGGCTACAAAATAGCAGATTGGACTTGGTTGATCTCAAAGGTGGAGAAAAGAATAAATATCTGGTTTCATCACCTTCTATCTAGGGCTGGAAGACTGGTACTCATAAAATCAGTAATAGAAGCAACCCCAGTCTTTTGGATGTCCTTGGCCTAGATTCCCTTGGGGATTCTACATAGGATCCAACGAGTTTGCAGCCATTTCCTATGGAAGGGACAAAATGATGGAAAACCTTATGCATGGCTCAAATGGAGTAGAATTACGACCCCCAAAAAATGGGGAGGATGGGGCTTAAAGCATCTCCCGACTTTTGCACAAGTATTGGCTGCAAAAAAAGGTTGGTTACTACTGAAATATATGAGTCTTTGGTCGGAGGTGGTCACCCATAAATACATTTTTCCCAGCTCTATTCTTGATTGGATAAGGCGACTACATGGAACAGAAAAGGCATTTCAGTAATTTGGAGGGCCATATTAAACACCATACCCATCATCAAAAGAGGACTTATCTAGAGGATTGGAAATTGGGCATTAGTCCGTATCGGGAGTGATCCGTGGATTGGTAGTGGGAATGTTTATCAGTTACCACAGGAATTGATCACACTCCTCAACCACAATGGAGCCTTGTACATATCACAACTAGGAGACCACTGTAATACAACCATTCTCCAGCAAGCATGGCACCCAGGAGAGGCTTGGAATATCCCGATCCATTGGGAAAGACAGTGGAGAACATATCTTCAAGCATTATTAGAATCCCATGTTCGCCTCAATGAGGAAGAGAATGAATTGATTTGGGGGTTTACTAAAAATGGTCATTACTCCTCCAAGCAAGGGTATGATCTCATTCATGTTGAGCATAAGCTGAATAGATTGATGAGCTGGTGGAGTCAACTTTGGAAGTTAAAAGCCCCTCCACGCACAAAACTATTGATGTGGAATATCATAATGGATAAAACCCCCACAGGAGAAAATCTCAGAAAAAGGGCTTTCCCAGGCCCGACTTGGTGCGTTTTATGCCACGAGGAGGAGGAAACAAATCAACACTTATTCCTCACTTGCTCTACATCCCAAATACTCTGGACACAAGTACTGCACACTCTAAATATCAAGCAAACCTGGAGTGGCGCTGATATCCCAAATGCCTGGGATAGATGGTGGGAAGCTGCAACTGAACCAAAAACTAGAAATCTACCGCTCTTGGTCACTTGGCACATATGGATGGGCCGCAATAATATCATCTTTTGAGACCGGAACATAAACTGGGCCCTGATACCTCCAAAAATCTGCTCGAGCTATGAGGAACTCCCAGCTGAGGAATTTGTCAACAGAACTCGGACCATCACACAGGAACAGTTTGATAAAGCCCACCCTTGGGCATATTTTGATGGGGCTGCACAAGCTCAGGGATGTGGGGGAGGCATAATATTTCATCTATCAGACACTCATTTTTTTCACATTTGCATGGGTTTGGGAGAGTGTACAAATAATTATGCAGAGCTAATTACACTTCGACACTTGTTACATTTTACCATTGAACTCAAATAATGCAGATACTTACAAATATTTGAGAACTCCAAAATAGTCATAAATTGGTTTAACAACACAACTTTATGTCATGCATACACTCTTAGAACTATTATGGATGAAATTGTTGAAATTGATTTTCTTAAAACACATTTTGATCACATTTCATGCACTCATATCGACAGGGAGCTTAATGAAAGTGCAGACAAGCTATCGAAAGAGGCAACACTTCGTCCTCGAGAAGAATGGCTGATCACAGAGCACACACCAGAGAGGACCTACCAGTACTTCCATAGACCATATATAGATCAAGAACTTCGGAAGGCAGACAAGCCCTAATATCAGAGGCATATACTTGTCTCTTTCACAGTTTTTTCCTATCTTGTAATTAGCAAGCTTTTGGCAACAGAACATTGATCACTACTGGTGATTTTTTGAATATATATATATATATATATATCCAACTGGGTCTATCTATTTTAGAATTTTGTAACTACAAACAGCTGACTACGGTCACAGTATTTGCATATGCCTATGGATATCTACAACATGTAATTTTCAACAAAGTAATGGAAATTACGATTTTTCTACCTGGGAAAAAAACTCTTCATGCAAAAGTAATTATCTTATTTTAACATATTGGACATATTATTTTCTATAAAGTGAAATATGCCACATGTTATTTCAGTCAATCTGGGAAACATTCTCCTAATTTAAAATAATTGGTTTCTATAGGTATAATTTGACGATGGAAATCATATATAACATGAGTGGGAATCATATATAGTAAATAAAATCTAATTCTCCTGATTTAAAGTAATTGGTTCTATAGGTATAATTTGATGATGGAAATCATATATAACATGAGTGGAAATCATATATAGTAAATAAAATCTATCTTATAGAATATCTAAATGATGACAGTATTCCATTATGTTATGGGTTGAATTATCTTAAATGATGACAGTATTCCATTATGTTATGGGTTGAATTATCTTAAATGATGACAGTATTCCATTATGTTATGGGTTGAATTATCTTATTATACCTGTCGATAGTAACAGGTATATAGCGATTGATATCGCGTTGAATTTGAATTAATTTTGTTTGACTTTTTAAATATTAAATGCCATTTAGTGCTTTAACCAAACTTTTAAGAAAAAACTGATAATTCAAATTATTTAATTAATTTTCCCAAGTTTTTTATTGGCTATTCAGATTGAGGTCTTATGGCTGATTTATTCTTTTTTGATTCGGTTGGTTGATTTTATCCAAACTCTGCTTGCGTTACTTTTACCCAAAGCTTAATTCTGTCGGATTTTCAATTGCACTTAGTTAATTTTACCTAAAGTTTCGGTAGCCTATGGCAGAGCGGGGCAGGGGAAAATACACGTGCCGCCAAAAATACATCTGCTACATCGCCAAGATCTCCCAAAAATACACCTGCCACCCTCCAAAAAATGCACATGCCACACCGCCACTTACACCTGCCACCATATCCATCCATGGTAAACTCGCCAAATTCAAAGCTCCACATTCTTCTCCGAGTGACCATGGAATGATTGTTGACACCTAATCCTTGTGATTGGGCGAATTTATATAAATAAATAAATTAGAAATATGAACAGTCATCGGGAGATGAACTGAACAGTCTCTCCCTCATGTATATAACAAACACCTACCTGATGGAATAATACAATCGAATCATTTTTGCCTTATGGATTTATTGCCTGGCCTAACATGGTATCAGAGCCAACACCATTTTTGGCTTCCCTCTGCTTTGTAACTCCCTATTCTGCCTATGGTATTCTGAATCCTATGCAGACTGGCTAGCGTGGCAACTCTGACATTTCCACAGGCCTGAACGCATCATTATTTCCCTGCTATTCATTATTATTCTTTGCTACACTGCTCCTGTCCTGTCGCTGCTCCACCTGAATACAAAACACTCATGGTTATTGTCTATTCTGATCAGTCATAAAACGCCCACCGCCATCACTGCATATCCCCACAGCAGGAAGAAGGACTGTTCATTTTGGTGATCTCATTTCTCTCCACTCCTGCTATCACACCCTAAGCGATTTGCTGCACAATAGGGAGATTGAGTACGCAGAGGAAGCGAGAGAGCGCACGGCAAACACAGTGTTATTGATAACACTGGTACACTGAGCGCTTGTTAATACCGCACTGCCTCTATCTCATCTCATCCCACAGATTTCGTGAAACTGCTGGCCAGAACCGAGACCTCGTTCTAGTGATGGTGCCACTCGGAATGGTACTTTTGAATGGTGTTGAAATTTAAACTATGACCGTATACCACTTTATATGTGTTAGTTTTTTTTTCACATTTCCTTTTATATGATAGACATGGCATATAATGGATTAAAATGTTATATGCGGTGAAGTTTTTTTATGACAGTGGTAGCGTTCCTTTCAATGGTCAATGGTATATGAATGGCGTAGCAGAATTCTATTCACGCCTTTCAATGGTCAATGGTATATGAATGGCGTAGCAGAATTCTATTCATGCCTTTCAATGGTCAATGGTATATGAATGGTGTAGCGGAATTCTATTCTGGTATTCCTGCTCCGGTTTTGGATGGTTTTAATACACTGTTGTTTTCATACATACGTTGGTATATTTAATTTTTGGTGTGGCTACTGTTTTCATATAGACTATATCCCATATATACCACGCTATTGGGCTACCATAATGTTGTTTTGATAAAGTTGTTTTCAAAGTGACTAACATAGTTAACGCTCCTGCGTTTGACTGTGTTTAATATATTGTTTGGTGCCAGAATACACTTTGATATCAAAATCAAATTTTTTTAGCAGCAAAAGTTTTTTCCTCCACAAAAGCACATTTTTTTCCAGCAGAAGTATTTTTACAGCTCTCGGATTTTACAATGCATTCCATCATATCTATGGTGGGAATAGTTCTCACTGGCAAGGAGAACTATCCTGAATGTTCCCGGATGATAAAACACACCCTCATTTTCAATGAGTTGTGGAAAGGAGTGTGTGTCGAAGACAGCGACAATGAACTAGTACAACCTACCTCAGACAAAGAGCTCGTCATTTGGGAAAAAAAGAAAAGCAAAGCTTATGCATTAATCGTAGCATCTGTAAATGAAGAGGTAAGTCACCATATTTCGTCATATTCAACTGCCTTTGAAGCCTTACAAAAGCTAAAAGAAGTCTATGACTCACATTCTACACTTGAAGTTGTTCAACTCATGATTAAACTCTTCACTCTTGAACTGCAAAATAATGATCCTCTTGCTCTTGCATCTGAAGTAAAGTCTATAATGCATGATATCAAATCCACTAAAGTTGAATTGGATATTCCTCTTATCTTTTTTCTCAAGGCACTTTATCCTACTTACTCCAATTATCTTGAGTCATTGCAAGCAAATGGAAATCTCAAAGATATAACCTTTGACTCTCTTGTGAAAAAAATTGCTGAAAGAAAGAAAGCTTTTGGAAAGAAGACAGCCCCTGAATCTTCTAAAGAGACTGTGTGCTTTGCTCATAAAGAAAAGAATCATGCTCAAGATTCTACAAGAGGAAGAGGTGGACGAAGAGGAAGAGGAAGATATTTTAGAGGCGGGGGGGCAAACATTCTCAAGGAGAAAAGGCAGATTTGCACTATATTCGCTGCAAAAGAAATGGATCACATGATGCCTCTACATGCAAGCTACCATGACACAAAATTGAGCAGAAAAGAAACCAACAGAAAGGTAAAACTGATGATTCAAACAAAGGTAAAGCACCTGAATCTGCTCACTATGTTGTGGCACAATGTAACATTGGAGTAAATGAAGATTTATTTAATGCTTCACTTGCTTCTTGGAAAAATGATTGGTTGCTTGATTCAGGAGCAACCTGCCACATGACTCATAGAAAATATTTTTTTGAAGATTTCACTGACAATGTTGATGGAGCAATATACTTTGCAAATCAATCAAAAATCAAGCCATCAGGGCTTGGCACAATCAGGCTTAAACTGCCTAGTCTTCCAGACTTTCTTCTGCATCATGTTCTATATCTCCCACAGCTCAAGAGAAACTTGTTGTCCTTGGTTCACATCCGCCAGCAAGGTCACTCCATTCATATGTTTTATGGCAAGCTTGAGGTAAGAAAAGCATCTGACCACTCACTTGTCATGAGGGGAATAGAAGAAGAAAGGCTTATCAAGCTGCAAGGAACCTCTGCTCATGCACAACATTTCTCATACAATTCTCATCATGAAGAAGGTACACTTCCATCAAGTTTATTATGGCGTGCTAGATTTGGACATTTGAACTATGACAGTCTCCGCTTGTTGAAGAAAAATGGTGTCGCTGGTTTGCCTACATTTCCTAGGAAACTTAAGCAATGTGATGCTTGCATTCTAGGAAAGCATAGCAAACAGTCTTTTCATGATTCACATTCAAGAGAACATAGGAAACTTGAACTCATTCATTCAGATTTATGTGGTCCAATGCCCGTTCCTTCTACAAATGGAAATAAATATATCATGACATTTATTGATGACTACACCAGATGTGTTGGGTTTATCTATTGAAGAACAAATCTAATGCTTTTCAAACATTCAAGAATTTTCATAAATGGATTGAAAATGATGCACAATCTCGTATTGGGTCTATTCGCACTGATAATGGAAAAGAATACACATCAAATGAATTTGAAAACTATCTTCGCCAGCATGGGATCAAACATCAAACAATTGTGCCTTATAATCCCCAACAAAATGGTGTAGCTGAAAGAATGAATAGGACAATCTTAAATATGGTACGATCCATGTTCTTCTTCAAAAATGTAAAGATAATGTTTTGGGCTGATGCTGTTCTATGTGCTGCATATATAAAGAATAGATGTCCATCTAATGCTATAAGAAACAAGACTCCATATGAAATGTGGTATGGACATGTCCCTTCGGTAAAGCATCTCAGGGTCTTTGGTTCCACCTATTATGCCTTGATACCAAAGGTACATAGAAACAAACTTGGTGCTAGAAGTCGTAAGTGTATCTTTCTGGGATATTCAAACACCTCCAAAGCATACCGTCTCTATGATGAAGTAAATAAAAAGTTTGTTCTATCTAGAGATGTAATTTTTCTTGAATCATCCAAATGTGACAATGTTGTTGAGCGGCAACTTGATCACTTGGATAGATTTGCAAAAGCAAAATCATTTCAAGAATTTGATAATCAGATTCCACATCTTGAAGGGGGGATTCCTATACTAGATCAACATGTGGAATCTTCTTTTGAAGAACACTCTCCCCCGCATGAAATTCCAACAACGGATGATGCTTTAAGTGATGTAATTGATAGAATTGGGAGACTCAATCTTGATTCAGTCCCAACTCAATCAACGGAGCAGCCTAGACCATCTGAGAAAGGTCCCCCAAAGTGGCTGACAAAGGCACTTGAAAGTGTTCATCCTGATGAGGTTGGAAAGACAAGAACTTGAAATTCAAACCGGCAAAATGGAGGTGATGTAGACGACTCTAATTCACCTGTTAATATGGATGTTTCTTATGATTGTGAATTGAACTTGTCTATAGATTTTGAACCAACTTCCTTCAAAGATGCTGCTTCTCATGATGAATGGAAAGAAGCGATGCAAAAGGAGTATGATGCCCTCATAAAGAACGGCACTTGGAAGCTGGTTGATCCTTCATTAGGAACCAAACCAATTGGCTACAAGTGGGTCTACAAGAACAAGTATAAAGTTGATGGCTCACTTGACAAGCACAAAGCTAGGCTTGTGGCAAAAGGTTTTGCACAGAAGGAAGGGGTCGATTATGAGGAGACTTTTGCCCCCACAGCAAAATGGGCTACCATCCAGACACTCTTTGCACTAGCAGCTCAAAACGGTTGGAAAGTCCATCAAATGGATGTAAAAACTGTTTTCTTGGATGGAGATCTAAAAGAGAATGTTTTTTATGTCCCAGCCTGAAGGATTTGCTATTAAAGGACATGAACATAAAGTATGCAAACTTGTGAAGTCCCTGTATGGCCTCAAACAAGCACCGCGAGCCTGGTATGAAAAACTAACTGAGCATCTTCTGAAACTCAATTTCAAACATTTTGATCTTGATGATGCAACTTTATTTGTCAAGAAAGTTGGCAAAACAGTTGTATATCTTGTGGTATATGTAGATGATCTTTTGATGACAGGGAACAATGAAAGCTACATTGCATCCATAAAGAAGAAATTGGGGAAAAGTTTTGAAATGACTGATTTGGGCTATGTTTATTACTATATTGGCATTGAAGTAACCCAACATCCAAAGTCCATATTTCTTTCTCAAAAGAAATACATTGGAGATCTATTGAACAGGTTTGGCATGACAGAGTGCAATCCTCTTACTACTCCAATGGAACAAAACTTAAAGCTCACATCTATTGAAGGAAAAGAATTTGAGGATGCAACAAAGTATAGACAACTTGTAGGAAGTCTCAACTACTTAACTACTACCAGACTAGACATTTCGTTTGATGTTGGAATCCTCTCCAGGTTTATGCAAAAGCCTTGTGAGGGACATTGGTCTGCTGCAAAAAGAGTTTTAAGGTACTTGAAGGGAACTCAAGACTTTGGAATCAAGTACACACAGGTGGACGACTTCAGCTTGATTAGATACTCTGATTCAAACTTCGATGGAGACAAAGAAACTGAAGTATCAACTTCAGGATATGCTATGAGTCTTGGATCAGGAGCTGTCTCCTGGAGATCATGCAAACAATCAGTTCCAACAGATTCCACAACAAAAGCAGAATACGTGGCAACAGCTGAGGCAACAAAAGAAATTGTGTGGCTCAGGAAAATTCTTGAAGATCTGCAGGTAAAATAGGTACAATCAACTCCACTCATGATTGAAAATACCTCTGCAATAAAGTTGGCCAAGAACCCAAAATTTCATGATCGAACGAAGCACATCAATACTAAATATCATCTAATTCAACATCATGTTGAGGCCAAAACAATCCATCTCCGTCATTGTTCCACAAATGAGCAAATTGTAGACATCTTCACCAAAGCACTTGGAAGAGAAAAGCTTGAACGATTCAGAATGATGCTTGGACTCACCAACATCCCTTCAGATTAAGGGGGGAATGTTGACACCTAATCCTTGTGATTGGGTGAATTTATGTAAATAAATAAATTAGAAATATGAATAGTCATCAGGAGATGAACTAAACAGTCTCTCCCTCATGTATACTAACCGCCTCTTGAGGATCCATTAACTCTGGCGATGTCTCCGTTTACTAACACCTGCGGGTTTTGGTGTAACAGCAATCATGATCCCAACAATGACGATCATCTACCTTCACATTAGACACTCGAATCTCCAGGTCTTCTGCAGATTTTTTCTGAATTTTGGCCTCCCCCTCCAGTTCCAACATTTGGTCACCAAAATTCATGGTGAGCAAATGCTGGAACTGGAGGGGGAGTCCAAAATTCAGAAAAAACCTGCAGAAGACCTGGAGATTCGAGTGTCTAATGTGAAGGTAGATGATCGTCATTTTTGTGACAACTGCCACACATCTATTGTAAGTTTCCACAGAAGTTGTGATGATTGTGAGTATGATCTTTGTCTTTCTTGCTACCGTGAGCTTGGGGAAGAGCGTCTACCAACAGTGCTTTACTTTTCAAGGAGTACACCCATCCTAAATCTAGGATTCTAAATCTTGCCACAAAGCTTCCAAAGCACTCCTTGAACCCTGATTTGGGTCCCAAAACTTACATAGCCTATGGCACCAAGGAAGAGCATATTAGAAGAGGGGATTCAATCACTAAGCTGCACTTGGATGTGGCAGATGCTGTCAATATTATAACGCATACAACCGAAGTCAAATTCACAGATTCCAAACAAAAAACAATAGATAAATTGAGAGAAAAATACAGAATAAGTGATGGGCTATCAGAGAGTTCAGGGAGGATTGAAAACAAAGACTCTAAATTTGGAGGTGCTCTTTGGGATATTTTTCGGAGAGATGATATACCCAAGCTACAAGATTATTTGGAGAAACACAAGGGGGAATTCAAGCACCTTGAAAAAAAGCATCTTACATAGGTTACTCATCCAATTCATGATCAGACTATTTCCCTGAATGAGTATCACAAGGGGAAACTTAAAGAAGAATATGGAGTAGAGGCATGGACATTCAAACAAAATCTTTACAAGGCAGTCTTTATTCCAGCTGGGTGTCCTCATCAAGTTCGGAACCTCAAGTCATCTATTAAAGTTGCCATGGATTTGTATCGCCTGAAAATTTAGAGCAATGTATTCAGTTGACTCAAGAGTTCCGCTTGCTGCCCACGAATCACAGGGTGAAACAAGACAAGTTAGAGGTGAAGAAGATGATTCTCCATGCAATCAAGTCCGCCTCACAAGAGCTCGACAATTTGACCTCAGCCGTGGAGGACAGAAAGAAGGGAAAGTGTCTAGCATTGTAGAGAATGTGAACACAATTATTGTTATGTTTTTCATCCTACGAGGGTGATTTTTTCATGTTTTTCCTTAAAAAAAATTCCGCAAAGAGCATGATAAGTCTATTGTATCTTGTGATTTATTTTATTTTCAAATAATATTTGCTAAATAGAGGTGTGAGGAATGCACCTCATTTTTTGAAAATATTTTTTCTTTATGAAGTTTATTCTTGAATAGAAGTGTGAGGGAATGCACCTCAGTTTTTAAATGTTTAATCATAATAAGTTGGAAAAATAGGCGTTCGTTCTATTTTTAAATGATTTGTCTTGGAGTGAAAAAGATATTGCAGAGACCTAGTTTTTATTTGAACTTGTTTTATATTATCCGGTACGCTATATGAATGTGTTCTAATAGTAACTTAATTGTAGCGAGTTCATTCTCGCATAAAGATTCTTAATTCCAACTTAATTGTAGCGAGTTCATTCTCACATAAAGATTCTTAATTCCAACGTAAACTGTATAAATATTCTGTGATAGTCCTCTGCAAACAATGCAGAAATTCTACTGCAGCAGTCAAGGTTCACAACTACTTATGTTTATTTTTTCTAAGTTGGAAAATTCTTTAGGATCAGTTAGAACTATTTTATTCATCATCAACTAACTATTATTGCAGAATCAATGGCATAATCTATTATTGTAATGCCAATGAGCTTCTTCTGATCGCAGAACTAACAATATAGTTTATCATCAACTAACTATCATTGCAGGAACAATGGCAGAAGCTTTGAGTTTCTTTTGATGCTATTCTCCTGTAACAGGCCTCTGCAAACAATGTAGAATACTACCATATGACTCCAGATTTTTCATTGCTTATTATGTTTATTTTCTGTACTTTGGAAAGTTTTGTTAAATTTTTTAAGATAGGGTTAGAATCAGTTGGAACTATGTTAACAATACACTCACTATTATTGCAGGCACTATGGCAGAAAACTCACTATTATTGCAGGAAATATGGCAGACTATTATTATTACTACCAAGGAATGTTGTCTACAGATTTTCTTTGGTAAAGGCTAGATTTTCTTTGGCGCCGCTATTATTGCAGGCACTATGGCATAAAACTAACTATTATTGCAGTCACAATGGCAGATTATTATTATTACTACAACTTTTTTGATAAGTGCGTTTTTTTAAACCACCTCCTCACTAATACCGTTTCGATGTCTGTATCAGCTTTACTAATGAATTGAAGATCCTATTATCGTTTAAATTTTTCTGATCAACAGGACCTACGTTGTTTGCCGAATTCCTTATCAGCAGCACACGCAGACATTGGGGCCCGCTATCATTGAATTTAAGATTTCAAACCACTGGTGGTTAATATATAGTAAATAAAATCTATCTTATAGAATATCTAAATGATGATAGTATTCCATTATTCGAATACGAATAATTCGAGATTTAGAAAAAATACAATACGGGAAAAATTCGGAAGTAGAGATCTTTCAAAATTAAATTATTTTTAAATTAAAAAAAAAAATCTATATTCTAATATATATTTAAAAAAAAATCATATTATCAAGTCCTAAATTTTAATATAAACCCTTAAAAATAAGAAAAAATAACAACATTATTAATTAATAACTAAAACAACATAATTCTCTCCTTGTAGATTTAGCGTTTCCAGTGAAACAAACTTTCAAAGAGTTGTTTACAGTGTAGATTTTGTTAGTCCAGATATGCATTCTACTCAATTCAAAACAGACCGAAAGGGAGAAACACACCCCAATAGAGAGGAAGGGAGAAACACACCCCAACTTTAATTCATCTTTTCCATTTTGTTACTAATGGGGAATAAGGGAAGTATAAAATTCAAATAAAAAAAATTGGAGAATATATATTTTATAAATATTTATAGATAAGAATTTGTTTTTCTTTGTTATAGGAATTTATTATTTTTAATACGTATAAACTTACTATTTTTTTACTATATTTTAATATATAATTTATTGTTTTTTACAATTATAACTTTTTTTAATATGCAATTTACTATTTACTATACTTTTTTAATATAGAAATTTCTATTATATATATATATATATATATCTTAACAAAAAATCTTTACCAAGTTAAATAATAAATGTAATTTTTTTTAATATAAAAAATTATGTTTTAAACAACATAGAAATTTCTATTTTTAAATATTAAATTTTATACTAATATTTTTTTTATTAAATTTCATCATAATTGTAATATTTGTAACATACCATTTTATTAAATTCCATTATGATTATAATATTCTTAATATACCATTTACAGTTTATCATAATTGTAATATTCTTAACATACCATCTTACTAAATTCCATCATAACTGTAATATCCCTGACATACCATTTACAGTTTATTATAATTTTTTTTAATATAATTTTTTTTATTACCAAATTCCATCCATCATTGTAATAAGTTAATAAGTTTAACCATCATTGTAATAAGTTAATAAGTTTAACCATCATTGTAATAAGTTAATAAGTTTAACCTACCATTTAAAGTTTATTATAAAAAAAATTAATATAAAAAATTTATTTAAAAAAAAAATGTACCGAATTCCAATTTCCGAATTTACCGCCGAATCGAACCGTACTGCCGTATTTCCGAATTTTTCTGGCCAGTACGGCCGAACTTGGTAGCTATGGTTGAAATATCATAAAAATTGTTTGAGAGTTGAATCACACAGGGAAAATAAAAAATTATAGAAACCATATATAATAAAATAATGAGAATTATATATAAAAAATAAATTTTATTTTATAAAATATTTAAATGAAAGTATTATATTATGTTATTGGTTGAAATATTATAAAAAAAAAGTTTGAGAAGAGAATTACATATAGAGAATAAAAACTATCTTTTAGATTATTTAAATGATGGCAGTATTATAAGATAATTTTTCATTAGTAAATAGATAATATTTTCATCGGTATAACTTTTGATTTTAAAAAATCTTATTATATAATAATTTTTTTTATTATTTATCAAGTTTTATTAATAGAATAGTTTTTATAAAGTTATTTTTATTAAAAATTTTATATATATTAACATTAAATTTGATTAGTTAATTTATGGTATTTATTATTTATTAATTTTTCTTTTGTAAGCTTGGCACAATTACATCTTCAACATGTTCAATATATCACCTCGATGAAAGTGGGGAATTTAACATATGACTTCACGTCAAGGAGTGCCTTAAGATCTCGTGAACATTATTTATCAAATTTGAAAATAATAAAATTGTCAAATTTAATTAAATTTTTATTAAATATTGTATTTTATAAAATTTAATATATTGATATTAATAAAATTTTAATTATTTAACATTTTTTGTCTTGCAAATTTTTTATCATGACTTAGTTGTCAAACTAGCAGATACTCATTATTGTTATTCAAGGTAAAACTACGTCACTTCAATTTCACTCGTGCCACATACCTCTAAATCTTGTGTTGTTAACTTATAAACTCTTAGCCAAATAAATAATTTTAAAACATACTCCAAGATCACAATTAACATTTAATGTTTTATTGATTTAAAATTAATAAATTATTTGATAAAATACCATATCTCAAACATATAGATATTGGTTTAGTGTAAATAGGTGGTGGAATTTTCTCGGACAAAACTGGCCTGTCCCCTCACACACAAAAGATCGCATTCATTCAAACTCAATTTAATTGTTTTGCGGCCCTCTCTTTGTGTTGACTGCTGGAGCGAAATATCGTGTTTCATGCCTTCGAGAACGTTATTGAATATTGGACATGTTATTCCGGATAAAGCGAAATATGCCACACGGTATTTCACTCAAACTCGGGGAGCATAATTCAACAATATTCAGCAATTAGGTGGAATATGTTATTTTCTATACAAATTTATAGGATTTTTTAGATTTGAATTATTATTATCATATTGATTTAAAGTAAGTCAACCATTAAGAGGCTAAAATTATTATTATGATAGTGATTTACTTGAAATATGTAAGTAGGATTTTTAGATTTGAGTTATTATTATAATATTGATTTAAAGTAATTGGTTTACGATGGGTTTAATTTACATTAACTTGTGCATTGAAATTTTATAAAAATAGTTTTGAGATAAGAATTACATATAGAAAATAAAAATTATGTTTAAATAGTAATAGTAATTTAAAATAACTTTGATTCGGGTGATGGAGTGGTTAAGCAGTCATAATGGCAATGTCAGAAATTGGTTGGAGGTAGGACTGCTTACCGCAGTTCGCATGAGGGAAAGGCAGAACGTGGAAAGGTACTGCCGAACGGTCGAGAGAAGTGGTGTGAGGAATGTCAGGGTGAGGAGAGGTGGGGAGGACGGCGATGAAGGAAGGATGGGACAACAAGGTGCTGTGAGGAGGTATGAAAAAGGGAGTAAGGAAGGAAGGATGCGTAGAGTTAGAGAGGAGTGCGACGAGGAAGCCAGACAAGCAGCCAGAACACAGGGAGCAAAATCCCGGATAGAAGGGAGCGACGACATGGCACGGGCTGCCAAAGGTCGCGGTCGAGGTCGCAGTGGTAGGACAAATATTGGTTTGTGCTCTCAGGACAATGACACCCTAGGAAAAAGGTTGGGGCGGCGTCCCATGGACGATACCGTGAAGGAAGCGGCTAGAGCTTATATAAAAGATACAGATGCCGGCATCAGGGGATTCGAAGGAGGAGATGGAAAAATGGAGAGGCCTCTTTCCTGACCCTGGCAATATGAGAGGTCGAATGTCATAATACAAACAGAGTCTCCATTTGTACTGGCTCATGAAGAGGTTGGTGCGTAAGGCAATGGAGCAAGTTTTAGTGGGGATGGCACTGATAATCAGGGGTATGACTGATTATAAACGGGACTTGTAAACCATACAATTCCAATTCTGTAAACAAAATATGTGCCTGGATCGCATACAAAGGCACATCCCTTGCATCGTGGAAATGACACTAGCAAACAACGGCTCAGCAGAGGAGCAAACAACGGCTTAGCAAAGGATCCAACAGTCGTTGAGCCAGACCAGGACGAGTTAAAGGAATAGATTGAGTACATGAACTCAAACCAATGTTTTTTAGCGGCTGGTTTTTCTTTTAATATGCATGTTTATGGGAACTGTAGATAGAAACTGGTTTTTAAATAGTTATGTTTATATAGCCTGGGTAGAAAGACTGCTAATTTACCAATTTTGGATGGCATATAATATGCTTAGGTGGCCAACACACTTGGTTTCCCACTGGGCGAGTTGAGGCCACCTATTGACAGTTTGTGTACTCAGCTTGTTTTTATATAAATAGAAAAAAGGACCTACCTAAGCTTACAAAAACAAAATAGCAATTTAAAATAGGTATTTGTATGAGGTTTAGTTTCTATTATATTATTCATTAAAATTTAATAAAAAATATTTGAGAGTAAAAATTACATATGAAAATAAAAGTTATTTTATAAAGTATCTACACTATTCACTATTTTATAAATGGATAGATAATTTTTCCATTCATATTGAAATTTATTCTAAATTTTTATTTAAAAAAGTCTTATTATATAATAATATTTTCACCATGCATATTAATTTATGGAATATGTTGTTTATCAAATTTAATGAAAAAACATTTTTTATAAAATTATTTTTCATTAATTTTTTTATACATAACCATATTAAAATTATTTTTGATTAAATTTTTTATACATAACCCTATTAAATTTGATTATATGAGATTTGTTATTTATCAAGTTTTATTATATTTAAAATAATAAAAATGATATAATAATATTATTATTAAATTTTTATTGTTAAAAAATATTAGTTTAAATGATTTAGTGAATAATTTATTTTCCTAATTTTATGCATTCAAGTCTCTAATTCATTTTCTTTTTATATAAGTTCAAGTGTAACGCCCTGCGTTCTTGGGCATGGGCGCGCGCTCCCTCCGTCGTGAAAAATCGACTAAGTATGCGAAGGTTCGTCGTGTGTGTGCGCGCAAGTATTGGCGAGCTTGCGGAATATATACGATGGGCGACTGCATATGTGAACACACCCACTCTTGGGCGAGCCGACGTTGGAGGCAAACAAAGTATGGGCATTCACGTTAATATTTTGGAGGTCGGCCGAGGATGGACTTGCGATCTCACTTGCATATAAACAAGGATGGACTGCGGTTCATTTGGACAGCGAACAATCAACCGAAGGCACTTCACTCTACATCGCACAACAGTGTGCGCACTTGGGTGAAGGCGCAGGTTGGCGTTACTGCAGCTCGGGTATGAGCCCGCCGAGACGGGCGAAGGTATTGGGCACGGTAGAGTGGAGTGGTGCGCACGGGCGCCCACCGCACGGAAGTCGCATTGGGTTTGGGTTGTGGCTTGGGCAAGGGTCGTGCACGGGTGCGCCCGCCCGCCCAACGCCGAATTGTGTGAACTTGTAATATTGTATCATTGTATTTCTTGGTGGAGTCTTGGCAGACCGCCGTGCGCTCTTGCACGGGCGGGCGCCCTCCCTTTTATTGAACGCCGGTTGAGCGCGGCTCCCGGTCATGTAAAATTCCGCATATATAATAAAAGATCGTTTATTATTATTATTGCCGAGTTGTATTATTATCTTTATATTGTTGATGGTTTCCGCACATTAATAATATGAATTCATGTTTATTATGAATTGTTGAAGGCGTAGTTCGCAAAGTTAATTAACGGTGAACAAGTTATTAACTTAGGCGGTGCCGCACCCGCTCAATTAAACGAAAAAAGAATTGGGGGCGTGACATCAAGTCTCTAAACATATTAAAGTAAACATAACTACACTAAAAAAAAAATTCAATTTAAATTTAATATTTTATTATCTCTAAATAAAACATCTCATATTAAAAGAATCGATTTAAAAACTCTAAAATCATATTAAATTTTTTCCACTTATATAATTTGTATTTGGTGTAATTTTCACCATCAATCTTGAGAAATGATTTTCCAAAAATTCTACATTTTACTATTTACTTAGATTTACTATCTATTTAGAAATATATTTACGTATATAAAATTTTGTATTTCATTAATTTAAAAATAAATTAGTTATAGAAGAAAATACGTATAAATACCGCCACAAATTAAAAGGTCTAAATTGAATTAATAAAATAAATATATAAAAATTCTAAAATAATAATATCAATAAAAAATTATAATAAAATAAAATAATCCTAAATATTTTGAACTTTTCCCACCTTATCCTCTGCTAAAACATGATCCGAACGCGAGCCCAATTTAATGTCCCACGGCTCTTCCCCTGTTAAGGTCGTGGAAATTTTATTGACTAAAAATGGCATCTAAAACCCTGTATCCATTAAAAACCAATGTAGTTGTTCTTCGACCAAATATTCCACATCATGTTTCTCTCAGTTGAATGCAACTGACAGCGAGATATTCCATCATCTCTTTATGTAAACGCGTTCTCATTTTCTTTTGTCAAGCAGGAAGCATGATTCAACAGCATTTCTCAATTACATGGAATATTATACACGCTCTTTCCTATAAATTTTAGACATGCATCGCATGAATTCTCGGCAAGGAATGAGCTCCAGGGATTGAGTCCCTCTTTGTGCGTAATTTCATTGCTGTCATTTTGTATCATATCGCTGCTAGTGATATGGAGATTATTAAGGCTTGTAACTGCGCAATTGTTTTGGTGATCATTAGTTTAGTGTTGCCTTCACAGGCGTTGGCTACGTCTAGTGAGGATGAGGAGATCAAATCGTATATTGTTTACATGGATAAATCCATGAAACCCCATCATTTCAGCCTCCACCAACACTGGTACGCTTCAATGATAGACCGGGTTTCAGGATCCAAATCGGATCCCACTGCTATGCTATACATGTACGATACGGTGATGCATGGCTTTTCTGCCAAGCTGACCAGCACAGGCGCTCAAGCTATGCTGAATATGGATGGATGCTTGGCTGTATTGCCGGACTCTGTCGGTAGGCTTCATACTACTCGGACCCCGGATTTTCTGGGGTTGAGCTCTACTGATGGTCTATGGCCATTGTCGCATTACGGTGATGACGTCATCGTGGGCGTGGTGGATACAGGAATATGGCCCGAGAGCAAGAGCTTCAGCGATCATGGCCTAAGTACTCCCGCGCCCGCGAAATGGAAGGGAGAGTGTGAAGTGGGTTCCGACTTCAATGCGTCCCACTGTAATAAAAAACTCATTGGAGCCCGTTACTTTGTCAAAGGATATGAAGCCCAGTACGGTCGTGTCCAAGAAAAAGACGATTATAGATCTCCTCGGGATGCCGAAGGACATGGTACGCACACTTCCTCTACTGCGGCCGGATCGGAGGTGCCTGCTTCCAGCTTTCTTGGTTTCGCCGGAGGGACGGCTAGAGGTATGGCTACCAAAGCTCGATTGGCCGTCTATAAAGTCTGTTGGGCTCTTGACTGCGTAACTTCAGATGTGCTTGCGGGAATGGAGGCGGCTGTTTCGGACGGAGTCGACATGCTATCGATATCGCTCGGCATCGTTAGTGATGCCGCTTATTATGATGATATTATAGCAATTGGTGCTCTGGGAGCGACTGAGAAGGGTGTTTTTGTCTCGTGTTCGGCCGGTAATTCAGGGCCTTATGAGATTTTCAACACGGCGCCATGGATAACCACCGTAGGCGCCAGCACCATCGACAGAGAGTTCCCGGCTCCCGTCGTGCTTGGCAACGGCAAAAGCTACATGGGCTTCGCCCTCAACAAAGACTTGTCTCTGGCCAACGAGCAATTGCCTTTGGTATACGGGAAAACCGCCTCGAGTAAGAAATATGCAAATTTCTGCATTAATGGAAGCCTTCATCCCGATATGGTCCGTGGAAAAATTGTACTCTGTGATCTTGGACAAGTCGGAACCAGGCCTGGAATTTGACGTCCTGTGGGACGTATTTTTGATTTTAGAACGTATTTGACGGCAGCAAAAAAATCTTCCACGTCAAACTTGACGTGCGATATACTTTTCCAATCCGTCATTTTGACGTCCACTTTCATAAAGAAAACGTAAATATTTATAATACCTGTAATCAGAGTATGGGACTCTGGACCATGTCACCACCGGGAGTATGGGTCTGGACTACGTCACCACCAGGAGTATGGGTCTGGACCACGTCACCACCGGACCAGCAGTGCTGCAGTAGCCGTGGTACACAATGCTTTACGCTGGCAGCTGCACACAGTGTAAAATAAAACGCTTTAACTGCATCACCATCCCACTGCGTATTAAGGGTACTTACCATTGAATAATCCAGCTACCATCTGCCCGTCGCTGTCGCCAGGCCTGGAATTTGACGTCCTGTGGGACGTATTTTTGATTTTAGGACGTATTTGACGGCAGCAAAAAAATCTTCCACGTCAAACTTGACGTGCGATATACTTTTCCAATCCGTCATTTTGACGTCCACTTTCATAAAGAAAACGTAAATATTTATAATACCTGTAATCAGAGTATGGGACTCTGGACCATGTCACCACCGGGAGTATGGGTCTGGACTACGTCACCACCAGGAGTATGGGTCTGGACCACGTCACCACCGGACCAGCAGTGCTGCAGTAGCCGTGGTACACAATGCTTTACGCTGGCAGCTGCACACAGTGTAAAATAAAACGCTTTAACTGCATCACCATCCCACTGCGTACTAAGGGTACTTACCATTGAATAATCCAGCTACCATCTGCCCGGCGCTGCCGCTCAAAATTAAAACGAGACTTGCAATTTTGCAAATTGCAATCTGCCACTGCTAGTCACTAGTGCCGCTGCCGCAGACTGCAGTGCGTATTCTTCCAAGCTGTGCAGTGCCTATTCCTCCAGGGTCTGGTGAAGCTCAGGTTCTAATCTGGGGAGTCGGAGGGTTCACTGGAGTTCAGTCGTGGATCATGGATGTCAGGGTATAAACAAAGAACCAGCAAACAGGGTAAGTACAGAAAGCGATTTTTTCATTTTTCACAATATCACATGTAAGTTTGTAACGACAATTATGGTCTGAAAGTAATGTCCGGACTCCTTGGTTTTTCAAATAGTGAAAAGGATATATCCAGGGTCATATTCTTTTAATAACAAGAATTTGAATTAATGTATTTGTAGTGATTTTAGTTGTATTTAGAAAAGTTCATAAGATCCCTTGACAAAGTTCATATATCCACTTCACGCCTAATAGATTTTGAGATTAAGATTTATTTCTACCAGTTCTAAATACTTCTTTAATGTTGGAGAGTCCGCATTTCATCTTATTCTCTGATAGACTGTGTATCAATTTTCTCGCGTATCGGTAATATCGTCATTTTTTAACCAGAGAGCACTGTTCAGTTTCCCCACGGACCCCATGAATAGTACGCTGTCAAATTGTTTTGTTCAGTGCTTCCTGAAAGCGCTCCAACAGTGAGTACTGCGCTATGAAATAAATTTTTCGTGCACTATATTGGTGGGTTAAACATGCCTACGGCATTTTGGTGAAAGGGTCATTCAAAATTTCGAACTTCTTATTTTGGATCAGATGGGTTTCGTCTAATTCTTAGTAAGTTTTTGGTGAAAGGATCATTCAAACTTTTTATTTTGGATCAGATGGGTTTCGTCTAATTCTTAGTAAGTTAGGTTTTAAACATCATCCGGGAAGTTTCAATGAACTTAATTAAAGTTTTCACTCTTGTTTTGTTTTGATTTGATTTCGGAATATTTTTGGAATTTGAATTTCATTTGATTTTAATTATTTTGGGAATTTTAATGATAATAATCAAATTAGTTGTTTGATTGGGCTGCTTTATATCACATTTTAAAAATATTTCAAAATAAAAATAACTTTTAATGTTAAAACTCTAAAATTTTGATTGCTTTTGAAAATAGGGTTGAACATTCCAACGAGTCCCACCATGAAAAAAAAAATTCAGCGTACTGAAACTTTAGTCCAAATTGAATTAATCAATTAGGACTTTGAGGTGAAACTTTTTCTAAGCACATGAAATTTTAGTCTCAGTTAGAACTTTGTGGTAAGTTTCAACGGATTCACTCAATTTTTAAATTTTTGTGTGCTTGGTAGAGGACCAAACATCTTAAAGAGAGTTCTCCCATGAAAAATTCTCTAACTCTATGGAATTATAAATATAATTTAATTAAAATGGAGAGAAAAAAAAATTGTGATTTTTTATCAGTTATTTTTTTTAATTGGATGGTAAATCTTAAAACATTCCAGGTTTTTTTTAATATTATTATAGATTTTAGAATATTTTGAAAATATAAATATAAAGGATATTAATAAAATGATGAATTTTAAGTCATCGTTGCAATGGTGTTTTTGGGTAATATAATTTTAAGTAGAATTGTTGCTTTTTATTGTTTAAAATGCATTTTTCTATACATAAATGGATTCAGTGTTCTAAAAAACTAGTGAAACACTCTAACTCTGCTGCTTAAACAACTTGAACTTATAATTTTTAAAAATCTCTTCCAAAATTATAGACAAAATTAAAAAAAAAATTAAAAAAATGCCACTTATAATTTTAAAAAATATCTTTAAGATTTGAACAAAATTAAAAAAATATTTAGAAAATAAACCATTTTATCTATTAATTAAACCACCCATTCCAATAAATATGATGTGATTTAATACTCATAAATATGCATTGAAACTGATATATAAATTTATATAGATTTTTTTGATGTATAAGAATGTTATTAGAAAAAAGAAACTATTTAATTAACTTATATGCATTAGTGTTTTTTGAAATATTCTAGAATTTATAATGGAATTAAACTAAAATGCATTATCCCAGGCAAGAAAGCAACTGACCTCGGTTGGCATGCATTCATCCATGAGATGGAAAACCAGAAACAATTAGAATTTTCCAAAACCATGATTATGCCACACTGAAGTAAGGCATACAGTTAAACCCTATTAGAGGGTTCTTGGAATGAGAGACGGTATGCGATATAGAGATATATTCAAGTATCAATGTTAGAATCTTGTCCTATCACACAGAACACGGAGATCAAACACCTACCGCGTGATTTCTTTTGTTTATTAGGTGGTTGCAGGGCATGGGCCCTCAGATTTGATTTTTTAAACTATAATAGGGGGAAGAGGTTTCTTAAGTAAGTTGAGATTCATTACCCCCTAAGATCTTTCTGAATTTTTTTAAATTACTGTTTAAACTTTATACGGTTTAATATATAAATTTTATTCTATTTAATATATAAATTTTATGTTGTTTAATATATAAATTGATAGTGTTGGAGTCTCTCTTTGGTGTGTTGCATATTTGGGATGCAAATTTTAGTAGGCTGAAGTTTATTTTCAGATATATTTATGTTCTGCTTATTTATTCTACAATGTTGTCCATTGTTATATTCATTTTTGATTTAATGAATTTTATTTTATATATATATATTTTATACAGGTGGTCACAAACCTACAAATGTCTCAAAAGAGAAAGATACAAGTTACAATTGGGGAAATGTATGGATGGACAAAAGGGAAAACTAGATGAAGAAACAAATGAAGTTGAAGAAGAGGTTGGTGATAATTCAGAAATGAAAGTGCAAACAAAAAGACAATTTCGCATGGAATGGTTAAATAAGTTTGTTTGGTTGAATTATGTGAGGTTTGATGATAAAATAACTATGAAGTGTAACTATTGTGAGAAGTATAGGATGAATGGACCATGGGGTTTAGGGAATGGTTGCACCACATTACAACATGATGCTCTTGTTACTCATGAAAGATCACGAGCGCATAAAGATGCTAAGGAAAGATGGATTAATGCATTGGAGGGAAATATGAAACTAATTCCAAATCATGTTAGACAGATGAGAGATGCCAATAAAGAAAGAGTGATTTCTACAATGAAAATATCATATTTCACTTGTCAAGAATATTTATCTCTATCAAAGTATGAGAAGCTTTGCAAATTTCTAATGGATGCAAAAACTCCAAATATGCCAAAGTCTCAAGAGTACTCTTCATACACTAATCGTAAGTCTGCAAATGATTTTATATATTGCATATCAAAACATCTTGAACAGATTCAGATAAAAAATATGTTGGAAAGTCCTTTCTTCTCATTGATGGTTGATGAAAGCACTGATCGAACCTTAGAGCAACACCTTGTTATTTATGCAACATATTTAGACTCAAAGGGTCTCGGGCCACCTATCTTGCAGTTTATGAAGCTCAAAGATGTAGTAGATGGAAAAGGAAAAACAATATATGATAGTGTCAATCAATTAATAGATGTTAGAGGCCTTCAATATAAAGATTTGATAGTTGTTTCTACAGATGGAGCTTCAGCAATGATTGGACATGAAAATGGCTTTGTTTCATTTTTGAAAAAGAACAATCCAAACCTTATTACAGTTCATTGTGTGGCTCATCGTGAGTCTTTAGCAGCAGCAGATGCTTCTAAGAAATTCCCTGAGTTATTATTTGTTGAAAAAATTGCAAACAAAGTGTATTCATGGGTTCAAAACTCTCCAAAGAGAAATAGTGAACTTAATGATTTGCTTAGAGTCATGCAAATTGATGTTCTTGATGTTCTACAAATACATTCAGTGAGATGGTTATCCAGGGGGGAAGTTATTATAAGGCTTGTGAAACTTATGCCAGCAATTTTAACTTTGTGGAAAAATGGAAAAAAAACTGCATCTTGGTATGATAAGACAAGAATATATTCTATCCAGTTTTGTTTACATATGCTTGCTGATGTGCTAGGGGAATTGAACAAGTTGAATGTGACTTTTCAAGAAGAAAATGTAGACATTACAACTATTGGGTTGGCTCTTGAAGTAACTATAAGCACATTATCTAGATGGTTTTTGAGAAAAGAGACATTTGCAGAAGGCACAACTTATCTTTCAAAGTTTTTAAATGATTCTGAAAATGGATACATTGATATTAAAGATGAAGGGAAAGTTGTAGATAGACATGAGTTACAATACATCTCTATCTCAGCCATGGATATTGAATCCAATGAAGCAAGGAAACAATCTATGAAACCTTGTATTGAAGGTACACAAGAGAGTTGTCAGCAACTCACTGAAGGTTATATAGAGACTCTCATAGACTCTTTGAATGAAAGATTTCCAGACCTTCATCTTTTTAATGCAGCGAAATTGTTCAGCCCTTGTTATTATTCAGAAGAGCGTCGTAGTCGTGAGAAAAATTCAGAGCGTTGGTTTTTAAAGCTTTTTCAACATTTGCAACATACCGTATCAAATGATGTTGGATTTGTAGCTTTATTTGATGTTAAAGCTTGTAAAAGAGAGTTGCACCCTTTTGTTGATTCATTAAATCTGGCTTGTGAGGGGTTTTCTATGAAAGAAGCATGGAAAGTCTTTCATAACACAAAACAGTGGCACAAAACCTATCCTAATATGATGAAATTATGGCAAGCTGTCCTCACTATTCCTGCAAGTACAGTGGATTGTGAAAGGGGATTTTCCAAGCAAAACATCATCAAGGACATTAGAAAATCGAGGCTTGGGTTGGATACACTAGATGCTCTAATGAGAGTATCTCTGAATGGACCTGAATCATCTAATGTTGATTGGCATGCAGTATATGAGATATGGATAGATACAAAGTCAAGAAGGATTCTTGAGCTTTGAAAATTCTTCTAGTTTATGTTTAAGGGAGGATCTATGTATTGAAATATTCCTATTGATAAAAAAATTTGTAGTTTCTCCAGAAAGTTTGACTTTTAATGAAGTATAATAACTGTTTATTATTACATAACTTTTCTGTATTTTCTCTAGATGATTTATTTATAGTTCAAGATTTATTTATAATCTCACTAGATAATTTATTTATAGTCCATGGATTGTAAATTTTTTGAAAAGATTTTATTGTTTAAATGGCTCCACCATAAATCTGAGCTATAAATATGATAGACTGCAAATCTGCAATTTCAATCTAACAAGAAACATTATAAACAACAGTGATTATCAGCCTCCATTTGATGACTTATTATGTGTTGTGGAATAAATTTACAAAAATTATTAAAATAGAATTTTCTGTGACACTCACATATTTAGTTAAAACGTAAAACGAAGGGTAAAAAAAATACAAAAACGTCATCAAATTTTAATTTGACAGGCAAAAAAAATTTGAAATTCCAGGCCTGGTCGGAACTACAGAAAAAGGACTGGTCGTGCAGCGAGCCGGCGGTGCGGGGATGATTCTAGTTAATCAGGATGAAGATGGAGACTATTCGCCGACCAGACATAATCTGTTCCAGGCGACCATGGTGGGTCCCAAGGCCGGGGAATACATAAAAGCTTACATAAACACGAGTACAAATCCTATGGCAACTATGAAATTGGAGGGGCTGACTGTAATTGGTAAAGCACGAGCTCCGGTCGTAACAGCATTTTCGTCCAGAGGGCCGAATACCATCGTTCCGGAGATCCTTAAACCGGACCTGATTGCTCCGGGAGTCAACATATTGGCGGCGTGGACAGGGCACGCGGGGCCAACGTACTCCGACAAGGAAAGAGTAGATTTCAATATAATCTCTGGGACTTCGATGTCTTGCCCTCATGTGACCGGCCTCGCGGCGCTTATACGCGCTGCTCATCCGGCATGGACACCCGCAGCAATAAAATCGGCTCTCATGACATCTTCGGTGCTATTCGACAACCGCAAAAGCCCTATAAGCGACGCATTCACCGCTTTACCGGCAAACGCCTTTGCAATGGGCGCGGGTCATGTGAATCCCAATGCTGCCTTGGATCCCGGTCTCCTCTATGATCTTGGAATGGACGACTACGTTAGCTTTCTGTGTACCCTAAATTACACAGCAAAGCAAATTCATATTCTGACAAGGCAGGCAACATCCTGCCCCAAATTACGCTCCGCGCCGGGAGATCTCAACTATCCATCATTCTCGGTGGTGTTTAAGCCGCGTAGTTTGGTTCGTGTTACGAGGAGAACCGTGACGAACGTTGGAGGAGCACCGTCTGTATATGAAATGGCAGTCGAGTGCAGCCGACGACACTCGCCTTCGAAAAGCAAAACCAGAAGGCGACTTATACAGTGACATTCGAAAGCAAAATTGCAGCTGACCACAAACCTAAAGGACGCCAAGCGTTCGGTCAAATATTGTGGAAATGCGTGAAGGGCGGAACGCAAGTTGTTCGCAGTCCTGTGGCCATAGCCTGGACAGTGGAGTGATGAAGAATGAGTGGACTGGCCCAGTTGTTGGTCTGTGGGCCTCTAGTTTGAATAAAAGTAGAAGCCAGCCATCCATGAAGATGTAACGCATTTTGTTTTGTTTTTACGTCGGTACAACGACACGACACCACGGGGTCTTCCAACTTCCAGTCATTGTAGGCTTACCTTGCCCATTATCTTCTGCATGCTTATTTGTCAATTCCTATTACATGTAAAATGAAAATATCATGTTGCCAGTGAAATAAAAATGTGATACAGGAAATGTTTTCAAAGTTGTTAGGCTATGCATTTCACTTTATGCGAAACCAATTAATTCGCTTATGCAAATACTTTTTTCAGCTAGAAAAATTTTTCCGTTTTATATTATGATTAAAACAGTACATATTTATATTTAGGATGGACAGATCGCCTTCATAAATCCTTTAAGATCTACAATTTGACTACATAGAGAAGTAAATGCTTATTATATAGACATTTGAAACTGTAGGTTAATATTAGTAGTAATTATGAATCTATATACTCTCTATCTTATCTATAATATATCACAAAATTAAACTAAGAGAGTCTATAAAACTAGAATGTATCTCATCATTTACATGCTCTGTATATAACTACATTAAAATAAACATTCCTCTTATTTTTTCTATGCCAATATTACAAACGCAACTGTGACCAAGAAATTCACTTATTACAAATGTAAAGATGCGATTTTGACAACTCTCTATACATGTATATATGTGGTTTTTATCTTCAATCTCTCTCTCATAAAACTGCAAACTAATTATAAATTAATCTAATTTTATGAAATTTATAAGTCAATTTCAACCGCTGCTTTTAGGTCTCAATCTCGTGAGGATGTTGAATTCCAACAGAGAGGTAATATACGAAGTCTATCTTATAAGGCACTTGAAAACCAGTATTAATCCATAATATATCATGAGGAAATATTATTAATAAAAAAAACATCTGTAACACTATGTTATTGTTTTAATTAATTAACTTTTTCACTTATAACTGGGTTATATTATAATGGATATTATAATAACCTAAAAAGTTAAACAATTCTACCAATACACATGGCAAAGTTTGACCTAATCTCCCACCATCATTCCATAGCAATACACATGACAATTTAATCCAGTGTATATTTAATCCAGAGTATTTAATTATTATGATTATAATTCTTTTATATAGTTTCTAATTTATTTAATCATATTTTGTTAAAAATAAATTTTTTTAAGTTGTTTGAGGTATATGTATTAATTTTAGTGAAAATGTTGTTTTTACACATGACAATTTAATCCAGAGTATATTTAATTATTATGATTATAATTCTTGTATATAGTTTCTAATTTATTTAATCATATTTTGTTAAATATTATAATTTTTTATGAGAAATTTTTCGGCGTAAATCACATGATATTTCATTTGTCCTGACGATGAACCACACTAGTTGGTTCGAAACACGTAACAAATGAAATATCATGTGATTTATGCCGAAAAATCTCTCATAAAAACTTGATATGGATCACAGAAGCCTCAATTCAACAATTATAATTCTTGTATATAATTGTTTGGGGTAGACGCATTAATTTTAGTGAAGATGTTGATTTTTAATTATATTTGATTTTTTGCATTAGATATATTGATTTGGGTGTAGATGTTGGCTTCTAATCTTATTTGATTTCTTGCATTATATGCATTGCTAGTCTCCCTTCTTTATCACCAACTAATTACTAATAGACAGTTACATATATTCAAAATTACTAATAGAGTAATTCCATACAACATTGTATTCAAAATATTTATAAGAGGAAAATGTATATTTATAAACATCAAAACAAATCAAAATATTATTGAAGGAGATGTGTAATTGTTTGGAGAAACAAATAATGTAAATATTTTATAAATCTGGCCACTCATTAAAAAAATTCAAAAATACACTATTTCTTGACTTTGCAAAATAGAGAATAAAAAAAAAAAATCATCAAAATATTTTTGAAGGAAAAAAATTATTTCAAACAAAAACAAAGAAACAAAATTATTTCAAGAGTAATTTTTACGTAGTAAATTATTAAAACTATATATTTTGTAATATTTGGAGGAACACTATTTAGAATAATTAGTTGTCAAAAGTTATGATACTTAAAATTAAATTACATGAAATAGATGTGCAATATCAATCCTCCTGCAAACTATTGATAAGATTGTCTCCCTTTTTCATCACCAACTAATCACTAATAGAAGATTACATATACATATAAAAATATAACACAACAAGTGTAACATCACAAACATTAACATCCAAATCCAAACACATAAACACACAAATCATTCAAAGTATCCAAACAAGGATTTACAAACCATTCAAGGAAAGCAATATATACCAAAATAAAGAAGAAACATAATGTGAATTTTGATTTTATCTCAAACATATATATAATAATGATAATCTAAACATGTGACATCGTTACCCTCAAGTGGAACCAACTTAGATCCATCTAACACCAGATCTATCATGAGGATCCCTCGAAGTGTAAATCTTCCCTCAAATTTAATACAAAAAAAAAATTAATCTCTCGAAACATGATAAATCTGATATTAAATAAAATTAAATTAGTATAATAATAAAACCTATAAATATTATTATAATATAATATGTGGTGGAATCTTCCCGAATTGGAACTGGCATGTAGAACCCTGTCCCCTCGCTCGCGAAAAGATCGCAATCATTCATTCAACTCAATTGAATCGTTTAGTAATTTAGGCGGCCCACTATGGAGCTAAATATTCCACAGCCTCTCTTTCTATAAATGCTGGAGTGAAATATCCATATCGTGTTTTATGCTATTAGGAGCATTAGACATGTTATTTCCTGTAAAGCGAAATATGCCACACGGTATTTCAGAGTTTTTTCAGTCACTGTGGGAAGCATTCTCCTCATATAAAGTAATTGGTTTCTATAGGTCAAATTGGTTTCTATATGTATAATTTGACGATGGAAATCATATATTACATGAGTGGGAATCATATATAGTAAATAAAATCTCTTATGGAATATCTAAATAATGATAGTATTCCATTATGTTATGGGTTGAAATATCATAAAGTGGTTTGAGAGTTGAATCACATAGGGAAAATGATAAATTATAGAAATCATATATAATTAAAAAAAATGAGAGTTATATATAAAAATAAAATTTATTTTATTTAAATGAAACTATTCGATTAGGTTATTAGTTAAAGTATCATAATTAAAAGTTTGAGAGGAAAATCACAGATGGAAAATAAAAGCTATTTTTTAGAATATTTAAATGATGACACTATCTTATTATGTTATTCGTTGAAATTTGATAAAAATAGTTTGAGTTATTTTATAAAATATCAAATTATCACAATATTTTATAAGTAAATGGATAATTTTTTCATTCATATAATTCTTGATTTTAAAACATTTTAATATATAATAAACTTTTTACTATTTGTCAAGCTTTATTAATAGATTAGTTTTTATAAAGTTATCTTTATTAAAAATTTTATATATATCAATATTAAATTTGATTATATAGTTAATTTATGTTATTTATTATTTATCAATTTTTTGATAAGTTTGGCAGGACTACATTTTCAACATGTCTAATATATCAACCCAATTGGTGTGGGGAATTGAACAAATGATTTCACATCAAGGAGTGCCTTAAGACCTCGTGGACATTATTTATCAAATTTGAAAATAATAGAATTAAATTAAATTTAATTAATTTATCAAATTTAATTAAACTTTTATTAAATATTGTACTTTATAAAATTTAATATATTGATATTAATAAAATTTTAATTATTTAACATTTTTTATCTAGTAAATTTTTTATTATGACTTAGTTGTCAAACTAGCAGTTGACTCATTATTGTTATTCAAAGAAAAACCACACCACTTAGAATGACTAGTTGGTGGTCCGTAAGAGGAAGACTTTCACTCGGTGCCACATACTTCTAGATCTTGGATTGTTAACATATAAACTCTTAAGAAAATATAAATAATTTTGAAATATACTCCAAAATCATAATTAACATTTAATGTTTTATTAATTTAAATTAATAAATTATTTGATAAAATACAATACCCTAAATTATTTTTTTTTAAATAATATTAATAAAAAATATATATAAGTTTCAAAATTATATTAATAAAACAAATGTATTTCCAAATATTATAAATTTTCTCACCTTTATCCTTATACTCACGAAAAATATCGGAACCATAAATGCGAGCCCGATCCGCCCGATCCAACGCATGGCTCCTCCCCACTCCGGGTAGTGGAAAATTTATTGACTAAAAATGGCATCTAAAATGTTGTATCCAAGAACGCCAGAGATTGTAATCATTCATTAAAGCCAATGCAATTGATGTTCGTTCCATTGAGCAGCAATCATGTTTCTGTCGGTTGAATACAACTGAGAGTGAAATGTTCCATTTCTCATTTTCCTTTCTTAAGTAGACTCCTGGGATCATAATTCAACAACATTTCTCATAAAAATAGAAGCCATCCATGAAGATGAGACGCACTTTGTTTTTTTTATGTACCAGTGGGTCTTCAAACCTACAATAATTACCTCACTCCATTTTCTCATGCTTCCTTGGAATTTGTCAATCCCTACTACTTATGACTTTGGCCCTCTAGTTTTCGCAGTCCGGTGGCCATAGCCTGGAAACGCCATGAAGAATGAGGCATCTGGTGTAGGACTGGCCCAGTTGTTCGTATAGCATACTTATGCCTCTAGCCCTCTAGTTTGAATAAAAGTAGAAGTCATCCATTAAGATGTGGCACACTTTGTTTGAATAAAAGTGGAATCCATCCATGAAAATGTGAAGACATACATTAGTCGCTTCTTTGGCTCTTCCAACTTCCAACCATCGTAAACTTAACTCACTCCATTATTTCTTCATGCTCGAAATTTGTCAATCCCTATTGCCATTAAAATGAAAATGTCACACCTACATAACCTAAGTATAAGGTAAATAAAAAAAATATATTTAAACTCTTTTATAGTGCCTAGATCATCAAAATTACAATAAAGGCTATTCAATATAATTGCGAAATTAACAGAAGCAGTACAATCACACCTTACGAATATGATTAATTTAAATATGTGATTATGATTATGGTACAAACATTAATTGGAACGAACCGGATCGAGAGTACAAATCTATGTTTGGTTTACGTGCTCTATGGTTTCTCGAACCCTCAAGGCACCCTCCAGGTGCATGTCGATCTACCCTCCACTTGGCAAAGTCTCCATGTTGTTATCCCGAGGTAGCCCATCAGACGGTTGAGAGGCAGTGCAAGAGGGTTAGGGTAACTGCCTACCTGAATCACCGTGGACCATCATCATTCTCATTCCTTCCGGCTAGAGAAACGAGCTTGGATCTTCCCTGGTTCTGTTATTCTCCACTGGAAACATCGATATGGCCTTACTGTTTCGGGTTCATCATGAGCTTTCCTTGTTGCTCATCGCTCGGTACAGGGTATTCATGATGCTCAACACTCAACCTACCTTCGTTGGGCCACCCTGCTTACAACAAACTCTGGTAATCCTTAATCACTTAATAATTCTTGGTCTTTTTTGTGGTGCCAAAGGTGAATATACAACCTAGTGTCTGTATCCTTCTGTTTGCAGGCTAGCTAGCAAGGTTTCAAAGCGACGAGTGAGGCTCAGGGTTCTCGAGGCTGGTGCGGAAGGGATGACTCTCCATCTTCAGGTTGGTAATTGTAATTTCTCCCCTGCGAATCTTATGAAAGGTTATTCCTGACATGCGAAAAGAGGAATGGACTCTTGATGCGTTTTCCTTTCAGAACAGAACCTCAGAGGTTTTGGATTTACACCTCAAGCTCGTTAATGGAGCTAATAACTCAGTCAAGTTCCTTACAATGTTTCACCGTGGTTTAGCTTTGTTTTTAAGAGGATTTCACCCTCGTGTTTATCAACTGTGGATTAAATGTGATACTTATTTAATTTTGATCAAGCATGATTTATTCTTCTTTCCGTTTGAGAGTCGTTGCTTTGGATTACATATTTAGCTCTTTTCTATTACGAGCCTACTGCCGCACCATTGACCAGGTTAACTACTCAAGATTTCCTCGGTGTAACTTTGTTGTCGAGGGTTTCAGTCTCACGGACTATGATATTCGAACTGCCTTTATTGAGTTCAATATAGTTATGAAATATATCCTAGCAGCTTGTATGTGTTCTGCTCTTTGTAATGATGAGAATGAATGTTGTAGGTTCCTCTATTGCTACTCATTTGATATTATTGAAGCTACTATCATTTTTGTGTGCTATGAATTATTTCATTTACAATGTTAGTAGCTACACCTGATAACAGGGTTTCTTTTATTTAAAGTAAAAGTCTCAGGTTTCACTTTCAACCACCAGGAACTGTCTCCTCGCTATCCTAATGGGAACAACAAGGAGGTAAATATAGTGGTAGGTTTTTTGTTTTCCCTTACTATGTCCTGAATGTAACTCGAGTTCGTTATCCAGAATGTAGAGTTGTTTGTTTGAGGTTCACAGTGCAATAGAAAATCTCTCACTGTTAATTATTCTAAAACAACACAAGTACCCACAACTTATATTTGTGTACATGTTTTATACTCATTTTTATTATGATAGAATTAAGCTTGGGTTTCCATGCATGACCATTCTCCGTATTTAGAGGGTATTACTAATCAATTGAAGAACAATATTCACAGAGTTCATAACCGTAACAAGAATCCATTCACCAAGCTATTCTTAGGTACAGTCCCCAACCTGTTATCCCAACAATTATTTAAAAAACAATAACACACCTTTTAGTTAAGAAATTCTCAAACAACAGTAACATATTGTGCATTTATCATTAGAAACATTGTTTATAGCTTTGGCCTCAACAAGGATTGACATACTCAAGGACACACACTGTTGGTCAGTGCCAACCATTAAACCTTTACTGCTAGCTAACTTCCATATAAAAACAATCTACAAGAAATCTTTTAAGATTATTACTCATAAGTGAATTCACAGTGTCACACATTATTATAAACTTATTCTATCATCAGAACCAATGAGTAATGTACTTATCTGAGATTCCTTAGATGATTAAGAGTTCAGGTTTAGAATGAAACCAGTCCGCCCTTCCAATGGAACTGGAAATTACGTCCAGATTCCCCCCCAAGCAAATGTTTGACACAACTAGAAATAACCAGTCAAGGTTATGCTTCCAAACCTCAGGACCCTAGTCCAGTCTATAACTTCTCAAAAGTCAATCTGACTGGAGAAATTTCCACCTGTCCAACCAACTCTGGAAGTACTCTTATAGTTTTCGCGTATCCTTTATCTTCAGGTGGTTCCTCCCTCTGGTGGGCAACCCCCAATTCATCCCTCAAGAGCCCTTTTTATCTCCAGGACTTAGAATAAATGAAACTGAATAATAACTACCTCCAATTATTTTCCCAAACTTTCTTTAGATTCTCTTGGAATCTTCATTATGTTCTAGCTCTTAACCATTTCCATAATTTCACAAAATAAATTCATTATTAATCTATTGTAGCTATTCTTTTTCTATTTATTTTCGTAATTACAAAAATTAAAATTAAAAATACTAACAACAGTAATTTCAGTTTTTACTTCCACATCTGGGGGGGTTACATCTTACCCCCCTTAGGTGGAACACCATTTGCAGTGTTTAACCTTCCAACTACTCCTGAAATAGTCTGGGGTATGCCTCCTACATAAAATATTTAACCTCCCAAGTGGATTCCTCCATAATAAAGTGCTTCCATTTCACCTTAACCTGGATGATAGCTCACCTCCACAATGTTACTTCTCTCTTATCGAGTATGTGCATGGGATCTACTAGGAATTCTCCTTCCGATTCAACTTTCCGACATCCAACTGTCATAACTTGGAATATCTAAGCATATATAAATAGATGAAAGATATCTACACACACACACACACACACACATATAATCAATATTCCTTTACCTGAATAACTTGCCAATTTATGATGTGTCAAGGATCATATACATACTTCTTTAAAAGGGAAACATGAAATACATTATGCACCCGAATGTGGCTGAGTAGTGCGAGTTGGTATGCAACCGGTCCTACCCTATGTAAGATTTGGATGGGACCACAGAACCGGGTGGCCAATTTGGCACACTTTCCCCATTTGAGAGTACTTCTCTTGGGTTCGAATCGCACATAGACATGATCTCCTACCTGGAATTCTTGGTAGGTCCTCTTCTTATTTGCATAAGCCTTTTTCCTATCGTGTGCAACCTTCAAACTTTGCCGAACCTTTTTCACCGTTCTTTCCATTTATTCCAACATATTTGGTCATAATATTATTTTATTCTCAGGTTTGTTCCAATTTGCAGGTATGGTACACTTCCTCCCATAGAGCACTTCAAAGGGACTCATCTTTAACGATTCGTGATAACCGTTATTGTAGGAAAACTCTACTAAGTGGAGATATTCCTCCCATTTTCCGAGTTGTTGCATGACGTACATACGCAACATGTCTTCCACCATTTGATTAACTCATTTAGTCTAACCATCAGCCTGGGGGTGATAGGAAGTACTAAAGTGAATTTGAGTGCCCAAACCTGAGAACAATGCTTTCCAAAATGCAGAGGCTAACTTAACATCACAGTCAGAGATTATCACTCAAGGCATCCCATGCAACCTAAAAATCTCCCTAATGAATATATCTACTATCTGGGTGGTTTGATAGGTGGATTTGACATGGACAAAATGAGATGCCTTTATCAATTTGTCTACCACCACCATAATTGAATCATTCCACCTCTTTGATAAGGGAAAACCAAATATAAAATTCAAGGTTATAGTTTCCCACTTCCATTCCGGAATAGGTAAAGGTGCAGGTTTTAATCCCGTATAGAAATTACCTACATACGAATTCTAAAACATAGGAAAAAAACAATGTGAGAGAATAACACATAAAACACATATACACTGAGATTTTCCCCTCGATCCCAAAACCGGGACTACCAGATTGATTTTGCATTATGTTCCTTTCAATGCTACAATACATATTTATACATGCCGAAGCATCCAATACCATGGATCGAAAACCATCGTGTCCAAAACCATGGACCAAAAACCATCGCATCGAAAACCATGTGCGAAAACCATGCAAAAAACCATAGGTAGGTTCGCCCAACCTAATATAGGGTCCAAAAAAAATTTCCCGGGGCGTTGCCCCGGACTTTGTAGAGGGGGGTTACCCGCCCCCCTCAAACCCCCTGGACAGGGGGGGCTGTCACCCCCTTATGACCCCCCCATTGCACAATCGGCGCAACAAAGGGGGGGCTCCGCGCCCCCCTCTAACCCCCCAGTTGACTACGTGGGCTAGTTGTGGAAAGAATATAACACAACCCAACATTCTCCCACTTCTTGTTTTCTTTCCACAAGGGGCCACATGAGAGCTTAGTCATTTATCCAGCCTTGAAATGCCCATTGTTTCTCTACACCAAGAGAACTTCTTAGAGCTCACAAATTTTGTCAATGCATCTGTAGTATTATTTAAAGTGTCCATCTTTACCAGCAACACGTTTTTGTCTTCTATCATATCCCTCACAAAGTGATACTAGATATCAATGTGCTTTGTCTTTGAATGATAAGCAGGGTTCTTTGCCAAGAAAATTACACTTTGGCTATCACAGTCTATCCTTATAGCTCCCTGTACTAACCCATACTTGAACACAATCTCTGCAACCAAACTACTTCCTTGCTTACATGAGTGGCTGCCATGTATTCTGCCTCTATAGTTGATAATGTCACTACAGATTGTTTCTTACGCATCCAGCTGACTGCACCTCCAAATAGGTTAAACACATACCCACTTGTAGATCTTCTCTGATCCATATATCCATCACAGTCTACATCAACAAAGCCACGAATATCCAACACTCTATCCAATCCTGGTCTTCCTTGGTAGCACAAACCATAATCACTAGTGCCACACAAATACCTAAAAACCCACTTCACTGTTATCCAATGCTCCTTCCCTGGTTTTGACATAAACCTGCTCAATACTCCCACTGCATGTGCAATGTCTGGTCTCGTACAGACCATCAAATACATCAGGCTACTGACTACACTTGCATATGGAACACGAGACATGTCCTCTTCCTCTTCTTGTGTCTTGGGACACTGTTCAACAGATAACTTTACACCTACAAGAATAGGAACCTTCACCGGTTTACTATCCTGCATATTAAACCTTTGTAACATTGTCTCGACATACTTCCTCTGGTTTAACCAGATCTTCTTCTTTGCCCGATCTCTTTTAATTTCCATGCCCAAAATATAGTTTGCAGCACCAAGATCTTTCATGTCGAATTTGGAGGACAATTGGGTCTTCAAATCCTGGATAATTTCTTTGTCATTTCCAACCTGCAACATGTCATCCACATACAAGGCCAGATAAATAACACGTCACCAATTAATTTAAAATACACACAATGATATTCTTTGCTTCTGGTGAAGCCAAGTCCCCGTATAAATGTATCAAATTTCTAATACCACATCCTTGGTGACTGTTTTAACCCATACAGAGACTTCTTTAACTTGCACACTAGTTCTTTCTTACCCTTCACTGTAAAGCCTTCAGGTTGCTTCATGTAGATCTCCTCTTCCAGATCCCCGTGAAGAAATGTTGTCTTCACATCCATCTGTTCTACCTCAAAATCAAAAGCAGCAGCAACAGATAAAAGTAATCTAATAGAAGCTACCTTGGCAACAGGAGAAAAAATATCACCAAAATCAATTCTCGACATCTGGGAATAACCTTTTGCTACCAATCGAGCTTTGTGTTTATTCGCCTTTCCTTCTGCATTTGTCTTCTTCTTGAACACCCATTTGCTGTCAATGGGTTTCCTTCCAGCCGGCAACTCCACCAGATCCAAAGCCTCATTTTTGTGCAAAGATGCCATTTCATCAACCATGGCCTCTTTCTAGAGTTTGTCATCCTCTCAATCAACTGCTTCCTTCACAGTTCTAGGATCGTCATCAGTAATAGATAAAGAAAAATTTGAACAGAAAGCAGACGGACTATACCTTTCTGGCTGCCTTCTTTCTCGAACTAATCTTCTCACACCCGGAGTTTGTGGCTCTTCATCTTCTGATTCCTCCTCTGCTGTAGAGTCTGATTCTTCCTCCTTAAGCTCAAACTCTATCTTCTCAGGTTCCTTTGGTTGGACTTCATGTTTAATAAAATCTTTCACCTCTCTGAACACCACATCTCGGCTGTACACAACCTTCCTTGTTACTGGGTTCCAAAGCTTATAACCCTTTAAACCATCCTTATACCTAATAAAGATGCACTTTTTAGATTTACTGTCCAACTTGGTTCTTTTCTCCTTTGGAACATGTACATATGCATCACATCCAAATACCCTCAGATGTGAAATAGAGGGTTTCTTACCTGTCCATACCTCTTGTGGAGGCTTATCCTCCAACGTTGATGAAGGTGATCTGTTGACCAGGTAATATGCTGTCTCCACTGCCTCTGCCTAGAATTCATGTCCTAACTCGGCACCAATGAGCATGCTTCTTGCCCTTTCCATCAACGTCTTGTTCATTCTTTTTGCAACTCCATTTTGCTTAGGTGTGTATGGAGTAGTCTTCTGCTATTCTATACCACACTTCTTACAAAATTCTTCAAATTGCTTGCTGCAAAACTCTCCACCATTATCTGACCTCAACACCTTTATCTTCTTCTCTATCTAGTTTTCCACCAGAGCCTTAAATTCTTTAAACCTGTCAAAGACTTCAGATTTCTTCTTAAGGGAATATATCCATGTATTCCTTGAGAAGTCATATATAAATGATACATAGTACACAGACTTACCAAGTGATGGAACCTTCATAGGTCCAAACACATCACTGTGCACAAGCTCTAATATCTGTTTCACCCTCTTACCAGTAGAGGGGAAACTCACCCGATTCTACTTCCCATATACACAATTTTCATAGAAATCAAAATCCAGAGAGCTATTACTCATACCTTCTACCTACCTTTACCATGAACTATTCGAAGGCCCTTCTCTCCAATATGTCCAAGCCTTTGATGCCACAACATGGTCTTCTCTCCATAGACCACTAGATTTTCTGCTCCACTTTCAGGAACCACAGAACTGTTGCACCCATCAAAAATAGTGCTACCTTGTAGCTTGTACAGAGTTCCAATCTGAACTCCCCGCATCAATACCAGTGCTCCCCGAACCATCTTGCAGGTATCCTTCTCGAACACTGTTTTTACACCTGCATCATCTAACTTGCTTACAAAAATCAGATTTCTAGCCAATGTAGGAATATGCAGAACACCCGGAAGTGTTCTAACCCTTCCACCTTGCAACTTAAACTTTAATTTTCCGCGACCAACGATTCTAGCCTTCCTATCATCCGCTAAGAAGACATCACCAACATCGTATTTCTCATACTCGCAGAACCACTCTCTATGGGGAGTGAAGTGAAAGGATGCACCTGAGTCAATCAACCATGCCTCATGATCTACATGTGTACTTGAAGAATCCAAGTACACATCCCCACCTTCATCTGAGGTGGTTTTCACCTCTGCAAAAGTAGCATCATCAGATCCCTTTCCTTTGTCAGGAGCTTTAGATTTACAGTCCCTTTTGTAGTGCCCTTCCTTTCTGCATTTCCAGCAAACTACCTTTACAAGTTTTCCTAGAGATTTAGATCTCCCACTCGATGACTTATCTTTGTTTTTGTTCTGGGATCGTCCTCGTACAGACAAGGCATCACCATTCTAGTTCTTCATATTTTTCCATCTCTTCTCCTCCGTTAGCAAGGATGAGACTATTTCATCAAACTGCAGGGCAGTTGCATTGCTACCTATTGCAATAACCAGACTATCCCACGAATCTGGTAGAGAACACAACAAAATGATGCACTTATCTTCATCTGAAATTTTAATATCAACAAATAATAACTGACTTACCACAGTATTAAATGCGTTCAGATGCTCTGTCACCGAGTCTCCGTCTTTCATCCTTGGGTTATACAGTTTTTTCCGTAGGAACAATTTATTCACTAGAGACTTAGATTGGTACAAAGTCCCTAACTTGTCCCACAAAGCCTTACTCGTAGCTTCCCTGATACATTCAGCAATACTGAATATGAGACACACAATCGTATTGTGCTCTTTGCCTTCCGATCCAACTTCTTCCATTCTTCATCGAACACTCCCGTTGGTTTAGTACTTGGATCTACCACGATCCACTGATCTTTATCCACCAACAGATCCTCCATCTTGAGTTTCCATAACTCAAAATATGACCATTAAATTTCTCGATCTCTATCTTTCCACTGCTCGCCATCTTCTTTCACCACCAGAATCGATCCCGCAGATCTCCCACTGAACGGGGTCTACCACAGGCCCAAGCAAAACCCCTCAGGAACAAAGGCGTCCCCTTGAAGCCAAAACAACTCTAATACCAAATGTAGGTTTTAACCCCGTACATAAATTACCTACATACGAATTCTAAAACATAGAAAATAAACAATGTGAGAGCATAACACATAAAACACATATATACAGAGATTTTCCCTTGGATCCCAAAACCGAGACTACCAGATTGATTTTTCATTATGTTCCTTTCAATGTTACAATACATATTTATACATGCTGAGGCATTCAATACCATGGACCGAGAACCATCGCGTCCAAAACCATGGATCGAAAACCATCGCATCCAAAACCATGTGCGAAAACCATGCACAAAACCATAGGTAGGTCTGCCCAACCTAATATAAGGTCCAAAAAAAAAATTCCCGAGGCACTGCCCTGGACCCTGTAGAGGGGGACTACCCGCCCCCCTCAAACCCCCCTGTGAGCCCCCCACTACGCAGTCGGCGTAACGAAGGGGTGGCTCCGCCCCCCCTCTAACCCCCTGGTTGAGTACGTGGGATAGTTGTGGAAAGAATATAACACAACCCAACAAAAGGATGTAACAACCCAGCAAGATCTTGATACTTAGTTTTAACCTGCTGACATTCCAAAAACTTGGCTAGGTATTCCACAATGTCCTTCTTCATACCAGGCCAGTAATAGCCTTTCCTAATTGTAGAGAATCACTTTTGATAGTCGGGGTGGGGTGCGTAAGGACTCCTATGGAATTCATCCAATGTAACTGTTTCACTGATAACTAGTTAGGAACATATATTTTACCTCTAAAGATCAACAAATTCTCAGAGTTAATACTATACTCACTATGTTTCCCAGAATGCTGCGCAATTCTAGCTTGCTGCCAGAGATACTCATATTCTGGACCTTTTTGAATTTCTTCTCTAATTTGATCAGAAAAATTAAATTTCACTCGACTAAATGAAATTTTGTAAACATGATGCAACTTCTTGCTCAGTGCATCTGCTATTCGGTTCTCCCTTCCCTTCAGGTGTTTGATTTCAAAATCAAATTCACTTAAGAATGCAGTCCACCTTCCTTAGCGTGCATTCAGGGTGGGTTGACTAAAGAAGTTCGTTAAGCTGTTATGATTTGTCATAAGCAAGAATCTATTCCCCAACAAGTAGTGCTGCCATACCTTTAAGGCATGAACAACAATAGTTAGCTCAAAGTCATAAGTAGAATATTTCTAGTCATGATCCTTTAACTTACGAGATTTGTAAGTAATCACTTTATCTTTTTTCATTAATACTTCGCCCACGCCTTCTTTACATGCATCAATACAAACTATAAAATCTTCCTCTAGATCTGCAATTTTTAATACAGGTGAAGTGGTAAGCAAATGCTTCAACTTTTCAAAACTCTATTGACAGTCCTTCGACCATTTAAAACTTGTTCCCTTTTTCTGTAAGGAGGTGATTGGATATGATACTTTGGAGAATCCTTTTATCAATCGTCTATAATATCCAGCAAGATCCATAAATGAGCGTATATCCACCACACTGGTTGGAACCACCCAGTTCATGATAGTCTCGATCTTCTCTGGATCTACCACAATACCAGCAGAGGAAATAATATGTCCCAAATACTGAATTTGATCTTTGAAAAAGTCACAATTTCTAAACTTGGCGTAGAGCTGGTGTTCTCTTAGTGTCTGAAATACTATTCACAGGTGTTCTTTGAGCTCCTCCACACTCCTGGAATATACCAGGATATCATCAATAAAGATAAGAACAAATTTATCTAGAAAGGGGTGGAAAATCCCATTCATCATACTCATAAATGTTGTCGGGGCATTAGTGAGTCCAAATGGTAGAACCACGAACTCATAATGACCATAACGCGTTCTAAATGCGGTTTTATATATATCCTCGTCCTTAATATGAATCTAGTGATAACCAGACCGTAAATCAATTTTCGAGAATACCACAATGCCCTTTACTTGATCAAATAGATCGTCGATTCAAGGTAAGGGGTACTTGTTTTTTACAGTTAATTTATTCAGTTGTCTATAATCTATACACAACCACATAGTACCATCCTTTTTCCTCACAAATAAAACTAGGGCCCCCAAGGGGACACGCTGGGTCTAATATAACCTTTATCCAATAGTTCTTGAAGCTGCATTTTTAACTCTATTAGCTCTGGAACACTCATTCTGTAAGGAGCTTTGGAAACTAGAGCAGCTCCAGGGATCAATTCTATAGTAAAATCAAGATTCCTTTTGGGTGGTAATCCTGGAATATCTTCTGGAAAGACATCCTTAAATTCTTGAACAATTGGTATGTTGTCCAAGACATATAGCTTATCTTTAGAGTTAGTATATCCTACATGGACTGCGTAAATTTGACAGCCTTTATGCATACTTTTCCCTAATTGGTGAGTTGTAATGGGTCACAACTTAACTTCTCTTCTAATACCCTAAATTTCTACTCTATTGCCATTATCAAATAGGAAGTTAATTGTTTTTCCCTTACAGTCTACTATGGTCCAATGTTGCTCCAGCCAATCCATACCTATTAATACATCATAGGAACCTAATGGTAGCACAAAAAAATTGCTTTTTACCCGTTGTCCAGCCAATTCAATTACACAATCATCTACCTTTGCATTAACTCTTCTCTTAGATCTTGTTGCTAACTAGAACAGCCAAGGATTCCTAAACTTTGTACTTTTCAAACGACATAAATCAACTACTCTTGGGCTAACATAACTTAATCTTGCACCCGAATCTATGAGAATGGAAACAGGATGGTTGGATATTTTACCTTCCAGATCCACCATCGATGGTTGGTATTCTTCCTACTGATCCTCCAACGCCATTTTAGTCCTTGGTATGTTCCTTTCCATATCAACCATAATAGAATCTTCTTGAATGTTTGCAACCGTTTCAGATCTCCCTCGATGGAGACATATTTTGTAGTAATGGGGTTTCCCACAACCCCAGCACTGCAAAGGAGGTTTAGGAACCTAGTTAGTTTCCATATTGATAGACGCTTCGCTCTGTTTCACTTCACTTTGAGGTCTATACCTTTGTCGATTCCTAATCACAAGTCCACTTGATCCTTTCCGACCTAGATATCTGGTACTAGTGTTTTTCATGCTCTTTCTAGTTGAGAAATTTCTTTTCCCTTTCTTATTTGTCCAATTTTTGGTGTCCTCGCCCTTCTTCTTCATCTGCTGATAGCAGATTCGAGGCTTCTGAACCACCCCATCCATCGTCTTAGGATTCAAACTTTTCCTTCATATAAATTGGTAAACTATTGATGAAGCACTCGACTTTAGCCTTCTCTTCCTGAATGTAAGGAATTTATCTCAACATGGAGGTAAGATTAGATATGAACTCATCCATTGATTGTTGTCCCATTTTCAGGTCATGAAAATCTTTTGCCTTATCATCATAGAATCACTCAGTCATATATTTGTCTTTAAAATGCTTATGGAATTGTTCCCATGTGACTTCCTGTTCATCAATTTCCCTGACTGTTCTAATTTTTTCCCACCACAAAGTGGCCTTACTCTGCAACTGGTATATTGCTAAAATTGCCTTCAAATTATCGTCATATTCATAGATATGAAAGTGTTTGTTCATGTTGATTAACCAAGCCTTTTTCGCTTCCTCAACCTCTCCATTTTATATTGGTGGCTTGATCTTTTTAAATTCCCCTTGAAGTTCAATTTTCTATCTCTTGAATCCTTTCTTATCAAAAACATTATTAAATTATTCATGTCCAGTTCGCCCTCCCTCATACTCCAGACGCTCCTCTTGTTGTGTATGCGACTCTATTCTATTTTCCTCATCCTTACTAGGATTATGATTCCTTTGATTTTGCATGTCCGACAGACTCTTCATAATCTTTTCTTGCTCCAATCGTAAACTTTCATTGTTTGCTCGTAAGTTCAACATCTTTGCTCGTAGTTACTAGACTGTCTCTAGTAGTGCAGCGTTTGTGTTTTGATTTAGCTCACTCAATTGTACCCACACCTCTGAGTTATGTACGATTGTCCCTCCAGAGGGGGAAAGTCCTGCTTCTCGCCTCATAATGTGCCAACATTCTTCCTCCATGTATCATAATTACTTTTTTTATTCAATAATCTTCCTTTCAAGCCTCAGTGTAGCAACCTGAGGGCTCTAATACCACTTGTCACACCTACATGACCTAAGTATAAGGTAAATAAAAAATTTACATTTAAGCTTCCTTTATACTGCCTAGCTCATCCAAATTACAATAAAGGTCTATTCAATATAATTGCGGAATAAACTAAAGTAGTACAATCACACCTTACGCATTTGATTAATTTAAATATGTTATTCTGATTATGGTACAAACATTAATTGGAATGAACTGGACCGAGATTCCAAATCTATGTTTGGTTTGCATGCTGCATTGCCTAACAATTGTTATGAGATTTAACCATGGTAACTCTTATATGCACTTATTTTTAATACAGATGGTTTCTCGAACCCTCGAGGCACCCTCTTGGTATGTGTTGATCCAACCTCCACTTGGAAGCTTCTCCATGTTGTTATCCCGAGGCAGCTAATCAAAGGGTCGAGAGGCAGGATAGGAGGGTTAGGGTAATTTCCTACCTAATTCGCCGTGGACCATCCTCATTCTCATTCCTTCTAGCCGAAGAAATGAGCTCGACTCTTCCCTAGTTCTTCTATTCTCCATCAGAAACATCGGTATGGCCTTACTGTTTCAAGTTCATCACGAGCATTCCTTGTTGCTCATGACTCGATACAGGGTATTCACGACACTTAGTGCTCATCCTATCTTCATTGGGCCACCCTGCTTGCAGCAAAATCTGGTACTCCTTAATCACTTAATAATTCTTGGTATTTTTTGTGGCGTTAGAGGCGAATATCCAGCCTAATGTTTGTATCCTTCTGTTTGCAGGCTAGCCAACAAGGTTTCGGAGCGGCGGGTGATGCTCAGGGTTCCCGAGACTGGTGCGTAAGGGACAACTCTCCATCTTCAGGTTGGTAATCATAATTTCTCCTCTGCGGCTCTTATGATAGGTTATTCCTGACATGCGGAAAGAGAAATGGACTCTTAACGTGTTTTCCTTTCAGAACAGAACCTCAGAGGTTCTGAGTTTTCACCTAAAGCTCGTTAATGGAGCTAAGAACTTAGTCAATTTCTTTACGACATTTCACCGAGGTTTAAGCTTTGTTTTTAAGAGGGTTTCACCCTTGGGTTTATCTCCTGCAGCTTAAATGTGATACTTATTTAATTTTGATTAATATGTGTATATCAAGCATGATTTATTACTCCTTTCCGTTTGAGAGTCGTTGCTTTGGAATGCATGTTTAGCTCTTTTCTAGTATAGGCCTACTGCCACACCATCGACCAAGTTAACTGTTCAAGGTTTCCTCAGTGTGACTTGTTAAGGATTTCAGTCTCACAGACTATGAGATTTGAACTGCCTTTATTGAGTTCAATATAGTTATGAAATATTTCCTAGAAGCTTGTATGTGTTCTACTCTTTGAATGACGAGAATGAATGTTATAGAATCCCTCTATTGCTACTCATTTGGTATTATTAAAGCTAATATCATTTTCGTGTGCTATGAATTATTTCATTTATAATGTTAGCAGCTACACCTGATAACATGGTTTCTTTTATTTAAGGAAAATGTCTGAGGTTTCACTTTCAACCACTAGGGACCATCTCCTCGATGTCCTAATGGGACCAGCCATGAGGTAAATCCAGTGGTAGGTTCGATGTTTTCCCTTACTATGGCCTGAATGTAACTCGAGTTTGCTATCCAGAATGCATAGTTGTTTGTTTGAGATTCACAATGCAATAGGAAAATCCTAGAATGCATAGTTGTTTGTTTGAGATTCATAGTGCGATAGGAAAATATCTCATTGTTAATTGTTCTAAATCAACACAAGTCGCTACAGTTATGCTTATATTTGTGTAAATGTTTTATACTTGTTTTTATTATGATAGCATTACGCTTGGGTTTCTATGCATAATTGTTCTCTGTATTTAGAGGGTACTACTAATAAATTGAAGAACAATATTCACAGAGTTCATAACCGTAACAAGAATCCATTCACTAGTCTATTCTTAGGTAGAGTCCCCAACTTGTTATCTCAACAATTATTTAAAGAAGAGTAACACACCTTTTAGTTCACCAATTCTCAAAACAAAAGTAACAAATTATGCATTTATCATTAGCAACATTGTCTATAGCTTTCGCCTCATCGAGGATTGACATACTCACGGACACACACTCTTGGTCTGTGCCAGCTCATCGAGGATTGACATACTCACGAACACACACTATTGGTCTGTGTCAGCCATTAAACCTTTACTACTAGCTAACTTCCATATAAAAACAATCTACAAGAAATCTTTTGAGATTGTTACTTTCCTTTCATAAGCGAATTCACAATGTCATACATTATTATAAACTTATTCTATCATCAGAACCAATAAGTAATGTAATGTACTTATCTGAGATTCCTTAAATGATTAAGAATTTGGGTTTAGAATCAAACGAGTCTGCCCTTCCAATGGAACTCAGAATTACGTCCAGATTCCCCCCTAGCAAATGTTTGGCACAATTGGATATAACCAGTGAAGGTTATGCTTCCAAACCTCAGTACCCCAGTCTAGTTTGGAACTTCTCAGAAATCAAGGAGAAATTTCCATTGTTCCAACCAACTCTGGAAATACTTCTGCAATTTTCACGTATCCTTTATCTTCAGGTGGTTCCTCCCTCTGGTGGCCAAGCCCCAATTCGTCCCTCAGGAACCCTTTTTATCTCCAGGATTTAGAAGAAAGGAAACTGAATAATAACTGCCTCAAGTGTTTTCCCAAACTTTCTTTAAATTCTCTTGAAATCTTTATTCTCTAATGACTCTTAACCATTTCCAAAATTTCACAAAAAGAATTCATTATTTATCTATTGTAACTGTTCTTTTTCTATTTATTTTCATAATTACAAAAATTGAAATTAAAAATACTAACAACACTAATTTCAGTTTTTACTTCCGCATGTGAGAATATTACAGAAAATATCCTGTTACAAAATAACATAGTTACCAAATTTTAATTCGAGTTGGAGTTCCAATTTTATCGTAATAAATATAAATTTCAATACAAAAAACAGAAAATATACATTTTATAAACACTAAAAAAAATATTATTTAAAAAACTTTTTCCTTGATTTATTTTAAATTCTTTGTCCTTATTTTCCTATGTTTTATTTTCTAATTTAAAAATTTACTCTATATAATTTTAATAATTATATATAAATTTAACACACATAAATACAAACCATATAATATATAAAATTAATTTCAATTATATATATATTTTTGTGTACTCAAAATATGATTAACGTTCAACTTACACCACCAACTTAATAGAGTAAGAGGAAGATAGATTTTTTAAGATATTTTTTTTATCAAATATAATTCAAAAATCATTCTCGACCGCCAATCTTTCGCAACCTGCTACTTACGATTGTCGCTCTGCTGCATGTTCGTGTCTACTACCGACCCATCGCTCGACCTGCGGCAAATTGATGAAGTTGGAGATCACTTGTTTTGGACAACTGATATCTGACTCTATCGAAATCGAATTTGCCGTATTAATGGCCGAACCCAACAGATTTGGCGAATTTTCGAATTATTCAGCGCAATTTGGCCGAACTTGGTAACTATGCAAAATAGCCAGTAAAAAAATTGTGATGACAAAGTAATTCACTTACATGCAGAAGTTACAAGTTTAAAACCTGAAAGCTCGACACCTCTGTGTACATGTCTCTATGTCGTTTCCACCTTCAATTTTTCTCATAAAGCTTAATCTACCTCTAAGCTACCTTTCGATGCCTGTGGTTTTCACTGTTGAGCTTTCTCATAAAACTTGACTTAAATTCCAATGAAAATTAAATTTCATACCAATCATTATTTATACTTTATAAATAATATAAAAATATAATTCATTGATAACTCAACAATTTTTAACAACCTCTACAAATTTTTTATATATTATATCAAGATTTATCAATAATCAAAATTCATATTTACATTTCATTTGAAAATTTAATTATATAATTTTTTTATAAATAAATAAAAAAATAAAAAATTTAATAAAATCTATAATTTTTATATATATTATATCAAGGTTTATCAATAGTATAGGAAAATAAAAATTCATATTTACATTTCATTTGAAAATTTAATTATTTAATTTTTTATAAATAAATAAAAGTAATAAATTTAATAAAAATTTAACTAAAAAATGTATTTTTTTCCCAAAAAAATATATTTATATTTTATAGGACCCATATATATGTTTTGGTGGTCATCATAACAACAAAATTTGAAGTCAAAAAATATTTATTTTGAGTCTAATATGTCACATCTCACAATTAAATCTGATGAGGAAAGATAATAACATTTTTGTCAATATTCCAAATTATATTTAATTGACCATAGGATGAAATAAATAAATTATTTTAAAAGAGGTGTATTTTACAAAAGTAGGAACATGTGAAATTCTTTTTTTCTCAAAGATATCTTTTTTAAAATAAAAATAAAATATTTACTCAATAAAAAGATAATGATGACATATTTGATAAGTTTTAATTAAAGAAGATGTCTAATTCCTTTACATTGAGGTCACTCAATTCACTAGTTATTGTCCTCAAAGGTGCATTCTAGAGCCCAATATATGTGTAGTTTCTTTCATGGTCAACCTTGATTGGACACCTATCTTTTCAAAATAAAAATAAAATATTCTATAAATAGAAAACAATGTGAGTTATACTAGGAAAATGATTATATAGTTAGTTTTAATTAAAAACATTATAAAACATCAATAATGTCATTCTCAAAAGATGTAGTAAAAATATTTCACTCACACTTTGAAGTATAAATAAATTATTTCAATGTAGATGATAAGTGACATAATTTTACATAAACTTTAAAGAGATAAAGGAATTGAAAAAAAAAGAATCTTCATCTTTTTATGTTAGTTGCATAATTCTACATTTTTAAAAAATATTTCAATATAAGATTTAAATAAATTATTTCAATATCCATATTAACTCATATATTTCGATATCAAGTTCATGAATAAAGAAAGGAAAAAAATAATATGAACCACAGGAAAATATTTTAATGTCCTAAAAGTATAGAAAAGTGAAACAATTTAATTAAATTCTAATAAAAAAAAATATGTAATTCATTCTACACTTAATATAAAATTAATATGTAAAATTTAAAAAATATTATTGATAATAGATAACTTTAATATGAGTCATATATACAATACTTTAAAATTCCTATATTGATGTATTTAAAAGCATTTTAATATGGATAATATTGTGCATATATATATATATATATATATATATATATATATATATATATATATATATATATATATATATTTGCATTCTAAAATAGGTTTATATCGCAACAGTTTTGCTAGACACTCTAAACACTTGCTAGATTTGCGGTTAAAATGGATCTATACTAGTTTACATTACAACCCACTATATGTATATATATATATATATAGAAAGAGAGAGAGAGAGAGGGGGGTCACTTTAAATAAAATAATATTAGCTTAGGAATAATCCATTCCTTAAAAGCACAAAAAAATGTCCATACTTATCAACCTAGATATCTCCAAATCTTTCAATAGGCTCAATTGGTCCTACTTATTCTAGATTCCTCTTGGTTCTGGATTAAGGAGTTAGTATCTTCAACATTCTTCAATGCTCTTAAACGAGCCTCCCAATATAACATTATCTCCTTCAAGAGGAATCCATCAAGCAGATTCCCTATCACCCTTCCTTTCCATTCTTGCAATTGAAGGATTACCCTTAAATCGGCCTCCCATTAGAACACTCTCTCCTTCAAGAGGAATCCGTCAAGTGGATTCCCTATCACCCTTCCTTTTCATTCTTGCAATTGAAGGACTAGGTCAAGTTCTGAAGGCAGCAGTTTCAAAGTAGAAGGTGAAGGAAATCAAGTTATTCAGATAAGACCTTCCAATTTCTCACAAATAGTTTGTGGATGACATTGTGTGTATGCAACTCCAATGGTTCAAAAAGCTCAAGTTATTCACAAAGTATTAGAGGATTTCATGACTATCTTAGATATGGATATCACCCATACTAAATCTCATATTTTGTTTCTTAACACTTCTCTTATGCCTCAAATTTAATTGTTTTATTATTGATAATAAATTTAATATTTAGGTAAATATTAATGTTAAATAAGTAATATTAAATTTTAATAATTTTATTAATAATATTAATAACTCAATAATATTATTTAAGCTTTAATAAATTTATAATTACTCTGTAAGGCATTCCTTTGAGAATAAATCCCCTCCCATGCTACCTATGTTGTCGTGTGTCGTTGTTTTTGGTGTTAGACGATAGAAACAATGCCTGCCATCAAATTGATTCCTCATATTTAGACCTATATTAGTCTATTATAGAGCTTATATCAACATTTTTTTCACCCAGAGCAACTGACCAATGGCAAATAAGATGCTGCCAACAACTTTGCTTATGGACATTATACTAGTAAGTTGATTCCCTCCTTGTTCAACATCATCATTTCATCTTGTTCACTTTAATTGAAAATACATTAAGACATTTTGTTTATTTTGTTAACAGTTGGTAAGGAAATTGTGAATATGTGCTTGGGATGAATTCGGAAGTTGGCGGACAAATGTACATGCCTAGAAGGTTTCCTAGTCTTCCATGCTGTGGGAGGTTGTACTAGATTTGGTCTGGGATCGCTTCTGTTGGAGAGGATTTTTTTTTTATGGAAAAAAATCCAAGTTGGGTTTCATTGTGTATCCATATCAACGGGTTTCCACAGCATTATATGACCCCTACAACAATGTGATGTCAACACACACATTGCCAAAGCATACTGATGTGGTCGTGTTGTTGGATAATGAGGCCATCTTTGACATTTGTCATCATTCCCTAGACATCAAGTGTCCTACATACACTAACCTTAATAAACTTGTATCTCATATAGGTTGGGGTTTAGTTTCATATGAAGTTATGTCTAATGGCTTCTGTTATTTGTGTTTTGATGGTTACCTTATGATATTGTAGTTCATATCTTCCCTGACTGCCTCCCTATGTTTTTATGGCGCTCTGGACATTGATATGGTTTAGGGCCTCTTCTGTTGGAGAGGCTTTTTATTGATTATGGAAAAAAGTCCAAGTTGGGTTTCACAGTGTATCCATTTCCACATGTTTCCACATCTATAGATAAGCCCTACAACAACATGTTGTCAACACACTCACTGCTAGAGCATATTGATGTGGTCATGTTGTTGGATAATGAGGCCATCTACAATAGTTTTCATCATTCCTTGGACATCGAGCATTCTACATACACTAACCTTAATATACTTGTATCTTAGGTAAGTTGGGGTTTAGTTTCAATCCATCTAATGGTTTATGTTAATTGAGTTTTGATTGTTAACTTTTAATATTGTAGGTCATATCTTCCCTAACTGCATCCCTATGTTTTGAATGTGCTTTGAACATTGATGTCACTAAATTCCATACAAACTTGGTGTCGTATACTCATATTCATGTCTTGTTTTCCTCATATGCCCTAGTGATTTCTGCCGAGAAGGCACACCATGAGCAACTATCAGTGGCTAATATTACCAGCAATGCCTTTGAGGCATCATCCATGATGACTAAATGTGATCCACGCCATGGAAAGAACATGGCTTGTTGTCTCATGTACCAAGGGGAAATTGTGCCCAAGGATTGAATGCGACAATTGCTACCACAAAGACGAAGAGGGCCATTCAATTTGTGGATTGGTGTCCCACTAGCTTCAAGTGTGTTATCAACTATCAACCTCCCACTATGGTTCCTTGTGGGGGCCTTGCCAAGGTCCAGAGGGTCGTCTGTATGATTTCCAACTTGACCTGTGTAGTAGAGGTATTTAATGTATATTGAAATTAAATTACAGTCCTAATGGCATGTCATTCATAATCCTAAGTATTTCTAGTATACAAAAGATGTGTTTTCATAAAATTTGATCAGAGTTCTCATCTAAAGTAATTGTATCTACAAATTGGGATATGAGGATTAAGAGAGCAGTCATAGCCCTAAGTTTCCTATGAGAGTTTAAGGAGCATACATGTTGGTAAAGGCTCCTACGATAATTAATAATTGATATTTTGTTCAGTAAAATGGGAATTCAGAGTTCATTTGTTGTTATATTTTGCAGTGCCATGTCTATGTTATGAATGCAAAATTTCTTGTCTGAGATAGCTAAGTTCATCCATCACACCAATTGTGTGTGAATGCGAAATACACGCTGCGATTTAACCTGATTACAGATACACACTACAATTTAGCCTATAAAAATTAAAGGTGGTAAAAAAAGTACTCAATCATAAGACAATTGGAAGATAAACAATATGATACAATTAAAATGGAAAGAGTTTTCTCAATGCTCCAATTGATTTTTCAATAATTTTCCACTATGATTTAACCTGATTACAGATACACAATACAATTTAGCCTATAAAAATTAAAGGTGGTTAAAATAAGTACTCAGTCATAAGACAATTGGAAGATAAACAATATGATACAATTAAAATGGAAAGAGTTTTCTCAATGCTCCAACTGATTTTTCAATAATTTTCACATTGGAAAATACTTGACATGTCTCTATGGTTTTCATCCCTCTTTCACCAAGGCCATTGGATGAAAATTCCAGTAGGTGTATCTCTTCAAGCTTATATTGTTGGATGGAATTATGTTTCCATTCTAGATATGGATAAAAGTTTTCTAATATATGTTATCAATAATGTGTGGAGGGTTGCAAGGAAATAACTGATATTATATAAGTTATTTGAACTATAGTTATCAGGATCCATTGGGAGATGATGAAGTCAATTAGAAAAAGACTTTTTCTCATGGAGTTGAGTGTAAATCCCAAAAATTGTATTTTAATACAATCATTGGCACTCACTAATGGTATATGTAATTGGCATTTTTTTTCTTCTTCTTTTTTGTAGATTTTGGAGGTGGTAGGGAAAGAGATTGTGGTATTGGGAGAGGCAGATTTAGGGGTAGAGGTTGGGCCATATTAGTAGGCTTCTCAAAAAAGTCTAACCAAAAGATCATCAAGTATTTAGGCCTAATATCATGCATTTGAAACTAGATTTGAATGGCATTCCTTTGCATTGTAGTTTGCATTATGATGCTTGGACTCAAGTGATGTTAGAACTATGTTGCTTTATATTTTTAAAATCATACTTGGCTCCATGTGAAGTGTTGTGTCACCTTTATTTAGATTTCAGATTGGAGATTTGATAGAGGCATGAGTCATGCATGGGAAAGTGGAAAAGATTCAGAGAAATATGTGACAAATGATAATTGAGACTTGATCTCTTGCTTTGGATGCAAGCGTTGGTTTCCCCTCTAGTTACTTTAATAAAAAGTTTGATTTTAGAAGTCAATATGTTCTTGGATTTCAACTTTTGAATGAATGTGTTAATCCTTTGTGCAACAGAAACATGAACAAAGTCAATGTTAAGGCCTAATCCTGTATTTGAAACTAGTAATTAACTTTGAATGGCATTCCTTTGCACTGTAGTTTCCATTATGATTCTTGGACTCAAGTGATGTTAGAACTATGTTGCTTTATATTTTTAAAATCATACTTGAATCCATGTGAAGTTGTGTCACTTTTATTTTGATTTCAGATTGGAGATTTTGTAGAGGAATGAGTCATGCATGGAAACGTGGAAAAGACTCAGAGAAATATGTGAAAGATGATGATTGAGGCTTCAACTCTTACTTTGGATGCAAGTGTTGGGTTCCCCTCTAGTAACTTTAATGAAAAGTTTGATTTCAAAAGTCAATAATTTATTGAATTTCAAATTCTGAATGAATGTGTTAATCTTATGTGCAACATAAACATGCACAAAGTTACTGTTTAGGCCTAATATCCTGTATTTGAAACTGGCATTGAATGGAATTCCTTTTCCCATTATGATGCTTGGAATCAAGTGATGTTAGAACTATGTTGCTTTATATTTTTAAAATCATATTTGGATCCACGTGAAGTTTTGTGTCACTTTTATTTTTATTTCAGATTAGGGATTCGGTAGAGGCATGATTCATGCATGGGAAAGTGGAAAATATTCAGAGAAATATGTGACAAATGATATCAAGGCCTATGCTCTTGCTTTGGATGCAAGTGTTGGGTTCCCCTCTAGTTACTTTAACAAAAAGTTTGATTTCAGAAGTCAATATGTTTTTGAATTTAAAATTCTCAATGAACATGTCAATCATGTGTGCAGAAGAAACATGAACAAAGTTAGTGTTCGGGCCTAAAATCTTGTATTTGAGACCGGCTTTAAATGAAATTCCATTGCAATGTATTTTCCATTATGATGCTTGGACTCAAGCAATGTTATGTTTCTTTATATTTTTAAAATCATGCTTGGCTCCATGTGAAGTGTTGTGTCACTTTTATTTTGATTTTAGGTTGGGGATTCAGTAGAAGCATGAGTCATGCATGGGAAAGTGGAAAAGGTTCAAATAAAGATATGACTGATGATATCAATCCCTGGGCTCTTACTTTGGATGCAAGTATTGGGTTCCCTTCTAGTTACTTTAATGGAAAGTTCAATTTCAAAAGTCAATATGTTCTTGAATTTAAAATTCTAAATGAATGTGTTAATCTTGTGTGCAAGAAAAACATGAACAAGTTAAATTGGGATTTTATTTAGGTTTTGATCAATTGTAGTTAATTTTGTCAGTGAGGATGAGGTCCAAACTTCATAGATCTTAATATAGTATTTCAAGAAACAAATTGGGATTATTTTCATTTTATATGTAGTGTGGAGTTTATTATTTTGGCTGGAAAGAATTCCCTTCATGATCAAAATTAACTTATAGATGCTTCACTTTGTATATATGTTTGTTGAATAAGTTGAATTCAATGTTTGTTAGCTTTCCATTCCTGTCCTTGCACTGAATTATGAGGTCCTACTTTTACTCTTAAAATGTTGTAATCATTTCTCAACATGGCTCTGAGAGCTTTGAAGCATATATTTTTGAACCATGTGTATCTAGGGAGGAAAACCTACACTGTTCTTATAAAAGGGCTCTTGGAGAAAAATCGTTAGGAAGAAGCCTATGCTTAGCTTGAGGAGAAGGTAGAGAATGGGATCTAGCCTTCTTCTAGAACATACTATGAGATAAGGTATTGTCTTTTGAAAGTAGGCAAAGAGGATTGAGTAGATGTTTTTAAGTGAAAATGAGAAAACTAATGAAATAGCAACAATGAAGTTAGTGATAAAGAAAGTTGACATTAATTTTCAGAAAGAAATTTCAATGGTATCTAACAAAACAAACTATATGACCGGGTCATCACATTTGACGGGAGAAATATGCTCTCTTGGGAAAGCTTGACATGCATGTCTAAGCATGAGGATGGATCATCATATAAATATCCACTTTGTGACGAATGCAAGGCAATCTTGGTTTAGTTCGTTATTTGATTGTTAGGCACACCTTTTTCTCTTTGAACATTATAGATTGTACAAGAAACATCAATTTTATTTCCTTATATAGAAGTAAATGAAGGAAACATATGATTACTACCTCAGATGTTCATAATGGTCAGTCATTCAAGAAAAGTAGGTCAATCAGTAAAATAAAATTTAAGCAGGCTGTTAAATTTTATCTCTCTTAAAAAAAGCATGAATTGGATAAAGTTGTCTCCCACATAATTGTCTTGAGAGGAATTTCATTTTTTATGTATTGAATTCATGATGAGTATAATTTGTTGGAGTGCAAATAAGAAAAATCATATCACCCAAATTCCATGGAACAATTTACATGACACGAAGGAGACAATGAGACAACTCTAGTTTTCTTGGATGGAGAGAATGAGACAACTCCACTTTGGTTGGATGGAGGAATATTGGCAAACACCAAGATTAGAAGAGGAAGGTTCTAGAGAATTTCAAATTTGTAAAATGATTTTACTTCCCGAAAAAGTGGGATTTAAATATATTTAATATTATAAAATGATTATTTTAATTCATGAAAAAGTGGGATCTAAACATATTTAATCACTGTAAAATTATTATTTTACTTCCTGAAAAAGTGGGAAATAACTTTTCTTCACAACCTCTTGAACTACAACCAATTGGAAATATGAATTTACATTAACAATTGTTAATTTATCTCTTTAAGAATTAAAGTGAACTTCAACTCTAAATAGGTCAGAGTTTTTAGGAACAGACACTATTACACAAGGTAATTATAAAACTGGTGTTTAAACTTTATTAATCGCACACACTACCGCATCCAGCCATGATAATTTATAATATTTTCTAGTTTTTATTTAGAAAGAACAAACTCAGAGGAGATGGCTACATCATGTTAAAGTTGGGTGATAATGGAAGGAATATTTTGTACAAATACTTATGTAAATAAGCTAATTCTAAATCTTGATTCAGATGGAATAATCAGACAAAATTACAATGGAAAACCATTATACAATAAGGAACAGTTCCCGGAAAATGTAAAAGTAGGTGCAGACAACTATAATATAAAATCAATATTTTTGTCCACCTTATCTACAGAGACATATCCTTCATTAAATATTCAATGAACCAGGCCTTTTGGCATCTTCTTCCACTGCTACGAGTTTGAAATATTAACCAATGTAAATGCTCAAGGAACCTTCAGTAGCATTTTTCCTAGATAGTGCAAATTAAACTTGGGGCCATAGATTAGAGGATAAAAGTAGGGATAAGAGAAATGTTATTTGATTTATAGATTAAATTAAATGAAACAACTCCCGTGTTGACCAATATGATATAATCCCAGTGACAAAAGCCTAAACTCAGAAATTTTAAAATAATAAGAAAAAAAAATTGTTTATTAATGTAAAACTTTAAAGTGTTGTGCAAAATATTTTATTCAAGGCATAATCAAAGGCAAACTCTTAAACAAGGGTTTTTTTTCACTTAATCAAGATTTTAGCCTTATCACAAGAAGTCAATGTCTCATTAGGGATTTGAACCCAAGTAACAAGATTGCACAATGAGGCCCCTTTGGATCCAATGTTCTCCAGATGACATTGTCAAGTCTAAAATCAAGCCTAATATCAGAAATGAAGATGCCTTTTTCGTATTGGAGTCAAAGCGGTGGAAAACCTTATGCCATTAAAAAAAAAAAATATCTCGACAGTTTTACAATGCTTGAATATGTAATAAAACCGCTAAAATATTGAAGCATTTCAAAAATAGAGATAAGTGAATAATGTCACAACTACCTTGGCGAAATTTAGAATTGTGCAAGAACGATCTAGACAGGATAATTTGGCCAATAGATTGGGATCACAGGCTTTGTCTATCTTATTTGAAATGTTTGGAAGTTGATTTTAAATTTGGACAACTGACATCTCTAAAATGAAAATGCAAATTATGTTTCTTGTGTGGGGTTGTGTTTATGTATTTTGAATATATGTAGTTGAAAGATTTAACAATGTGATGGCAGGTTATTCTCATTCATGGCTCTATATGCCAAGATATCTTCAACCATTTCCTTGTTATATTTTTACCTTTACTATAGATTAAGAAGAACTTGTAATATACAATCCTTCATGTTGCTAGAGATTTTACCCACACCTGACTTCTCCAAGGTAAATATTTCTTGCATGGTGCTATATTTTGTGGCTTTTCTATTGTCGCTCCAAATTCATTTCACAGGAACTATGTCATGCTTTGTCATTCTACTAACACTCACTGAGTCAAGCATAGCTTGATTGTAGTAGTAGAAAATTTAAGATCTATTCTGGTGAGATAACCATTGCAATATCCATGGATGTTAATAGATAATCTAGCTTAGCATATCTCTATTGCGAAATTTTTAGGTATCATAACATGTAAAATGAAACAAACGTCTATTGCTATACATCAGATTTGAAGACCTTATTGAATAATATTAAGATTTCTCTCACTCAAATTGTAACATATTACATATGTCTTCATCTATGTTCTTTCTCCATATGTTATCAACTTATGGTGTTTCCTTTGCAATATATGGTGCAATTGATAGTAATATAATAATAACAACACATTAATACATTAATACATGAACTAAAACATTAATAATATATTAATTTAAACATAAATGGTTCATCCTTTATAGTCAATGTTTTATTAGTCAAGCATGGTCAACCTTAATCAACCATATGTTTAACATAGTCAATGATATTCAACCTTGTTCACTCATAATAAGTGGTTAAATTTGATAGGTATTCACCCATATTTCAATTTTTTAATCATCATTTACTCACATTTTTAAATTTGCACGTTATTAGTGACATTCAATTATTTTTTAAAAACGTTAATTTGAAGGGTATATTTAAAATGTACCTAGGTGTGTGTAGTTCCAACTCTTAAAATTGGAAAGTTAACTGACAGTATGGGGTCCATTAAATATTTAAGATGATAAATAAATTAGCACAAATTTTTTATTTTTCCATAAAAACACAAAGAGTGTTGATTTTTCTATAAAATAATAAGTATTTTTTCATAATTACTAATATAATTTTTTATTTTTCCATAGATAATTATGCATTCAAACTTTGTGGAAAAATATAAATCTCATATGAGTATCCAATGGAAGTGTAATCCATCTCTATATATCAATTTAGTCAAGCACAATGCACCACCTTTATGCTAAATATGCAAGTTTTAATCTTTTTCAACTGGTTTAGATTTTCTTTAATATAGATTTGTTTTTCCAAGGATTCATCTATTTGGATTCAAATTCATATTATTAAATTATATTTATTGATTGCAGGTTGTTATAATTATAGCTATATTTATGTCTGTGTAGATTGGTAACATTGGGTCTTCCTTTTTACTCACATGCCTCTTGGCTATTAGCTTACTCTTTTCCACACTTTTATTTTTACCATTGTAACCATTACTATAGATTGAACTATATTAAAATAGTAAATATTATACAATTCAAAGTACAATTCATAACATCCCACGAGAATAGAGAAGACGGTTAAAAGGTGTTCTGTTGAGGTACTATATAGTGTCAGGGTCACGAGTTCGAAACTCCTTGGGTGAAAATGCATCCATGATAAGTATTGGTGATTTGGACGACTTAGATTCTCCTGGGTCACGGGTATTCAAGCCATAGGTGAGGCATGCCATTCATTTCAAGACTCACTCACATTACCTAGAAAACAAAAATAAAAAGTACAATTATAATATATTAGATTTAAATATTATATATGTAGATTTATATTCAATTGAGTATATATTAATCTATATAAAATTACTAAATTTATAATTAACATCTCACAGGTTCCAAATTGGTTCAGTACATCCCATAGGTACTTTTTGTATTCTCTTCAGTTTATGACCAAAATAATAAAAAATGTATCGAATATATAATATTTAAATGATGAGCAAAAATAAAAGTCAAACATCACACACAGGGAAATTTTAAAAAGAAACGTGTCACAAAAAAAAATTACTTGACAAGCAAGAGTGTCTATCGAATCTATACCCTGATCATAATCATTATCAGTCAATATTGGTTAACCATGCTCAACCTTCCTCAACCATAGTCAAGGATTAAAAATGTTTAATAATATTAATATGTTTTAGAACACATTTATTAATATTAATAAAGTTCAATAAGCTTATATATATATATATATATATATAAACATTAACATCATGTTCAACCATGATTAACAATAGACATTATGTTCAACCTACCTATAGCTAACTGTAGACATCATGCTTGACATGTACCTAGAGTTAACATGATGACAGATTCAAACCATTATCACCCAGTCAATGTTTAAAAATGTTTAATAATATTAATATTAATATGGCTTAAGACAATTTGGTTCAATAATGTGGTTGAATATATTCAACTATGTTTGATAGTGAACACTCTTCAACTTCGGTTAAACATAATCATTTATCATTACTATTAATTAATAAATATAGTCAAACATAGCCAACCACATTAGTCAACATACTCCAACAAATTCAACATTTGTATTCATTGTTTAAATACTTGACGACAATCAAACTTGGTCTACCCTACATTTACCATATTTAACAATAGTCAACCTTCTTCACTCATAATCTTCCTTAGTCAACGTAACTCCACCATATTCAATTATGTTCAACCATGGTTCACTTGAAGTAAAAAATTGTCAGTCTTAGTCAATGAAGGTCATCCTTGTTCAGTCACAATCAAGATTAAAAAATGTTTAATAATAACAATATTGATATTAATAAATTTGACTACTTGAACATAAATGTCTTGAACAAACTTGGTGCAAGAGGCATCCTTTGGTCCATGAGGTTGGGGTGTTTTTGCAGGGATGGAACCTTGTGGCTAGTCACGAAGGGCCTTTTTGTGTTTCTCTTTTCTCTTGTTGTGCTTCCTTCTCAATCAACGTATATAGGAGCTACAATTCTGTATCTACCTCTATTTTCTTGAGCAAGTTAGGTTTCAACCAATAATTAGTGGTAAATTGGGTTTTTACTAAGGTTATTTTCGTAATGGAGGTTCAATGCATGGATGAGTTAGTAGAATTCTCTCTCTATTCGAAGGATCTTGTCTCCCTACATGATGACATGTCTTATTCATCGTCAGTCACTAAGGGTTTTAGGGCAACTAGAATTATTGAATCACAAGGTGGTTTTGTTTTTCTTGGTAACTTGAACGAGAAAGTTATCTGGTTCTATGTTTTCATCCTTTGGATCACAATATCTGCATCTATTGGACTCCCCGCATGGTACTGAAGCTTCTTCTCCCCTGATATCCCTCTCGATATTGACTCAAGTACTTAACTCCTCTACGTTTCTAGGTAATATTCCTCTGGTTAGTATTTTCTTTGATGGGGTCTCTTATACTATTGTTGAAGACTTTCTAGATTCACTGGTTTTGGCCCCCCTATCTCAACAAAAGTAATTGTTGGGTTATAATGGGTCTGAATTTTTTCCTATGGTTTCCTCCTACTCCCCTCCCCTTGGGTTTGCTACAAGTTACAACAATGTCTCCTCAGGCGACTTTGGGGTCATAAGTATTGTTGGTACAGGGCCCCTATATGAGCTTGGGGTTTTTTCCTCACCAGAGGAATTGTTTGCCTCATAGGTTTGGGCTCAGTTAGTGGGGATTATAAAGTAGTAAAGTGAACGATGGATCCCCTAAGAATTTATAGCTCCATTGATCCCCCCAACAATTTCTCAGGGTGTTACAAACCAATTTTTGGTCGATTGTCTGAAGATTGTGTACGAAGCAGAGTGTGAAACCCTGGCAGGATATTCTTCAAGAGATAGGTAGTCATGAACCAAAAGGAAGAAAAGGAAGTGTATCTACCATAATACTAGGGAGATGAGTTTTGTGTTTGGGCAAGATGTCCACATCTAGGACAGGTGGTTGAAATGGAAAAAAATCCATTATGGGTTGAGCTCATGGGATATTTTTTTCAGCCTCTCTTATAAGGGAAATCATCTTGAAATATTGGTATCTGGGTATTAATTTCAATCCTATTATTTGTAATCTCACTAAGGGTTTGTTCTTACTAATTTTCACATCAATGGAGGAGACCAACTGAGCCCTCGAAATGCCCTATTTCATTAATTTTGCTTCTAAAAAAATGGACTCCTATGTTTGATACAAAGAGGGAGAAGTCTCCCGTACTTACCTCCACAATAATAATCTAAATATGTGTTCAGAATGATTGGGAATGGCCTAGGAACTTTCCTGGATGTGGATATGTCATTCGATGAGTACAAGTGTATGGTTATGGGGAGGATTTTGGTTAATCTGAACACTAAGTATGGTATTCAACTTGAAATCAAACTCTCGTTTAGAGGATCATTGCATATTCAAATTCTGGATTATGAGGGGGTTCCCTATCGATCCCAACATTTCCATGAATTGGGTCATGTCCTCAAAGATTGTTGGTTGGCCTTTCGGAATAAAAAGTTCAGCCTCTCTAAAAATGACCTCTTTGCTTACAGGGCTCCTCCCTGATCCCAATCTAGATAGGAGGATGGATCCTATTCCAAGCCGTCTTCTGAAGATCATGTACATCCTCAGAAGATGTTAGAAGCATTCATGGATTTGGATCTAGGACTCTCAGGTGCCCCTAGTAGCATAATGAGCTCTTCTTGTGCTCCCTTGGTCATCAGGATCCTAGGTAACTAATGTCCCTCTTCCTCGCTCCTTATACCATTCCCCCCATCTCCATATCGTGTTCCCTCCTATCGTCTCATCCCTCTTCATTCCCTCGTCTTCCCACTCTAATAGTTATACCTCATCCCTGTCCCACTCTAGGTATTTCTTGCGTTCAATTTTGAGGGATCCTGATCCTCCCCATTTTTCTAGTCTCGCCCATACCTACCTATCCATGTATTGTCAAGGTAGAGGCATGATATCAAATATCTCAAAGGTTAAATTTAAGGGTAGCATGGATGTGGCTGTTGGATCCCAATAGACTATTGATCGGGTGCATAGATCTATGCAAGACCTTGTGGGGGGTTCCAAATGAAATTCCTATCCCCGAACTGCCAGGGTTTGGCTAGTACCCTAAAAAAATAGCCCTAAAAATGCTCTTTGTCTTGGAAAAAATTGATGTTATTTTCCTATAGGAAACCCTAGGGATCAAAGCACATGTTGTTCAAATTCTAGAATCCCTTCTCCCTTGTTGGTCCTTCATTGCCTCTGATGTTGTTGGTATATCCTGGGGTTTGGATTTGGGATATAATAGGAGGAATATTAGGCTAATTAGTTCCTAGGGACTGGATTTGGTTCCAGAAGCTATTATTTTTAGTGCATACCTGGGGACGGAACTCATAGTAATAAACATATACGGTACTCATGGGGAGAGAGTTGAATTTTGGGATGCATTTTTTAACATATATTTTATGAAGGGTGGAAACATTGTAATTATGGGTGATCTAAATCTTTCCATGAGGAGTTCTAAAATATCAGGGTAATAGACCCATCTCAACCCCCTCTTTGATTATTTCATCAAAAAACTAGAAGATTTCCATTTTTGTGATGTGGATCTCACAAACCCTCCACCTACTTGGAGGAACAAGAGATCCTAGGAGGATCATATTGCAATGAGGATTGACAAATTTCTTCTCCATGAGGGGTTAATGGAGACCATCCCTCTATTTCATTAATGGATCGACTCAGGAGGGGGATCTAAACATGCGCCTATTTTCCTTGAATTAAAAACGGATATGGACAATTTAGGGCTCCCCTTCAAATTTAACTCCTCATGGTAAAGTGATCTTGAATTTAGAAGATTGGTGTTAGAGTATTGGCACATTGTACCTCGGGAAGGCGGATTGGAGGCATCTCGGTTTTTTAGAAACCTCACGAATGTTAAAAAGGAAACCATAGCTTAGAATAAGAAAAAAGGACAAATAGATGATGAGCATCTAAGGATCATTGGAGGGGAACTAGAGGATTTGGAAACTCCAGATGGAATTGGGTATCTAAACATGGAAGGAAAACAAATAATTTTTCAACATGAAGGGGAAAAGAGAAATATTCTTATTAAGAGGGAGGAATAGTGGTGTCTGAAGAGAAAGGTGATCTGGATGAAGAGTGGGGATGAGAATATGGATTTTTTTCAACAATTTTCGAAAGGGAGAAAGAGTTAGAAAACGATCTGGTTGCTCAACTCCCCAGAAGGTGGGTAGGTCTCTTCTTTCAGGGAGTTAGCAAAGAGTCGAATATTTCTGAACCCTCTTTAGCTGGCCCCCTAAGAATAATCTTCTTTACATCCTCTCTTTGGCTATGATTTTTACTAGATTTGTTGATGAAGAAGATAATCATATACTGATAGAACCTATCTCTGAAGATGAGCTTAGAAAAACTCTTTAAGGCTTTTATAAAGACAAGAGTCTAGGCCCTGATGACTTGACGATCAAAATCTTTATTGAAATGTTCAATATCATTGGCTCTGACCTCCTAAAGGTTGTAGAATAATACCTTACCATAGGTATTATATTCAAGCCTATTCATGCCACCTTTATAGATCTCATTCCAAAATCGGACTCCCCCAAATCTTATGATGATTTTCAGGCCATTTCTTTATGCAACTGTCTTTACAAAATCATAGCCAAAATTATCACAAATTGCCTAAATCCTTTATTCTCAAAACACATGTCGATAGAGAAATTCAATTTTTTAGATGGGAAACAGATTCACGAGTCTATTGGGGTGGTATAGGAAGGGATGCACAACATGAAGACTAGGAAAAGAAAAGGTGTAACCATTAAGATATATTTATCTAAAGCATATGATAGGATGAGTTGGCTCTATTTACAAATGCTTCTACCCCATCTGGGTTTTTACTATTCCGTCATAAGTTAGATTATGGGGTGTATTACATTCATATCATTTGTTGTCTTAGTCATTGGAGCAACATCTCCATTTTTTTGGTCCCAAAGAAGTTTGACATAGGGATGCCCCCTCTCACCTTTGTTGTTCCTCTTAGTGTTAGAAGGGCTTAGAATAATGTTATTGGATGCTAAGAGAAGAAGAGACCTTTGGGGAATTGAGGTGGTAGTAGGGTGTTTCATTACTCATCTTCTTTTTGTAGATAATGTCCTCATTTTCTGTGATGGCTCCGGAAGAGATCTTTTCTATATCAACGAGGTACCGTATGTTTTTTAAAAAGCCACTAGTATGCTAGTTAGCCAAAGAAATTCATCCCTTTATATTTCAAATTTATCTCCTACGAACGAAACCCTTCTCCTTAGATTTTTCCCATACCTGGCCCTTCTTATCAATTAAGGCCTAAAATATTTGGGTTTCTCCTTAAAACCAAACTACTATAGGAAGACATATTGTTTCTGGTTATTGGCAAAAATTGAAAAGTGCCTCAAATTTTGGAGCTTCGGGTGGTTATCTTGAGCAAGAAAACTAGTATTAACAAAATCTATCCTAGTAGCCATTTCAGTTTTTTGGGCATATTTATCATGGATTCTGAAAAGGCACTCTCACTAAAATCAGGAATACATGTTTGCAAACATTTGTGAGTTGGTAATAAGGAAGGTAGGTTGTTTTCCTGGGTCAAATGGGATCGAATTTTACTCCCAAGAGAATGGGGTCATTCGGGGTTAAAAAACATCTATTTTTTCACACAAGCATTAGCTACAAAGATAGGTTGGCACTTGATATCATCAAAGAGCCTACAGATGACTGTTTTCTCACACAAATACATCAAGCTTTTTTCTCTATTGGACTAGGTTCTACTCTAAAACAAGCCCAACAATAACATTTATGTCATTTGGAAAGGGGTCATTCACACATTCGATACCATTGAAAGGGGCTTAGCATGGAAGGTAGGCTAGGTGAGAAGGTTTGATTGAGAGAGGACCCATGGGTTGGTTGTAATGACCACTTTCTTCTTTCCCAAGACCTCAAGGATCCTCTCCGAGAACAAGTCATCCATTCGTTAGCCTAGAAACAACATAAACTTTGAAACGAGAATATGATTACCTGTTTTTTTGAGATAGCAAAAAAATCAACTGATTTTGAAAAGTGTTGATTTAGAATACATATCTTTTTCTTAAAAGTTTTTTGACACCTTAAATTTTCTTATGTATCAGGTATGAACATTTGTTTTTAAATGTTAGTAATTTTCATGTTAATTTTGAAAAGTGTTGATGTGGCATCAAACCTTTTCTTTAGAGGACTTATTTTTTACACTTTAAATTTTCTATTGTAATAAGTGTGCATAACTTTTTTTAAATGTTGGCGATTTTCATTCAGATTTTGAAAAACATCAATAAATTTTTTTCAAGGCATATTGTTGACGCTTTAAATTTTCTTATGTCCTAAGTATACATATATTTTTTTTAAATGTTGATTATTTAACCATTTTTCGAGTTCTCTTATTCCTTTTCATGTTTTTCGTCCTTAGATATTTGGGTTTTAAGAGTTTTACGATTTTTTGTTTTTTGTTTTCCTTTGCACTATTTTTTTATAATGAAAATTTTAAAATTTTTTGCAAAGTTAAAAAAATAATAATAATAAAAACAATATATTGAGATTATGATTTTTTTTATATTTATATATCATTAATTAATATTTCAATACACACAAATAATTGTCACTAAAAAATAATAATTTAAAAAACTTGACAGAAAATACACATTTTTCATATAGATATAATTAAAAAAATATGTATTTTAGGACATTTTCGCTAAAAAAACCAAAATAAATAAAATTAAAAATTATGGAAATTTTGAAAAAAAAAATAGGAGAAATAACAAATTTTATGAATTTTATATAAAAAATGACGACATTTGAATTTAAAAATGATAATAATAATAATAATTCAAATATATTTTAAGTAAAAGAAAAAAATAAAAATACAATTTTAACCTAGAATTTAAAAAAACAATAAACATCTTACACAAAGAAAAAAAGAAAGAAAAACATAAAAAAAAAAAAACAAAAAACAAAAAACAAAAAAAAACAAAACAAACAGTTAAATTATAAAAAGACCACTAAAAATAAAATAAAAAATAACATTGAAATAAATATATTTTAAAGACAAAAAACAAGAAAAGAAAGTTATATAAATATAAAATATTTGAAAAAATAAAAACAATTTAAAAGAAAGAAAAATATATATAATAAAAAGAAACAATATAAATGTGAACAAAATTAAATTAAATATAAAAAATATAAATAAAAACAATAATTTTTTTTTTTAAAGTAGGCTTCCTTTGGGCTTCTTGGCGGGCTCAACCTGATTCCAAGAATTAGGTGAGGGGCTCATCTGATTCTCAGAATTGGATTGAGCCCGCCCAGGGCCCTGAGGGGTCGTGGCCCTGCGCAGGCTTAATCCGATTCTGAGAATCGGATTGAGCCCGCTCAAAGCCCAAAGAGCACAATTTTTATTTTATATATTTTTTTTAAATTTGTTTTTTATAATAATTATCATTTATTTAATATTTTTTTTTGGTTTTTTATTTTCATTTTTATTTTTCATAGAGTTTTTTTGCTATTTAAATTTTGTTTGTATATTAATTTTTTTTTTTTAATTTAAAAAAAAATATATTATTATTATTATTTTCATTTTCAGTTCATTTTTTTCTCAATTTCATTTTTTTCTTTAACTGTCCAATGATTTATTTTTATTTTTATTTTTTTAATTTTCTTTTTTGTTTCTTTCATTATTTTTTTTTTCTTTCATCATGTTTTTTGAAAATATGTTTTTGTTATTATTTATTTCTTTATATATATATATATATATACATATATATTTTTATCCTTTTAGGTTAGTTTTGATTTTGTCTTTTTACATTTTTATGTTTGATTTTTTTGTCCTTTTTTATATACTTGATTTTTTTTGTCATTTTTTGTCATTTTATGTTTTTTTAATATATATTTTATTTAATTTTTATTATTTTTTTTAACCTTTTTTTTTGTTTTTTTCATTGTTTTTATTTTTAAAATTATGTTTTCAATATTCTTTTGATATTTTAATGTTTTTTGGAGTCATGATAAATTCTTTTACGCTATTATTTCAAAAATGTTAAAAATTTATCCTGATTAAAAAAAATACGTTATTTCAACATCAACACATCAATACTTTTCGTTTTCAAGGTTTGTTTTCGCACAAAAAAAATTGGTTTTCACTCCCATTTTTAAAACACGATGAAAATTTACCATAAAAAAAAAAAAAGAAAAAAAAAAACATATTATTCCAGCGTGAACACTTTTCATTTTCGAATTGATTTTTCATATTTTTTGGGGTTTTTTTGCTATAGTTCTCATTTTGAGTTTATAGTTCCTGTTTCAAAGTTTACATTGTTTAGATTACAAATCATGATCAATCTTCCATTTGGGGTCAAGGATGGAAGTCTCCCCAACAACTCTAGCTCCCTCAGGACTATTGGCATCAAAGACAACTTTTTATTTAATCTCTTAGCACAACACAAGTCTGCATTAGGGATATAGAGGACTCATTGGTTTGGACTCATGTGGCCAATGCAATTTACTACCCAAAACTTGGTTACTTATTGATCAATTCCCATCAGAAACTTGACCTGTAGACTGTGTGGTGGAAGAAGATTTGGAAGGTCTCGTCCCCTACAAAGTCACAATTATTCCAATGGTGTATTATGGAAAATAAAATTCCTACCTCCAATAATTTATGAAAAAGGGGCTTCAAAGGCCCATAATGGTGCCCTATGTGCATGAAATATGAAGAATCAGTATATCATTTATTTATAGGATGTTTGTTCACCTCAACTGTTTGGTATGATGTTCGTTCTATATACAACATTTAGAGTTTTTGGCAAGGAAATAGTTACACAGAAGCTTGGAAATCCTCCTGGGACAACATGATCCCCAAGTCCTTCAGATGTTTGCCTCTTCTTTTGTCTTGTGGAATTTGGTTGGCCTAGAATGATGTAGTATTTAATGACAATATTTCCTCTCCGAATACTGTAGCAACAAGAGCATCTGCAATTTTTTATATGTTGGACATTCCTAAATCTCCTCCAAGGAAGAGATCCATTTCCTTTGAAATCATTGAAAACTCTTATCCATGGGCTTATTTTGATGGTGTAACATCCCCCAATGGTTCCTGTGGTGGTGGTGCAGTCCTTCACATTTCAAACTCCCATTTATTCACACTAAAGAGTGGGTTGGGAATTGGCACAGATAACTTTGCTGACCTTATGAGCCTAAAACTACCCTTGATATTTGATACTGAACATAATATACATAGGCTTCAATTTTTTGGTGACTCCATGACTATCGTTAACTAATTCAACTATATTTTGAGATTCCACATGCACACACTCAGTGTGATGTTAGGATATTCTGACACATAAGAAATAGTTAAGTATAACTTCGTCTAGTGTAGAGTTAGGTAAAGCGTGTTTCTTTACTATGTACTTTTGTAACTTACAATCCGACGGTCATGATATGTTCTAGACATGAAGTGATCTGATGGTTCATTCTCTCCTCGGTATTACCGACACTTGATCCATGTCTTAACATCCGATTGGTCCATGATCTCTATTTAAAGAGCATGGAGGGTCATTTGTAGAGTGACCATTCATGAGAGAAGCTTATGTAAAATTTCTTTCTTTTATTAATAAATTGCCTGAAGTGGCCGCTTTGGCTCAGGCCGTGACTGTTTCCCTCTTTGAGGGTTTTAACCACATCAAAAACACTGGTGTACTGATATGTGATCTGTTTGTGAGCGGTGTCCTTTGGTTTTCTATCTGAAGAACTTACCCTGTAAATTCCTACATGGTATCAGAGCTATTTGAGGGCCGCATCCATTGGTGATCCAAATCCGAAGTCAGTACAACTGCATCTGACTTTCATTTCCTAGATCTATTGTTTTTTATCGCTTTCGGGCCGAGATGACTGCTCTATTGTGTTAGGAGCATCTATTCTAGTGAGGAACCCCTTTCGTTTCATGCGAAAAGGTTTTGGGTAGCCCTAGCTACGTCATTTTTAAGATCCAAAGGTATATAATGTTTATTTGTAGTTATAGTTATTTTCTCTTTGTTTATTTCACTTTATTTATCTCTTTGTTTTCTATTACCAGATCTATACCTTTCATTTCTGTGTATTCTCTTTTTCTTCGTGACTCTGTGTGATTTGCACAAATCAGAAACAAAAAGGAAGGATTTTTCTCATGCGTATGCTCTTTTCTGCCGCATCTTAGTGTGATCTCAAAAAATCAGAAACAATGATGAAAATATTTAGATTACGATGAGAGCTAACTTCAAGCCATAAGATTTGGTTTTTTTTGTATGTCCATGTTGGGTTGTGTGCTTTTTTGTTTTGTAGGAAAAAATGGCTTTTTCATGTAAGCACACACCCCAAAGCTTGAGTGACTTCAAAACCAAAAAAAAAAAACCATTCCTCTTTTCCAAAAATTACTAAGATTTTAGAGTAGCACACTTGGTCCAAAGTTACTTTATGATAATAGAGGTCTTGAGTTCAAATTTTTCTTTTTGTTGAGTTACTTTTTCAAAAAGCACATGTAACTTATGTTTTAAAGTTATTTTATGTAAAAATGTTTTCACCCATTATAAAAGTGAGTCACTTATAATTTTAAAGTCTTTTTATATTTTATTTAAGTTACAATTTAGTGGGTAGCTCATAAAGTACCATTGTAAAAATGGCTTTCACCTATTTATAAAACTGGGTCACATAAAATTTTTTTTAAGTGAGCTAATTAGATTAAGTTTGGAAAGGGGGGAGATTTTTTTTTTTAAATATAACAATATCATTCACTTCCATGCATTCACGCACTTCGTCGGCATCTTCAACAACTTTTCTTCAAAAAACCATAACTTCTTCATCCGAAAGTCGTTTTCAGAGCCGTTTTTTTTAATTGGCCTAATTTTTCGAGATATTTCCATTGGAACACTTAGTTTCAGTATCTACAACTTCATTTCCTATTACAATGGAAAGTCCATGCCAAATTATTCTTGACAACACCGACTATTTCCAATGGTGGTCCTACATTGTGGCTTTACTTAGAAGTAAATGTCTTTACAAAATAGCCTCAGTCCAAGAAACTAAACCTAAATATGAAGAGAGGGCATCCAAATGGGAAAATAGGAAATATCAAGCATGTGGTTTGATAGGGATGTCTATTTCTCCAGACCTTAGATTCCATATCGCGGAAATTGATACCCCTAATGAAGCAATGAAACAGCTCACTAAAGTTTTTGGAAATAAAAATGAAATTATAGCCCATTAACTCAAAAATGAGTTGCTTACGTTGGACCCGAATAATTTTTCTTCCATTTAAGATTTTTTGTCCAAGTTCAAGACCCTTAAACTTCTCTTGGAAGGTGTTAAGGTTAAGAAAGAAGATGGTAGCCTTATCTATTCCATTCTTACTAAGTTGGGACTAGCCTACTCTATGTTTGTTTCCACCTTCCATTCTACTAGAGAAACCTTTATTTCTCAAGGACAAGACTACAAGCCCCCCTATTTTGATGCCTTTTGTGATTCTTTAATAAGAGAACAAGAAAAACTCTTACATCTTGGTCTTCTTAATCTTGGAAACTCTTCTAAGAAATCCTTAGCTGCCCAAAAAAAACCAAATTCAAAGAATCCTAAGAAGTAGTATCCTAAAAATAATGGTCCTAAACCAAACAAGTGTCCTAAGCAATTTCAGTCTCAAAATGAAAAATCAATTCAATAAAATGATAAGGCAAATAAAAACAAAGGGAAAAAACTAATAGACATTGAAACTTTTGTAATCGAGATGACCACTTGGAATTCAAATGCTTTAGGAAGATGGAAGCCTTGGAAGTAGCAATGAAGAAGCATAACATCCATTTGGAGCACTCTTCAACTTCAACTTCATATTCAGGAATAACACCTTCTGCATGTGGTTGTCAAGCATCTTGGATTGGTTATGAACTAAATGTATCTTCTTCCTCTCATTCTCATGAGTGGCTCATTGATTCTAGAGCTTCTTATCACATTGCAAAAAACAAAGCCATGTTTTCTTTTTTAAATGATTGTAACACCAAAAATATATATGTTGGTGATGGTAGATCTCTTAGTGTTGTAGGGACTGGAACTATTCATCTAGACAATGGTCAATTTTATGATGTATTATGTGTTCCAACCCTGCAACCTTCTATCTGTATATCAGATAACTCATTTAGGTGAAGGAAAAATCGTTGAATTTTCACCTCATGATGTTGTAAGTAAGGACCTAAGAGATCCTAAATAGATTTTAGCTATTGGCATTGTTGATGATTCTACAAGTTTGTATAAGTTTAACAACTTTAGGTCATCAACTCTTCCCTCGGCATTTGTTGCTCATAATGATGAAGTGAGAAAACTTTGGCATGATAAATTTGGTCACTTAAACTATCGCTCCCTTCAAAGTCTATGTAAAGAAAATATGGTGACAGGTCTTCCTATGGTATCTTGCAGAGATGGTGTTTGTTCTGAATGTGTACTCAGAAAACATCATCAGGATAATTTTGAAAAACGTACCTCTTGGCATGCCTCAACCCCTTTATAGCTTGTGCTTAGTGATTTATGTGGTCCACTTCAAGTTGTTTCATTCTCTGGCTACAAGTATTTCTTAACTTTCATTGATGATTTCTCCAGACGCACTTGGATGTACTTCTTAAAACTCAAAAGTGAAGTATTTAACATGTTCTTGGCCTTTAAGGCCTTTGTTGAGAAACAATCTAGACATCAAATTCTTAAGCTAAGATATGATAATGGTGGTGAATATGTTAACAACAAATTCATCAACTTTTGCACTGAGGATGGAATTCAAATTCAACATATTGTTCCATATACTCCACAACAAAATGGTGTAGCTGAAACGAAGAATCACACCTTAAAGGAAATGGCTAATTGTATGCTTCAGTCTAAAGGACTTAGTCTCAATTTTTGGGCAGAAGCAATTAACTGTGAAAATTACATAGTAAATCACACTCCTACTAAGGTTTTAAAGAATATCACTCCAGAAGAAGCATGGAGCTCAATTAAACCATATGTAAGTCACTTTCGTGTTTTTGGAAGTGAAGCATGGGCCCATATTCCAGATGAGAAACATAAAGCTTTAGAACCTAAGAGTGAGAAATGTATTTTTGTTGGATATTCTAAAGATGTCAAAGGATATAGAATTATTCCAATCAACTCCAAAAACGTTATCATATGTAAAGTTTGCTGAAAATATATCATCTTATGAGCCTAGTTCGGCGGATGTGCCACTTCTCTCTATCCCTTCTACTTCCGAAAATATTTCTTCTTCAAATGATGATAGCAAGGATGAGAATCCTCCCCCACCTTCTCAGGATCCTCCTTCAGGTCCTCAGCTTCCAAAATGGGTCCATGCTACTTGGGATGTAGCAGGTTCTCTTGCAGGTGATCCTACAGATCAACGACGTGCACATTCTTAGTTCGATAGAGTCTCTTCTTTATTAGCTCAAGCTTCGGTGAATTATGATCTTGACACCTTTGCAGAAGCTTCAGGCCATCTAGATTTGGACGCAACTATGAATGAAGAATATCACTTATTATTGGCAAATGATACATTGGATCTTGTTCCTCTTCCGAAGGGACGAAAACTTGTTAGATGCAAATGGGTTTACAAAACTAAGTTTGGGTCAGATGGAAAAGTTGATAAACATAAAGCTCGTCTTGTTGCTAAGGGTTTTTCACAAGTTGAAGGCATTGAATACACTGAAACCTTCTCCCATGTTGCCAAAATGAACTCTATCTACCTTGTTATTTCCCTTGCTACCTCTTTCAAATGGGAAGTCCATCAGATGGATGTTAAATCTTCCTTCTTGCATGGGGACTTGCATGAAGAAATCTATATGGAACAACCTCCTCGCTTTATACAAACAGACTCCAGCCTTGTATGTCATCTGAAGAAATCCATTTATGGTCTCAAGCAAGCCCCTTGGGCTTGGTATGCCAAAATGGATAGCATTCTTTTAGATATTGGCTTTTCTAGGTGTCATTCTGACAATACTATCTACACCAAGAAAGTGGGTAAGTCTCTTATCATTCTTCTTCTTTATGTTGATGATCTTATCCTTACTGGTAGTGATCCCAACCTTATAAACCATGTGAAGTCCAGCCTTAAAAATAAGTTTGACATGATAGACTTAGGACACTTGCATTATTTTCTTGGTCTTCAAGTCTTGCAATGCAAGGAAGGTATTTCCCTTTCCCAGTCCAAGTATTCTTGTGATATTCTACACCACTTTCACATGGAAGACTGTAAGCCAGCCCCTTCTCCCTTTCAATTTGGAGCCAAACTTTCAGTCACTTGTACTTCCCCTGAAGTTGATCCTACGTTATACTGTCAACTTTTTGGAAAACTTTTGTATCTAACCCATACCCGTTATGACCTTTCCTTTGTTTTTGGCCTTATTACTTGATTTATGCAAAACCCACATGAAAGTCATTGGAAAGAAGCTAAAATAATACTTTGTTATGTTCGAGGTACAATTCAGTTTGGGATTCATTACAATGTAGAAGCATCTCCTCTATTGGTTGGTTTCACAGATTCTGATTGGGCTAGTGACCTTGATGATCGGAAGTCTATTGCAGGTTATGTGTTCACTCTTGGTTCTGGACCTATTACATGGGCTTGTAAGAAACAAAGTGCCATTTCTCTTTCTTCAGTAGAAGCAGAGTATTGTGGCGCTATAGAAGCTAGTAAGGAAGCCTTGTGGCTTCGTCAGATCCTGTGAGAGTTTGGCTTTCAGCAGCAACATCCAACTACACTTTGGTGTGATAATCAAAGTGCCATTCAACTGTGCAAAGATCCATTCCAACATCAGTATAGAAAACACATTGAAATACACATGCACTTCATCAAAAATCTCATTCATGACCATGTTCTTTGTTAGCACCTAAATCTGCCTTAGGCTGAAGGAAGGCAAAATTAGGGTAACCACAAACCACGCTCAGTCTGGTAGCTAGCCCTACCATGATAGGAGAGGGCTATCTCCGAGTCACGCTCAGTAAATAGGTAAGCAAAAAATGGTCTGAGATGACTTACAATGAAATATTGATCTTAGGCTAGTAAGTGAAAATGGGTACAAGAAACAATTTTTATGAATGACCGAGCTTCTGGGGTGGTATGGGACCAACGGTCAGCAAAGAACAGAGAATTTAATACAAAGGCACAGATTACTTCGTGAGGCAAGGCAGGAAAAAAGTGTAGCAATTTAGTTTGGAATAACGCAGAACAAAGAGATTGCTCAGGAGTACGAAAAGGGCATAGGAAAATGAATCCTTTTCAACAGAAGAAGAACATTGAACATGAAATTTTCCCACAGGCAGAGCAATAAAATTGAATTCTACCTAATCTCACTCAGAAAATTTCACTGGAAATGAACATGAATTGAATTATGAAACATAATGAAATACACATGAAAACATAAGAGACACATTTGCTACACTCACAACCACAAGAATCTCATGAAACAGAGCCGCTGCCTTTCATTAATTCTCTGTCAAAAATACACAGTGAAGAAACAGGGTTTCTTTCCCACAGTCTCCCAGAAGTTACAAGCCAACCAACCCTTTGCAAATAACTTGCATACAATATATAGAATGTGTGAGGAAGAGATAGAACACCCAAGGGTTGGGGAGTTACTTGAAACATTGCAAAATGGAGATGGAGAGCCAACCATCAGCTACAGGTGCAGTGCTACAAACATGACATTTGGCTTGGGTGACCGTTTGCCTTCCTTCACCACTTGGATAGAAGCCAATCTAGAGAAAAAACACTATAAATGCTACCTTTGGTGCCAGAAAACTGAAGTGTAGATGAGTGGGCCCACTTGGAGAAGTCGCGAACCGAAATTTCGCGAAACGGAAGCAAATTGGCAATTTTTCCTCTGTGCGTCGCGCTACTTTGGGGCCTGTTTTGGGGCACTTGCAGGTGTCCAAAATGTACCCAAGTGGGCTTGATGGAAAGCCTGTCCTGTCTACTTTCTAACCCAACTAGAAGTTTTAAATTTGGTGTTCATTTGCCCCTCCAAATCTCCATTCTCCCAAGACTGCTTTCTGTGTGTCAAAAAAGTGGCAGAGAGGCCATTTTTGGGTGTTTTTTGACCTTTAGGAGACTCAGATCTTGTCAAAATTTCTTCCCCGAACACCAGTAGTCATGATTTTCCATTATGAATCCAAAAATGAAAGCCATTCCTCCTTTGGAGCTCTATAATTTTAGTGTCGCGCCAGTGGCGCGGCGCATAGGGAGAAAATCCCTGTTTTTTGCCCAAAAAATTACCATGTGACCAAAAATTCCCCAAATTTTTTGAAATTTGGGCTGGAGGTTCCCTATGGGGTGTTATGATGGGTCAAGGAAGCCTCAGCCAAGATTCGAAGCCGATCTTTCTCTTTTTCCTCCTTTGCCTTTCTTGTTGCTTTCCTCAATTTCGCTTTCAAACTCCTTATTCGGGCCTGTGCACTCATGTTTCGCACCCTGTAACGGAAAGCCATATGTCTCAGTAGAGCAAGGTCCTGGTCAGCTTTGTCCAGCAGCCTCTCCAAATGCATGTTGACCCTCTCGAGATTGGCCTCCCAATCTTCATTGATTTCTTGCTCCAATGATGTGAGCTCAACTCTTCTTCTTTGCGCAGCTTGGCGATGCTCACGAATGTTTTGCAGCTCCATAATCACCTGCTAGTCCTCAAGCTGCTTGTTTCTCTGCTCCAAGTACTTCATGTTCCACTTGGCCCTATCCAAGTCAAGGGATAAGGCCTCAATCACTGATTGCTGCTCCTGGATGATCTCTCCAAGCTCTGCATTTGTTGGTTCTGCATCTGTCTCATCATCATGGAGGAGAACGAATTCGGTCTCTTGCTCACCTAATGGCCCTTCCTCCTGCACTGGCTCCTTACCCTTGCCTTGCTCTTGTGATGCTGATGTTGGAAGCGAGGCCCCTTCCACCCCGGGTGGAGATAACACTCGCTTAGCTGCTGCAAATAGGGATCTACTGCCTCTGTGATAGGTGATGTATACTGGCGTAGTAGCAGTCTCATGTCGCTCATACTGATGAGATGGGCCTCCTATCTCATGCTATGCCTCTAATACTACCTGTGGAGCGCTGAAGAAGTCGCGGGAGATGAAGTCCTCCCAAGCAATACCCTGCAATCCCAACTGATGGTCCACCAAAATCCGGATCAGAGCAAAGTGATAAACACTGTTGAGCTGCTGTCGAGGGGTCTTGTGCTGCATGAAATTTTTCATCCTCTCTATGTTCCCGCAAATGAAAAATGGGAGGTTCATCATTCGCACCCTAGTAAAGTGCATGATAAACCTAATGTGGTAGGCATAAAGGCGAGAAAACCTCCCCTCACAACTGAAGTACTTCATGATCAATTTCATGAGCAGAGCATACTCATCTCTCAAAAATCTGAATGGAAAAACTCTCGTGAGCTGGCTCAAACAGCTGTCCTTAATGTAAGGCTCATAATGATGCCTCTCCACCTTCTTCTTCTTATGCCACTGCTCTCCAATGTTTGGTATGCCTGTTGCCACTGATATGGTTTCGGGTGTCAATGTGAAAGTGACCCCAGCCAAGATAGACTGTCCTCCATGTAGGTGAAGTGAAAAAAGACGGGCCAACTCATGATGAACTCTGACATTTGCCACCTTCTGACAAAATTCAAAACATGCTAAGTGCTGGAAACAAGACATAGCAAGAGGGCATGCCTGCAACTCGGTGAGGGTGTTTGGCTCATCTCTAAGATGTCTGCCACTCCGGTGATGTCTCCTGGGGGCCTGTTCTCCTGAAGCTGTATCACTGTGGGTCTCCTCCTCATATTTTGATGAAACCTCGGATGCCGTGACTGCTGTTTGTAAATTGAATTTAGGCTGCCCTTTTATTACAGTGAGGCTGGAGTTTGCTTTGACAATCTTGCAAATAGACGAGCCCCCCAAAAGATTTGAGGCGGTTCGGCAAAGTTCTGGGCGTTCTACCCCTGTGCGCCGCGCGCAAAGCCCAGTGCACCGCGCACAAAGCCCAGTGCGCCGCGTGCTGGGTATGCGCCACGCCTGTGGAAAATTTCAACTGCGGGCAGGCTGCGTGTGTGCCGCGCTCCTGGGTATATGCATCGCGCCCTCTAAAGCCAGCTCCAACTCACTCAAACGCTCACAATTTCGCACTCACACCTTTGCAACATCTCTCCAAGGCTTGTAATAGCATGATGCCCTTGATTTGGATGAAAACATGTATATATAGCCTTGGAAGAGATGGGTTCAATTTTTGCTTCCTTGAAAACCCATTTTTCTAATGTTGTGTTTTGCACTTTTTTCACTAACTTTAAAACACACTGATTTTCACTTTCCCTTTGAAATTTTGGCTCAAATGATGAAATTTTCGGCACTCTTTGCAGGGACTGTACGATAGGACATTTTGCCACAGAAACCATGACTGCATCTGAAAAAATCAACTGGCAACTTTTTGGAAAATTTTGTCATAAATGACACTGTTTGACTTTTCTTCAAAACAGAGTTTTGAAGAAGAGTCGAAGTCTATCCACATGACAATGAAGCTCTCTAAACCATAACTGTGTAAGGGCCTCACTCTGGCCTGCATGGCTTTACTGGGCATATTTCGAGACCAAATTGATCTATCCCTAGACCGAATGACCAAAAATGACTTTTGTCCATTAAAGGACCAGACCTTGACTATTATGGACTTTTGATTATTTGACACAAAGACTTAATCCAGCAGTAACCAAACATGAGGGGAAATGACTAGCATGACCTTCTCCATCAGATTATGGCATGCCCCTAGCGGAATGCAACTGACTGAATGGAGTGGAACACCTAAAAATGAAATGCATAAAGAGTTTTTATCTCTGATGGAGGGCTGACCAAACCGACTCTAGCATTGGCTCCAATGGGGGATGGTAGCTCCTTTGAGGTGCCAAGAACAGCAGGTCTCTGAAGGAGCTAGACAGTGCCTTTTGTCCATTGGGCTATGGAGTCATTATTTCGACTACAACACCAGACTCTGACTTATTTATGAAACTGAAATGACCAAGAAATTGACTCAAACTTGACATTGAAATGACTCAAAAACTAACTTGACAGACTGAAACCAAACTGAAATAAAAATGGTATTTACAATGACAATGTAAGCAGCGTTAATAAATCAGCAGTGGTACCGCTTGAGCAGTCGACCATTGATCGACCCTCCTGGACAATCTTCCCCGTTCATCTCCTTTAGAAGAAAGGCATTCTGACCCCTATATGCTACAATTTTGAAAGGACCTTTCCAAAGATTCTCGAACTTTCCGTGCTTACCTTTCTCTTCATTCCTTGCATCCCACTTCAGCACCACATCATCCAACTGAAATTTATTTGCCTTTGCTTTTCTGTCATAGATTTTCTTTATTTTCTCTTGCAATTTGGATGTGTTCTTGTAAACTTCTTCTCTTGTCTGCTGCAAGTGGACCATTTTATTCAACCTTCTCTGCATGGGATCTTCTTCACTTCCTGCCTCCTGAAGAAGTCTGACTACCGGGGCAGAAAGAGAGGTGGGAAATACTATGTCAACTCCATAAACAAGATCAAACGGTGACATACCAATGGATTTTTTTCTGACTGATCCGATCTGCCCAAAGCGCGTGGACCAGCCTCTTATTCCAGCTCTTTTTATTTATTTCCAACAGCTTTTTGATAATGTTGACCAATGATTTGTTTGAAGATTCTGCCAATCCATTGCCTTGTGGATGATAGGCAGTTGAGTGACCCAAAATGATGTGATATTTATGACAAAATTCTACCATCCTTTTCGATTTCAAAGCTGCTGCATTATCAATGATTAATTTGTTTGGACAACCAAAGCAAGACAAGATGTTATTTTCGAGAAATGAAATGAATACCGTGTATGTAGCTTGTTTGGTGGGAGCTGCCTCAATCCATTTTGTGAAATAGTCTATCGCTGTAAGGATCCATCGATGCTGTCCAGAAGAAGCGGGATGAATTTCCCCAATGAAATCCAACCCCCACTGCTGGAAAGGAGCGGTCACCTCAATAGGCTTAAGTGGCAAAGGCTGTAATTTCTGTTTTCCTTCGAAAATCTGACATTTATGACAGCGCTTGACCATCTTATACACATCGGCAAACAAAGTAGGCCAGTAGTACCCTGCTCTCAAAATCTTGTTCGCTGTTAACTTCCAAAAAAGGTGACCACCACACTCTCCTCTGTGGAAATCCTCAATGACTTTGTTTGCCTCCTCTTCCACCAAATAATTTAACAAAATTCCACCGAGGTCTTTCCAATACAGTGCAGAATTCAAAATGCAAAACTTGGCAGCCTTCAATTTGAGTGTTCTCGGTTTGTTTCTAGTCATGCCGGGTGGTGGTGATAGATTTTTCAGCACATATATTATATCTGAATACCATGTGGACAAAGCAAACATTTCAGATACCTGAATGGATGATATTTCCTCATTCTCATCGGACATGGCAGCGATCAGGTTTATATCCAAGGCATGCAAGTTTGATTCGGCCATTAGCTTCGACAACCCCTATCCTTTGACCATCTTTGTGGGCTTTATTTCCACATCATATTCCAGCAAAGCCATGATCCATTTGCCTCTTCTCCCTTCCGGATCAGTCTACAGTAAAACATCTTTTACAGCAGTATTAAGAACATAGGCCAGATTGTGAGAATGTAGGATATATACCCGGAAATCCTTCAATGCCTTCACCAATGCCAGGGCTTGCTTCTCAATGATGTTGTACTTTAAAGCTGCATCCCTTATAGCCCTGCTGAAGAATGCAATGGGTCTTTCATGATCATCCCTCTTCTGCAATAATACCGCTGCCATAGTGTGCTCAGAAGCAAATGAAAACAATATGAAATCCTGAGTGTAGTCCGGGCTGACTAGAACTGGAGCTGAAGAAAGGGCCAATTTGACCAAGTTGAAAGATTTTACAGCCTCCTCTGTCCATTTCACTTGGCTATCCTTCTTGAGCATGTTATTCATCTCTCTTAAGTGTTCAGCAAGATTAGGCACAAAGCGATGCAGAAAATTCATCTTACCATTGAACGATTGTATCTCCTTTTTATTCTGGGGCAGATCGATTTGCTGAATTGCTTGCACACGTGCTGGGTCAATACGAATGCCATCCTTTGAAATGATGTGCCCAAGTAATTTTCCTTCCTCCATGGCGAACAAGCTCTTCTTAGGATTCAACAATAAACCATATTTTCTGCACTTTTGAAAGACAATTTTTAGGTGATAAATGTGCTCTTCATCAAATTTGGAAAATACCGTCAAATCATCCAGGTACACCACTAGAAACACATCCTTCTCATTTGCGAAAGCCAAGTCCATTGCCGCTGAAATGTGGCACCTGCATTCTTTAAACTGAAGGGCATTTTGGCGTAGTGAAAGGTCCCCATGGAGTGATGAATGATGTCTTGTCTCTATCATCTTCATGGACAGAAATTTGGTTATATCTAGAATAACCATCAAGCAGTGACATACGAGATGCCCCCACTACTCGCTGAAGTATATGGTCCATCTTGGGCAGTGGATAGTTGTCCTTCAATGAGACTTTATTTAGATTTCTGAAATCAATGCACAAGCGGATCTCACCGGTCTTCTTTCGTACGGGCACTAAGTTAGAGATCCAATCTGAAAATCTGATGGGCACAATGATACCTGACTTGTACAGCCTGTTTACCTCCTTTTCGATAGATGGCAGCAACTTTGGATTTATTCTTCTCAGCTTTTGTCTAAATGGTTTTTGATTGGGCTTGATGGGTATCATGTGTTGAATAATATTGGTATCATAGGTCTTTAAATTAGAATAGTCCCAAGCAAACACATCTGCAAATGAAGCCATCAAACTGATGTATTTGTCCTTGATCTTTAGCAGTAATGCTTTAGAAAATTTTACCAACTTTGGATTGGCAGTTGTACCGATGTTGACCTCTTCTACACCCTTCTCTGTTGGCTGTAACGTTGGCTTGCAAGCTACATCATCCTGATCGAAAAGTTCCTCTAGAGGTATCAAGCCTTTAGGAATGATGTTATTCTTCAGCTGCAACACGTCCATTTCATTGATCTTCACTTCATCTGTACCATTCCCTTTGCCATCGTCATTTTCTACATCAATGGAGGTTTCTTTGAACTTGCCTTCGTTTTGTAGAAAATCTTTAATCTCCTCATCATCTTGAAACACTTGCCAATATCGCTGATTCTCTGGAATGGTTGGACGATGCTTGACATGGATTTCAAATTTATTGCTGGAGTTCATGGGGATCTTCAAACTGCTTGCTGCCTTGGCAAGAGCATCAGCAATACTATTTTGTATATGAGGCACACATGTCAAGGTGTATTCTGAAAATAATTTTAAGATGTCTAAAATTGCATTACGGTAGGCCCGCATCCTAGGATGTTTTGCTTGATACTCGCCTATGACCTGCTTTATTACCAATTCAGAGTCACCATATACCGAAATCCTTTTTGCATTCAGCTTTCTAAGAATCTTCAGGCCAGCAATCAGAGCTTCATACTCAGCTTCATTGTTTGAACACTCAACGGCCAGCTTGTAAGAGCAAACCCTCACGCTGGTAGGCACTTTGTTTGGGGCGGAGAAAGGGCTACGTACCCAAATACCAATTCCAGCGCCATCATTTCCTACTTCTCCATCAAAATCCATGGTCCACAAGCCTTCTTCCTCCTCTTGTAAGTGCTGGAAATCTGTTTGTTGTGCCTTGTTTGCTTGCTGTCCATTACTTTCAGTTGATTGCCCAACATTTTCCTGCTTTTCTTGTCCTTCTTTCTTCAAAATTTCTCTGAAATTTTCTGTTATTTCCTGAATGTCATCTGCTTCTACTATCTGACTATCTATATCATTTAAACTATCTGAAAACAAAACAAAAGACTCTAAATCTGTATGTACATAGTTAATAGGATGATTTATAGGTTTCTCCTTGCTTGTGATCATATATTTCATTTTTTGTTCCCGATATAACTTCCTCATTTGTCCAAACACCAGGATTGTTGCATAGGAGAAATCTAGCTGTAGTGTCCCTTTCAATTTCGCTACCCAAGACCTGGAAAGAATCATGCCAAACCTTGAAGGAATATCTGCTACCACCACATCCATCAAAACATTTTTCATAGGAAGCTGATCCAATCTCACAACCAAGTCTTTGATGAGTCTTATACATCTTACTCTGCTGGAATCGAATGAATAGAGATCATGATATTGCCGGGTGATATCCAGACCAAGCTTATCCATGATAGCCTTGGGCATGAGATTGTGAGAAGCTTCGGAATCGAACATGGCATTGTGTAACACAAAATCATGCAATCGTAAACTGATATAGAAGGGTGGCACATCACTATCAGGAGACTCACCATTCGATGCTGGTCCAAAAATCATTTCGAGCTGATCATCTTCTACATTTACCATGTCGGACATTGGGTCCAAATTCAACATTTTAGAAATATATCCTCTATAACTGTTGTTCTTGATTATTTCAGTCAAGGGGATGGATACCTTTAACTTAGAAATCTCATTTTCTAAGCTAAAAGTGGGAGTCTTTTCTACCTCTTTGACTGGGATCTCTTTCTTCTCTTTTTCATTTGATGTAGCTTGCTGCTGTGATTGTTCTGCTGATTTTGATTTGCTACTCTCCGGACCAACTGCCTCCTTTCCTTTTCTTTGTGTAGCTGATGAATCGTTCTTTGCTGCTTCAACCTCCTTCTTTTTCTGAATTGGTTTGGCCGGCACATTTTTGTTTCTAAGTGAATATCACTGCTATTGTGTGGACAAAGCATTCATATATCCCCTTTGATATTCTTCTGATTCTTCTTCCAAAACAGTGCCGCTAGCTAGAATAAAATATGTGTCTTGGTGTGCAGCTCAATTCACTGCACATTCTTCTTCTTCAGTAATGTAAGTAGGCAGCTCATCTGGAGTAAAGAGGTGGTTTTCTTCGCCTATTACATTCCCGTCCTCATCTGATTCCGGTCCATGCATAAAATTCTGCTGCAGAGGTGTTTGTACCGGTTGTTGTGCTATCTGCTTTTGATTTCGCTGATCTCTCTGTCTTATTCTATATTGTGGCTGCTGCTGGCCACGGAAGTTAGGATTCCTAACTTGTGGCTCAGGCTTGTCGAGCTTCACCCTTTTAAGCATCTGCTCTACCTTTTTAAGTAGTTGATCCATTGAAGAAGATTCTTCTTTCACAGTGGTTTTCTTTTCTGCTTTCGCTCTAGCTCTTTTGGACAGTAGATTTGCTTCAACGCTGACCGCAATTTTCTGCATGTCTTCCATTGTGGCCGGTTCTCTCTCTCTCTTAATTGGTAGGCCATGTCAGCATCAAAACCATCTAGAAACTTCATCATAGATAGTCCCACATGTGGCTTTAGATGATCTGGAATTTCGTTATAGACTGCATTAAATCTAACACAATAATCTTGGACCAACTCACCAGCGTTTTGTTTGATTTGTTAATATTCGGCCAGAATTTGAAGGGGATTCTTTTTCACTTCCCACCGGTTTAAAAATTGTCTTTGTAGTTCAGCCAAGGTAGTGATACTTGCTGCCGACAAACCTCTGAACCATTTCCTCACATCACCTGCAAATGTCTGTACAAAGAGTCTCATTGCCATGTTCTCCGCATCGATCTCATGAAGTTCATAGAAGTCTGCCATTTTGTCTACATGTTGCTGAGCAGTAATGTTGTTAGGAGTGCCATCAAAAAACAGGATCTTACTTTGATAATCCGTTCGCATATCATCTAGAACTTGGGGCAGAATAAGGTGTGCGAAATGGGCAGCCATCATTCTCGGTGGATTTGGCCTTGGAGGTGTTAGAGGAGTGTGAACAGTTTGTAAGGGGCTTGCAATTGGAGTTTGGGGTTGTGTTGCAATATAATTATCAATTAACCTATTAGCTCCTTTTGTTTCCAAGTCTACAAGAAATTGCGGATTGGGGACAGTGTAGTCAACAGCCCTTTCAGATTTAGACTCAAACAATAATATCTCAAACCGTTCATCAAACTCAAGCTGTTCATGATACTCAAAAATGTCGGGACATGAATGGGATTTGAACACGGGAGTTATGGTGCTTTCTTGACGAAGGAGTCTCGGGATCAAATTGGGGTTTTCGTAGATATGAGGAGGATCCGGGTCTGGATTGGCTCTGGTATATCGTCTCGAAGCCAGCGTGCTATTGAGAAAAATCACAGGACACAACCAACTTACTCAGCCTTTCCAATCCTAAGCTCATCATCTGGAAGCTTAGAATTATTATGAAACAAGGGGATTTGATTTCAGTTTTTTCTCCCCAGTATGGTCGCCACTATGTTAGCACCTAAATCTGCCTTAAGATGAAGGAAGGCAAAATCAGGGTAACCACAAACCACGCTCAGTCTGGTAGCTAGCACTACCAGAACAGGAGAGGGCTCTCTCCGAGTCACGCTCAGTAAAAAGGTAAGCAAAAAACGGTCTGAGATGAATTACAATGAAATATTGATCTTAGGCTAGTAAGTGAAAATGGGTACAAGAAATAATTTTTATGAATGACCGAGCTTCTGGGGTGGTATGGGACCAACGGTCAGCAAAGAATAGAGAATTTAATACAAAGGCACAGATTACTTTGTGAGGCAAGGCAGGCGGAAAGTGTAGCAATTTAGTTTGGAATAACGTAGAACGGAGAGATTGTTGAGGAGTGCGAAAAGGGCATAGGAACATGAATCCTTTTCAACAGAAGAAGAACACTGAACATGAAATTTTCCCACAGGCAGAGCAATAAAATTGAATTCTACCTAATCTCACTCAAAAAATTTCACTAGAAATGAACATGAATTGAATTATGAAACATAATGAAATACATATGAAAACATAAGAGACAAATTTTCTACACTCACAACCACAAGAATCTCATGAAACAGAGTTGTTGCCTTTCATTAATTCTCTATCAAAAATACACAGTGAAGAAACAGAGTTTCTTTCCCACAGTCTCCCAGAAGTTACAAGCCAACCAACCCTTTGCAAATAACTTGCATACAATATATAGAATGTGTGAGGAAGAGATAGAACGCCCAAGGGTTGGGGAGTTACTTGAATCATTGCAAAATGGAGATGGAGAGCCAACCATCAGCTACAGGTGCAGCGCTACAAACATGACATTTGGCTTGGGTGACCGTTTTCCTTCCTTCGCCACTTGGATAGAAGCCAATCTGGAGAAAAAACACTTTAAATTCCGCCTTTGGTGCCAAAAAACTGAAGTGTAGATGAGCGGGTGCACTTGGAGAAGTCGCGAACCGAAATTTCGCGAAACAAAAGCAAATTGGCAATTTTTCCTCTGTGCGCCGCGCCATTTTCTCTGTGCGTCATGCTATTTTGGGGCCTGTTTTGGGGCACTTGTAGGTGTCCAAAATGTACCTAAGTGGGCTTTCTAGAAAGCCTGTCCTGTCTACTTTCTAACCCAACTGGAATTTTTAAATTTGGTGCTCATTTGCCCCTCCAAATCTCCATTCTTCCATGACTGCTTTCTATGTGTCAAACAAGTGGCAGAGAGGCCATTTTTGGGTGTTTTTTTACCTTTAGGAGACTCAAATCTTGTCAAAATTTCTTGCCCAAACACTAGTAGTCGTGATTTTCCATGCTGAATCCAAAAATGCAAGCCATTCCTCATTTTGAGCTCTAGAATTTTAGCGTCGCGCCAGTGGCACGACGCACAGGGAGAAAATCCTTGTTTTTTGCCCAAAAAATTACCATGTGACCAAAAATTCCCCAAAATTTTTGAAATTTGGGCTGGAGGTTCCCTATGGGGTGTTATGATGGGCCAAGGAAGCCTCAGCCAAGATTCGAAGCTGATCTTGCTCTTTTGCCTCCGTTGCCTTTCTTGTTGCCTTTCTCAGTAGAGCAAGGTCCTGGTTGGCTTTTTCCAGCAGCCTCTCCAAATGCATGTTGACCCTCTCAAGATTGGCCTCCCGATCTTCATTGATTTCTTGCTCCAATGATGTGAGCTCAACTCTTCTTCTTTGCGCAGCTTGGCGATTCTCACGAATGTTTTGCAGCTCCATAATCGCCTGCTGGTCCTCAAGCTGCTTGTTTCTCTGCTCCAGGTACTTCATGTTCCACTTGGCCTTATCCAAGTCAAGGGATAAGACCTCAATCACTGATTTATGCTCTTGGATGATCTCTCCAAGCTCTGCATTTGTTGGTTCTGCATCTGTCTCATCATCATGGAGGAGAATGAATTCAGTCTCTTGCTCACCTGATGGCCATTCCTCCTGCACTGGCTCCTTACCCTTGCCCTGCTTTTGTGATGCTGATGTCGGAAGCGAGGCCCCTTCCACCCCGGGTGGAGATAACACTCGCTTAGCTGCTGCAAATAGGGGTCTACTGCCTCTGTGATAGGTGATGTATACTGGCGTAGTAGCAGTCTCATGTGCTCATAATGATGATATGGGCCTCCTATCTCATGCTCTGCCTCTGATACTACCTGTGGAGCGCTGAAGAAGTCACGGGAGATGAAGTCCTCCCAAGCAATACCCTGCAATCCCAACTAATGGTCCACCAAAATCCGGATCAGAGCAAAGTGATAAACACTGTTGAGCTGCTGTCGAGGGGTCTTGTGTTGCATGAAATTTTTCATCCTCTCTATGTTCCCGCAAATGAAAAATGGGAGGCTCATCATTCGCACCCTCGTAAAGTGTATGAGCAACCTGATGTGGTAGGCATAAAGGCGAGAAAACCTCCCCTCACAACTAAACTATTCCATGATCAATTTCATGAGCGGAGCATACTCATCTCTCAAAAATATGAATGGAAAAACTCTCGTGAGCTAGCTCAAACAACTGTCCTTAATGTAAGGCTCATAATGATGCCTCTCCACCTTATTCTTCTTATGCCACCGCTCTCCAATGTTTGGTATGCGTGTTGCCACTGATATGGTTTCGGGTGTTAATGTGAAAGTGACCCCAGCCAAGATAGACTGTCCTCCATAGGTGAAGTGCAAAAAGACGGGCCAACTCATGATGAACTCTGACATTTTCCACCCTCTGACAAAATTCAAAACATGCTAAGTGCTGGAAACAAGACATAGCAAGAGGGCATGCCTGCAACTTGGTGAGGGTGTTTGGCTCATCTCTAAGATGTCTGCCACTCCGGTGATGTCTCCTGGGGGCCTGTTCTCCTGAAGCTGTATCACTGTGGGTCTCCTCCTCATATTCTAATGAAACCTCAGATGCCATGACTGTTGTTTGTAAACTAAATTTAGGCTGCCCTTTGATTACAGTGAAGCTGGAGTTTGCTTTGACAATCTTGCAAATAGACGAGCTCCCTAAAAGATTTGAGGCGGTTTGGCAAAGTTCTGGGCGTTCTGCCCCTGTGCACCGCGCGCAAAGCCCAGTGCACCGTGCACTGGGTATGTGCTGCACCTGTGGAAAATTTCAACTGCGGGCAGGCTGCGTGTGCGCCGCGCTCCTGGGGATAAGCATCGCGCCCTCTAAAACCAGCCCCAACTCACTCAAACGCTCACAATTTCGCACTCACACCTTTGCAACGTCTCTCCAAGGCTTGTAATAGCACGATGCCCTTGATTTGGATGAAAACATGTATATATAGCCTTGGAAGAGATGGGTTCAATTTTTTCTTCCTTGAAAACCCATTTTTCTAATGTTGTGTTTTGCACTTTTTTCACTAACTTTAAAACACACTGATTTTCACTTTCCCTTTGAAATTTTGGCTCAAATGATGAAATTTTCGGCACTCTTTGTAGGGACTGTACGACAGGACATTTGGCCACGGAAACCATGACTGCATCTGAAAAAATCAACTGGCGACTTTTTGGAAAATTTTGTCATAAATGACACTGTTTGACTTTTCTTCAAAACAGAGTTTTGAAGAAGAGTCGAAGTCTATCCACATGACGATGAAGCTCTCTGAACCATAACTGTGTAAGGGCCTCACTCTGGCCTGCATGGCTTTACTGGGCATATTTCGAGACCAAATTGATCTATCCCTAGACCGAATGACCAAAAATGACTTTTGTCCATTAAAGGACCAGACCTTGACTGTTATGGACTTTTGATTATTTGACACAAAGACTTAAGCCAGCAGTAACCAGACATGAGGGGAAATGACTAGCATGACCTTCTCCGTCAGATTATGGCATGCCCCTAGCGGAATGCAGCTGAGTGAATGGAGCGGGACACCTAAAAATGAAATGCATAAAGAGTTTTGATCTCTGACGGAGGGCTGACCAGACCGACTCTAACATTCTTGAAGTGCAATATTGTTTAATCGATGATCAAGTTTCAAACATCTTTACAAAGGCTCTCACAGAGGTGAAGTTCACTAAACTTCGATTTATGGTTGGAGTTCAGGAAGTTGTCACTAACGGGGGATAGGCTCTAATGCCTCCTTCCTTCTCCTACTGTGTCATATTTGTACATCCTTCAATCCTATCCCAATTTGTTCTTAACGGGGGATGTTAGGATATTCCGACACATAGGAAATAGTTAAGTATAACTTGGTCTAGTGTAGAGTTGCATAAGGTGTGTTTCTTTACTATGTACTTTTGTAACTTACAATCCGACGGTCAGGATATGTTCTAGACATGAAGTGATCTGATGGTTCATTCTCTCCTTGGTATTACCGACACTTGATTTGTGGCTTAACACCCGATTGGTCCATGATCTCTATTTAAAGAGCATGGAGAGTCATTTGTAGAGTGACTGTTAATGAGAGAAGCTTATGTAAATTTTCTTTCTTTTATTAATAAATTTCCTAAAGTGGACGCATTGGCTCAGGCCGTGGACTATTTCGCTCTTTGAGGGTTTTAACCACGTCAAGAATACTGGTGTATTGATCTGTGATCTATTTGTGAGCGATGTCCTTTGGTATTCTATCTAAGGAACTTACCTTGTAAATTCCTACATCTGATTCTTGAGGAGGTCCTGCCACTAAACCAACCTTTTTATTATGTTTCTTATTGTCATATTTTCATAGAAAGGAACACATCTGCCGACACCGTCTCTAAAGAAGGCTCTTCCCAGGCTGTGGGAGACTGAAAGATTTCTGAATTCCTAGACAATGAAGTACATAACGCATACGTCAGGCCTTGCATGGGGGGAAACTTTTGACAACTTTAGATTTCTTGTTGACAACTTTCATATATCAGTGTTTGATACATAATGTTATCTCTCTCTCTCTCTCTCTCTCTCTCTCTCTCTCTCTCTCTCTCTCTCTCTCTCTCTCTCTATATATATATATATATATATAGATATAGGGTAGATCGAATCAACTAATCTATTATGTTTATGGTGGTATACAGTCTGTAACTCACTTAATTTTTGGCTTCATCATCTGGCCCATCCAAGGAAGGGATGGATTTTTTAGTGTCTCAATGGCACATATGGCGTGTAACATTTTATATTATTAATAAAAATTTATGATATTTTCCTTAAAAAAACTAAAGTTGACTAATAATAATAATAATAATATTGTGACGTCGAAATGGTACATAAATCTATCCAACATCGTAATGTAACAAACATTGGTGCAATGTTACATTACATTGCAATTTATCTAACATTGTAATACATGATTACAAAATTAGTTAACCACATTTACTAATGTGGTTTACTATGTTCGACTATATTTGACTATGGCCGATAGTCAACATTATTGAACTTCAGCCAAACATAATAGCTTATTAATATTAATAATCAAACATGTGATGACGGAATGGTGAAGAAATATATCCAACATTACATTGTGAAAAGCATTGTCACAATGGGACAATCATTATTGCAATTTTATATTACATTACAATTTATCCAATGTTGCATTGCGACATGAAAAAATTAGTCAACCACATTTTATAATGTGGTTGACTATGGTTGACTATGTTTGATGGTCAAACCACAATGGTCAAAATAGTCAAACAAAGTAAACCTTTATTGCCATGGTTTAAATAGTTAACCATGATCAAACTTGGTCAACTCTATGTTTACCATAGTTAACAATAGTTAACCTTGTTTACTAATAGCCATCCTCAGTCAACGTCACTCAACCATATTCAATTATAGTCAACCATGGTTGACCCTAGTCAAACATTGTCAACCTTAGTCAACTAAGGTCATCCTTTTTCAGTCACAATCAATATTTAAAAATGTTTAATAATAATAATATTAATATTAATAAATTTTAATAATAACGATAATAACAATTTTGTGACGTTAGAATGGTACAAAACTCTATCCAACGTCATAATGTGACAAACATTGTAGGCAATGTTACATTACATTGAAATTTATCCAATGTTGCAATACGACATTACAACATTAGTCAAACACATTTACTATTGTGGTTGACTATGTTTGATTATATTTGACTTTGTTTGACATTCAACACTCTTCAACTTTGGTCAAATATAATCTCATATTAATATTATTTTTTTGTGTAAGCTTGGAAATACTTTTCTATTAATCATATGTAAAACATGTGACAGAAAATATGTCTAGCGGCCTCAACCTACCCGAAGGAAACCAGGTTTGTTGGCCATCGATCAACATCATAAGCCATCCAAAACATAAACAGTTTCATTATGTCCATCTAAGCTTTATAGGCTTCCATATTTATCGCCCATCTATATGTACTACTAACAATGTAAATGCTATCCGACTAGATCATAAAAACAACAACAAAAAATCAGAAACTTTCATAAATATCATCACTTCCCGGTAGTCAATCATCAGAGGATTCTACCGAGGCAGGGTCCTTTGCACTCAACCCTGGCATTTCATTTTGTTGTAGACTTTGTAGTTGTTTTTCCATAAGACGAAGACAGGAATTCTAATGGTACTACTGTACCTGTACTAGTTGTATTTCCCATTGAATGTCCTTAAGGCTTGGTTCAGATTGTTGGATTTAATGGGGGCCATCTAAGTTCTAGGTTTCCGACATGGATCTCGCTAGTAAGCTCTTCATTACCCAATATAGTTGGACTGTCTGTTTGAACAAAGTCAGCCTTATGTGGGTGTGTCCAAGGTCCATTACCAAAGGTTCCCAGTCCTCTATTGGAATCGGTTTTGCAGTCACCTTAGAACTCAATTCGTCCTCCCATGACGAGATTATGTAGTTCACTTGTGTTGGGGATCCAGCACTATAAGCGTGAATGAGATTTTGGATGTTCTCCTCCCCTGTTTTCCTTCCTTTTTTACGTTGGGGCTTGCTCGATGAAGCCAATGACGCTTTCCCTTTCCTTTTGTTCTAGTTGATGTTGCGACGATGCCCTCGCTTCCTCGTGCTAGCCTCTGCCTTCACCATTCCGTCGTAGACTGGGTCGCCCAAACATTTTGGTAGCTCCCGAGACCTCACCGTAGAGAGAATCAGTAATGCTAGAGCCGAAGGAGTTTGCAAGTTAGGTAGACCTGAAAGGGTAGTGCACACAGATGGTTCAATAAAATCTTTACCGTCCAAATGCCAAATGCAGGTTTTACTGTCCGTCTCTTTCCTGTGGGAGACCATTTTGGTTCCCCATTTCCTATTATGAGCAATGAAAACACAAAGAACCCTGACACCCTTGGCCTTTACCTTTGGGCTGGCAAAAGACCTGATCATCTCTGTATCTTTCAAATGGATCAGATGCCTTACTCCTCCAAGACTCCCTTACTGACTCCAGGCCTGACCAAGCCTTTGACTTCAAGAATTAAATGAAGCCTTCACAGAATTTACAGACCAAACATTGGGTGATGACCCTGACTCGCCATGCATGCCCCTCTAGGCCAGAAGAATTCTAGAAGACGTCAGACTCTCTAACCAACCCCAAACCCATCCAGGTCTTAGACGCATAGAATTACAGGACTTGTTAACAAAATTTACAGATAGATTCCTAAATGTAGGCCCCAACTCCCCATACATGCCCATCTGATCCAATAGATTTCTATAAAAGAATAAAATCGACATTCCAGATGCTAACAGAGGCATACTTAACCCAATCCCAATTAACCTATGCACTATCATCACCAAACCCTGTCATTCCGGCTTTGTTCTTGGCAGCAATATTGCCACTTCATGAACTAAGAATGCCTGAGATACATACCAGTAGCCTTGCCTTGATGTTGTGCCTTTGTTGTCGCCCAGAGTGCTCTGCCTGTGTCACAGGTCTCTAGTCCCACGAGCAACCTTCACCACCTCACCAGAGCTCCTGAGGTGAAACCCCAATGTTTGCATGCAAAATGTCAGACTTACCACTTGGAAAACCCAAATTACCGAGCTCGAGGTCCACTTTGCCACTTGGTTACAGGTCATCAGATCCTTAATTACCTTGAGCATGTGGTTGCATTGGGTGGGTTGCCTACTTTCCTTGCTCCACACTTGTTTAATCATAATGACGATCCTCGCAGGGGTCTCACTTCCCGTCACACCCTGATCGGGGGCTCATATTAATATTATTGAATAATATTAATAATTAAGCATTTTGTGATGTCATAATGGTACAAAAATATATCCAATGTTTACATTGTGACAAACATTGTCGCAATGTGACAATCATTGTGGCAATGTTACATTACATTGCAATTTATTCAACATCACATTGTAAAATTACAAAATTAGTTAACCACATTTACTAATGTGCTTTACTATGTTTTTCAATCAACACTCTTTAACTTCAGTCAAATATAGTCACTTATTAATATTATTGATTAATATTAATAATCAAACATAGTCAATCATATTAGTCAAACAAAGTCACCTTTTATACTCAATCTTTAAATAATGGACCATGATCAAACTTGGTCCCCCCATGTTTACCATATTTAACAATAATCAACCTTGTTCACTCATAATTGTTGTTAGTCAACATAACTCTATAACATTATTATTAATATTCATAAATTTCATTGATAATACTAACAATAATTTTAAGGCTCACTATATTAACTATATTCATTTATAGTCTAGTGTGATTATCTAAAATCAAATATTGAAAATCTTACTCAACCATGGTCAAACATTGATTGATTATATTATTATATGATTGAATATATTATTAATAGTTGACCATGATCAAATTTAGTGAACTTTATAATAATATTAATATAGTTTTAACCAACCTTATTCACAGGCTGTAATAATAATAAAGTTAGATTTGTGATTAACGTTTAATATTTAAAAATAATATTAGGATTTGAGATTAAGGTTTAATATTTAATAATGTTTAGTAATAATGCTATTAATATTAATAAAATTGAGGACAAATAATAAGAATATTATTATTAATATTAAGGTTGACATCATCATTATTATTATTATTATTAGTTCACCTGTTCTATCTTGGTCAATCCTATATTCATTATAGTCAATAAGAGTCAACTTTGTTCATTCATAGTCATCCTTATTTAATTATAGTCAACCATAGTTGACGAAGGTCGATATTCATAATTAGGTTTTAAAAATGTTTAACAATAATAATATTAATATTGAGGTTGACTATATTATCATTGTTATTAATATTAATATTAATATATGATTGAATATATTATTAATAATATTAAGGATAATAATATAGTATTAGTATTAATGACAATATTATTAATCATTATTAACCATTATTATTAATATTAACCATTGTCAAACATGGTTGGTAATGGTAAACCAAATTATTACTTATTGTTCAGCGCTATGTTTACCATAGTCAATAATAGTTAATGTTGTTCATTCATAGTTATGTTTAGTCCGCCTAACTCAACCATATTCAACTACAGTCATCCATGGTTGTCAACCAAGGTCAATCTTGGATGATCATAATCAAAGTAAAAAATGTTTAATAATAACATTAATATTAATAAAGTGGAAGTGGACTATATTATTATTATTATTATTATTATTATTATTAATCATTAATATTAATATTAATTATTATTAACTATTAGTATTAATATTATTTTACATAGTTGTATTTTTAGATATTGATACTATGTGAGCTAATGAGGATATTGTCCAAAGTTTCCAATGGACACTCCAGCCATTCTCCAAGACCAATCCCTGAAGATGGATAGAGTGTCCACACTAAAAGTTGGACAATATTGTCACCAACTCACACAAATCAATATCTGAAAATACAACTATATATGATTATGGACTATAAAGCATATATTCTCTTATATTATTATTATTATTGTAAATATTAATATTAACTATGGTAAATCATGCTCAACCACCATAATTAACACAATGATAGTCATTTACCATCATTGTCAACGATGGTCAACCACCTTTATTAACCAATGTAACAAATTGCATCCAATCTTAAAGAATCCATTTACTTTAATTCAAACTAGATGGCCACAGGCGTAGGGATTCTCTTCCATGACGGTTAATTCTTCATGTTGTTTCCAGGCTATGGCCACAGGACTGCGAACCACCTGCATTCCACCCGTCACGCATTTCCACAATATTTGACCGAATTCTTGGTGCCCTTTAGATTTGCTGTCAGCTGCAATTTTGCTTTCAAATCTTACTGTATAACTCACCTTCTCATTTTTCTTTCCGAAGGCCAGCGTCCTCGGCTCCATGGTTATGCCATTTCATATACACGTCGTGCTCCTCCAACGTTTGTCACGGTTCTCCTCGTATCACGAACCAAACTACGCGGCTTAAACACCACGAAGAATGACTCAAAAGCATTTACATAAAGAGAAAAGAGTCTGCTAGTGGAATTTACTGAAATAACTAAAATAGAATCTGCTAGTGGAGTTTACTGAAATAAATAAAATGGAGTCTGCTTGTGGAAAACAATGAAATAAATAGAATAGCTTGTGGAATTTAGTGAATAGCTTAATAATACAAACAGTGAAAGGCTTAGTACAGGCCATCATGAATGTGATATGTAAATACTTTAAGGAGAAGTCTTGGATGTGTATAGATCTAACACTGATTTTCAATTTAGACCATTTACTTTGCGCGCCACTGAAAAATAGAATAGCTTCTGGAATTTAGCGAATAGTTTACGGATACAAACAATGACGGGCTTAATGGAGGCCGAAGAGATTGCCAACAAAAGTTGTTTAATCACTGTCATGGTGATAATTCAATTCCGAGAATTCAGGCTAGGCTTATCTAGACTTAATAGAGAAGAGCGTGTCTCCATGTAATTGGAGAATGTTTTGAATTATGGTCCCTAGAATTTGATTGAGAAAGGAAAATGAAACACAAATTGAGGGGTAATAACCTAATGTTCTTTAATTGTGTTCCCCAGAGTATGAAACATGATCTGGAATATGCTGCTCCAACGTTCAACATAAGGAGACACGATGTGGAATATTTGGCTCTTTAGTGAGCTGCATGACAATTAAATTGGATTGAACGAACAGGTGCGATATTTTTCGCTCGAGGGAGAGCGGATTCTAGATGCCATTTCCATTCCGCAAAATTTCCAATAACCTAGGGGAGGGATTCCTATTCTTGTGCAGGGATCAGTAGTTGATATAATACTGGTCCCACCAAACCACCAGTGATTAAGACTTTTGAAACCAAATTTTAAACAGAAATAAATAACATTATGTATAAATAAGTTTTAAATTATGTTCAAAAATCACCCATACATTGACTGGGCCCACAACTGTCCATAAATAGTATTTTACTACTTAATATTGCAAAACATATTGACCCAAGTAGAAAACAGCTAGAGCCATAAAGGCTTCCAAACTGGTCTATTCCAGAAGTACAAAACAGCAGTCACTTCAACCCCCACTCATGAGAACTCCAACTTTGCATCCCAAATAAATATGCCTACCTGCACATAACAAAAGGAATGTATGTCAGCCATAACTGCTGTGTTGTTCAACAACTAAGCACCCTATGTTCAATAAATGACACCCAACCCAATAACAATTAAATCCAATTTGTTCAATAAATGACACCCAACCCAATAACAATTAAATCCACTTTGTTCAATAAATGACACCCAGACCCAATAACTGCAATAAATGACACCCAACTCATTCTATTTCTCATTAAAACAAATCAAAGCACATGGATCAACAAATAAACAATTCCCAACCATTAGATCACAGCAAATTAAATCCATACCACACATTCAAAATGAAGCCATTGCAATCCATATGCATCCATGTCCACCAATTAAAATCAAGTCCCCAAAACTATAAAAGAAGTCCACCCACTGTTGAAGTTGCATCTTATGCTTTCAAACTATTCAGCAAACTTGAAGACAACATCACAAAACAGTGGCCAATATATTCAAGTTAGTTATATGAATTACATCTCATTCTTCTTACAGTTCTGTTTTCATTTATCAGATTTTTCTTACATTACAGTTCTGTTTTCATTGTTTTCATTTATCAGATTTCTTACATTACAGTTCTGTCCATTCATTTATCAGATTTCTTACATTACAGTTCTGTCCATAGGGTGGTGACAGTTAACCTATACAGTTACAATTAACCTTTTTTATACAGAGTTTATGTATGTGTTCTAGCTTATACAGTTAACCTATTGAATACAATGGGAAACTTCTAAACATCTAAACATCGTTTCTCCTAGTTTCTTCAATGGGAAACTTCTAAACATCGTTTCTCGTCTTGTTGTCGTTCCCGATAACCCTTTATACACGGTAGGGTCTCCGCAACGAAAGCCCCGCTGTGTCCATGTTGATTGGACCAACTTAACAAAAGCAATATGAAACAATACACTGTACAGTAAGCTCAACTTTCACACTTCTAAAATAGATCATTTTTTCTAGGATTACAAACAAATTAGTGCAGTAAGCTATCAAACATCTTGCTCAGAAAGACAGCAAATCAAATAAGAGGACAAGATGCTATTAGATTTTAAGTCTGCTTAATAAAACAGGTGTTTTTAAGTTTAAAAATACTTGGGCTACATTAGTAATCCAGCTCGCTATTAAGCCATAGCTGCAAAACTCAAAACTTTAAAGATGCCAATTTCAGAAATACTAGTTTAAGTTCTCCTGGCGTAAGAATTATTATTTCACACTTGGTCATGTTATGAATATATATTAGAATTGCAAAGATTTTGGAACTGCAACAAAAGTGGTATACCAGAAAAAAACAGATACTGAAGAAACCCCGTGAACTTACATAATTATGAGAGAAAATTTCACAAATATATCAAAATATAATGAAAAGTGAGACCTCTCAGCCGAATTTTAAGTTCAGTTACATTTTACAAAGGTCGTGCTTAAGTGGTATACCAGGAAAAACAGATACTGAAGAAACCCGTGAACTTACATGATTATGAGAGAAAATTTCACAAATATATCAAAATATAATGAAAAGTGAGACCTCTCAGCTGAATTTTAAGTTCAGTCACATTTTACAAAGGTCGCGCTTATTTTTGCTCATGCAACAAGCACATGGAACAAACTAAATAGGATTTTAGTGAACTATCGGTGAAGTAATATGAGGAGATGCAAGCCATTTGTTTCAAAAAGCCTAAGGACAAATTAATTGAAAGAAGAGACAGAGTAACTGTAAAGGAAACAATCAAAACAGGGCACTGAATCTAAATTTCCAGTAAGCATGGTAAACACCAATAAAATACTAAGCACTGAAGCAATAATTTCAACTCTTTTGAAATTATGTAAAGATAGAGAAAAAGACTCATTTAGACATTACATGAAAAACTAAAATCAAACTCACAAATTCCATATCAGTCAAGTGGGAAGCATTTCTAAGTTTTTGTAACCAGATATGCGAAGCAGAGGAAGACATGTCCCAATAATGTAAATAAAAGCACAAGTTTACCTCCATCGTAAAAATCTTGTTTTGACACCACAGATGAGAAAACATCTTATCTACCTAAATTTTTGTAGTCAGATATGCTAAGCAGAGAAAGAAAGTCCCAATAATGTAAATAAAAGCACAAGTTCACCACCATGGTAAAAACTTGTTCTGACATCACAAATGAGAAAAAATCTTAATCTCAAGATCTACCTAGTGTTGTAAGTTACAAATGGTATGAATTCTTTCAAAATGGTATTCATGTGTGTAAGTCTTTTGTTAGCCTTGAAAATTTAAGAATGCTATCTATTTATGTTTAATTTTATTTTTAAAACTGTAATAATTTGTTGACCTTATTTGTTGCTTACCTTACAGGAATTGAAGGTTAGCTTACAGGAATTATTCGATCATCAGCTTCATAGGGATAATTTTTGCAGAAGTAATAAAGCATAATTTAACATATATTCTAATGTCTAAATGCATGCAATAATTTTACAGGTTGTTGCATCTATGGCAAAAGGAAGTTACTCTGCTCGTACAAGGAGAAGTGGCAGGAGAGTGACAAGGGGTGCGCAGCTGCGATGCACATCGTCTGATGATGACAGGCCAGCTGATGTCGATGCCAGCAATGCACCAGGGAACATTGTTGAAGATGACCATGTGACAGCTGCTGATGTTAACACACCATCAGCCACAGAACCACCATCAACAACAGTCCAAGGAGCAAGCTCAACTAAAAAAATCAGTGCTATAAGAGGATGGACAAAAGAACAAATGTTAGTTGCAATTGACGACATAGAGTTTAATGGATACTCAGTTCGGGCATCTGCAAAAAAACATGGTATTCCTACCTCATCAATACATTATTGGATAAATGGACTGACTCATACAAAACGTAGAGGGCCTCTTACAGTTATGACTGAGGATAAGGAGGCCGAGGTGGTTGAGTGGTGTAAAGAGATGGCCCAACTGGGACATGGGCTAGAGTTGATACAACTCAAATCAACAGTTGCTCAAATCTGTCAAGGGAGGCCAAACCCATTCAAAGATGGGTTTCCTGGTAAATCATGGTGGTTTGGGTTTAAAAAAAGGCATCCAGAACTTGTATTGCGTACTGCTGAGGGCCTTGACAGAGACAGAGCATTAAATTTGCGCCCTGCAGTTGTGCAAAAATTCTATGACACACTTTCTAGTGCTTATGATAAACATTCTTATGGAGCAGACCATATATGGAACTGTGATGAAACAGGTTTACAGGCAGGGAGGAATTGTGGCATGCGGGTAATTGCCAAGAGAGGGAGCCGAAATGTGCCAAAGATTTTGCCCAAGAGCAGGGAGTGGATAACTATTTTATGTTGTGTTAATGCAATTGGTACTTCAATCCCAGGATTTTATCTATTCAAAGGTAAAAATCAACTGAAAAACTATATACAGAACTGCGAACCAGGTGCATGCATGGCTGCACATCCCCATGCATGGATGACTAAAGAACTGTTTCTAAGTTGGCTTTTTCACTTTGCTGCATCGGTACCAGGTGGCGTCTCGCCTAATAACAGACACCTTTTGATATTAGATGGCCATGGGAGCCACATGGCTGTACAAACAATTGAGGAAGCAAACAATTTAGGCATCGACCTATTGACATTGCCAGCTCATACCACTCATAGACTGCAACCCCTTGATGTTAGTGTGTTTGGCCCTTTCAAGAACTATTTCAGGTCGGAGCGTGCTGCATGGATGGCAAAGAATCCAGGGATTGAGGTGAAAAGGTTTGAGCTAGCAGAGCTTGCAAGTAAACCTTTTAAAAGGGCTTTGACACCATCAAATATCAAGGCTGGCTTTAGGAGGACAGGAATCTGGCCACTGAACTATGATGCTCTCATGCATGATACTGGTTGTAGCCAAGCGTTTCATGTGGATGGTCAGGAAGAAGGGAATGCCCAAACAGGTGTTGAAGTGCAAGAAGTAGATGACCAAGATGATGTTGTTGCAGCTGGTAATATGATTTCCTTGTCTCAGGGACACTTATATGCTGAAGATGATGAAACTGTATGTGAAACACAATATAACAATGAACAAATTCGCAGTAACATGGAGATTGTTCCACCAAGTCAAGAACATGAAATTCCTGTTGTTGATATTGTTAATGTTATTGCTGAACATGCAGTTGACAATGACCAATTGACATTGCCAATCCAAGTAACCCCACCTTCATGGCTAGCAGAAGCAATGATCAATATGAATGCACATAGTGTCTCAGCAACCAATGAAGAAAGCATGAACATGCCCTCACAACCAGCAGAATTGAACAGTGAAATTGTTCATTTTTTTGTGGACAATATATCAATGGAAGAAGATGAAGGACATAATGAGGCATCAAATGAAGATAATGATATAGTTCAATCAGTTCCAACAGAAACTGGAAGGGAAGTACCAAGCAATGACATGCAGGTGGGAGGGGTGGAGAAGACACTTGGACGATTCCTAAAGCTACCAGTACAGAGAGTATCAATGAAAAAAAAGCAAGGTGCACCAGGTAGTCTTCGTCTGGGCCGAAGCTCACACTTACTCACCTCAGAGGACTATATAAACCTGTTAGTTGAGTCTGAAAAAAAGAAATTTGAAATGCAAGAATTAAAACAGAAAAAGAAGGATCTAGTCAAGGAGAAGAAGGCAGCGAGGATTGTTGCAGCACAACATCGAGTAGATGAAAAGATTGAAAGAGATAAAGCAAGGCAAATTAAGGACCAACAAAAGCAAATGGCAAGACAGGAAAAGGAAAAACGAAAGGCACAACAAATGCTTGAAAAGGAACAAGGGATGATCAATATGGTTGACAATGATACAAGAATAGCTAATGAAACCAGAATTATTTCAAACTCATTGGACTCCATTGCAGATAATACACCATTATTCCAAGATCTCATAAACATTCAAGTGCCTCACTATACCACTGAGGGTTTATCCACTTGCCTTATTCCTACCAGAGTTGGTGCCAATTCTATGTATGCTCATTACACACCTCCACTTAATGCAGGGACCAGTAGTGCAAATGTGAGGTATGGGTACTCAATACCTCCATGGTTGGAAGCTGCAAATTGGAGTCAATCATATGGTAGCAATCAACCATTTCCTAATCAACCCTTGACAGGTAGGCCAACCTACTTGGCTCAAGAAGGTAACTTGAGGAGTTTTGGCACTCAAGATTCTCAGGGCCATAAAGAATAGGGGTGTCATATGTTTTTGTTTGTAACCACATTATGATGTGGATTTTGGATGGATTGTCTCTTTTTCTTGTCACAAAAACATTCTGGCTTACAACCTAGGTTGTTTTATTGCTTTAAAACACTAACAACATTATGGTGCTATGCATTCACTACATTGAAAAGCCAACAGCAGCTTGGTTGGTTGTAAAGCAGTTTTATTTGCGAGTTAAGCACAAATGATATCAGTCCACAAAAGACGCTACAATGATAACTTAGATACTTATTCCCCTTTTGAAATTGTTATGTCAATTCATATTATGTCTTGGGGCATCTTTTTCCACTGCAAAGATGAACAATATTTCACAAAATAAATCACTTAATACTTCACCATTAGCCTCAAAATGATGCTCCCAACACTGATAAGTGATTTCTTATGGATATTAAACCTTAGCAAATTGATTTCTTCTTACTAAAACAAGTACACCAGATCTCGAAAAGCATATTTCAGATATCAGAAAACATATACCAGACCTTAGATAAACACTTGGAAAGTCACCAACAGAAAAACATATGACTTTATTAGTCTCTTATGGTCAATGTGCAGTGGTCTTGGGCTTATTATTATTGTCTTATGGTATTTATGCAGTCACCGTAGCAATATGCTTTAGATCTAATTATTCATTGCAGTCAACAAGTATCATAGAAAGCAGGCCACTGTAAGCAGTTTTTCAACTTTGAAAGAATAACCTAGATCTAAGTAAGCTTACCTACAAGCACATACTTCTGTAAAATATCCTAACTCTCAAACACATCCATCTTCTATTGAATACAGAAAGAAGTTAATACACAACAATAGCTCAAAACCAAAACTGAACTAAACTTAAAGCCTACACAACATATGTACTCCACAAAGATCATAAAGAGTTACAATTGGAACTACTGGACTCTTTGAAGTCATTTTCTTCATTTTTGAAGTAATTATTATTTAAATTTGTTGAAGAAAACCTGAAACACTGAGATAATAAGACACAGAGCTGCAAATAAATTCTCAACCATAAATAAGTAAATAAATCCAACAAATCTGATTTTAATATAATCAAATATGTAGTCATATATAGTTCTAAAATAATTGAGCTAAGTATTGTTCCAAGGAAACAAACAAAATGCATGTGATAGACAAAATTGAATGGCATAGGCAACCATGGGAGATAGTCTTTAGGAACCTAACCCAAACTACTGCAAGCACTATATCGGTATTCATCAGATTAGTCCCATGGAAGTGAGAAGCTAACACAATGCTTGAATAAGAGTACTCATTGTAATCAATTCAATGGGAATCGGAGCCATATGTGTGAAATAGTTATAGGTATAAATGTATTACAGCTTCTACTAATATGGAGTTTAAGCTTAGTCAATTATATATGGTACATCAATTGATACCGTGTAAGTGATTAGACTATACGCTTCATATTCCATATCCTTACATTGAGCTTATATCAGTAATATGTAAGAGTTATGATATCACTGTAATCAAGCTATACTAACACAGGAACAAGAGCTTATCGTAATTAAGGCATGTAGATTATGTGAACACTGTCCATAAGGTTATGCATTGTGATTACTAGTAACCAATACAGAGAAACAAGCTATCATAATATATGAATAATACGTAAGCTGCTTACACCATAGGCTCTAGTATCCGTCAAGAAGCAAACCAAAATTCTGAAGGACAGAGACAATCTGAAGATGGTCTGAGACATTAGCTTAGAAGGACTGAGGAAGCTAGATCTTTGGAATGAAACACTAGACCTTGAATCCTTACAATACCTGCTTAGGAAGGAATCCGCATACCTTCTTATCTGTATAACTCCCTTCAAACCCTCAGAACAAGACTAGACGCAGTAGAACCCTAGAAACAGCTTAGCCACCTTAAGACAGTCTGACAAACTTCCTACAAGCAAACAACCTTACATCTCATAGAAGGATTTAGAACACCACCGGCTTAGGAGTCTTACAATTCATGAAGTATGCCTAAATTATATGGAATGGTACAGAAGCTCGAAAGGCAGTTGAAACATTCTCTGTTCATGCTCCAATATTGAAAGGCAGCCTATAATATGGCAGGGACCTGAAGCCTCACAATCTCCTGGTGGATAAGCGAAGAGGTGTAGTAAAAATAGCATATCTTGGCCTCGGAAGAGCATTTACAATTCCTATTAAGAAATATACACATGAGAATCCAAAACCCTAAACCCTTCAACAAAGCAGCTAATAAATTATACCTTCAACAAAACCAGAGGGCTACCATTATATCAGAAAAAAGCACAAGACCTTAACACCGAAAAGCTACAACATCATTTCCGTATGTTCCGAGTCTCACACTAGCTGCAAGCTTTGGAGATGGCAACCAAAACCAAGCTGCCATTAGAATCCAAAACCCTAAACCCTTCAACAAAGCAGCTAATAAATTATACCTTCAACAAAACCAGAGGGCTACCATTATATCAGAAAAAAGCACAAGACCTTAACACCGAAAAGCTACAACATCATTTCCCTATGTTCCGAGTCTCACTCTAGCTGCAAGCTTTGGAATTGGCAACCAAAACCAAGCTGCCATTAGAATCCAAAACCCTAAACCCTTCAACAAAGCAGCTAATAAATTATACCTTCAACAAAACCAAAGGGCTACTACTTAAAGCTGCCATACAAAACCAAAGGGCTGCTACAATAGAGATGGGAATAGAGACTTATAAAGCACTTAAATTCAATACGCAAGGTAAAACCTGTCTCCAAATTTAACAAAACTTCCAATAAGCGAGGTGAGGTGTTGAGAAACACACGGTGAGAGGTGTTGAAAAACACTTCAGAAAATGGCTGGTAGGATAAAAATCCTACCGGATAGAAGCCATCAGTCCAGAGCTCGCTACACATTTGGCGGACCTTCTCCAGTGCTCGCCGGACCTGCCACAGCTGCAACAATTGGAAAAAATTAACAAATGAGCAAATGCAGAAGAAAAAAACCCAAAAAACCACACAAATACCACTGAAATATGCAATTACCTGTAAATTGGTACTGGCTCCTCCCCAAACAGCAAATAGCACGAATTAAACAACCACCCAGGAAACCCTAAACCACCGGTGGTCCAGACTAAACAGCAATTCGCACAGCAATTGGCGGGCAAATAGCGCGAATTAAACAACCACCCAAGAAACCCTAAACCACCGGCGGTCCAGACTGAACAGCAATTGGCGGACATGAGCTCAACCATGGCGGACATCATGCACAGGTAATGGAGCCCTCCCGCGCCATCATCGGCGGAGGGCTTCGAGGAAACACCGGACCCGAACAGAAAACCCACAATCGGAGCATACATCGCGGCGTAAAGGCGGAAATGAGCAGATCCATGGTCATTAAATAAACCCTAAACCCTTGACACGCATGTTAACAGGTGGCTCGTTAAGTTGGCAATGTGTCGTATGAGTCCACGTGCTGTCCACGTGCTTGTCCGCCAGGTGGAGGGGAGGGCGCACAAGTAATGGCATCCCTCCCCTAATGTTCTTTAATTGTGTTCCCGAGAGTATGAAACATGATCTGGAATATGCTGCTCCAACGTTCAACATAAGGAGACACGATGTGGAATATTTGGCTCGTTAGTGAGCTGCATGACAATTAAATTGGATTGAACGAACGGGTGCGATATTTTTCGCTTGAGGGAGGGTGGATTCTAGATGCCATTTCCAGTCCGCAAAATTTCCACCACTTGTTACATCAATGCATTATGCATAAGCTTTACTGTTATAAACAGTCTGTTACGTATAAACTCTACTCTTATAGGATAATTTCAAGTTTCAGTTTGTGAGGAGAGGGGCAAGAATCAGGGGTAGCAGCATTTATCCATTTTATTGAATTTAATTTTTATTTTTTTTATTACAGTGGAATCAGCCACAGGGGCAGCCTTGCGACTTGCTTTACACGGGTCGATTCTGACCGCTACCTCTATAACCACTGGGAGCTGCGCCCGCCCCTCTATACAACTCCAGGGTAAGTCCAATGGATTCTAGATGCCATTTCCAGTCCGTAAAATTTCCACCACCTATTACACCAATGCATTATGCATAAGCTTTACTATTATAAACAGTTTTATAGGGTAGTTTCAAGTCTCAGTTTGTGAGGAGAGGGGCAAGAATTGGGCAAGAATCAGGGGATTATGGAACTCTTATAGGGTAATTTCAAGTCTCAGTTTGTGAGGAGAGGGGCAAGGATCAAGGGATTATGGAAGAGATTTTAGTAGCATTTATCCATTTATTATTGAACTTAATTAATTAATTAATTTATTTATTTTACAGTGGAATCGACAACAAGTGTCGTGTTAGAGTCGGTCTTGTCAGTCCTCCGTCAGAGATCAAAACTCTTTCCTGCATTTCATTTTTAGGTGTCTTGCTCCATTCACTCAGCTGCATTCCGCTAGGGGCATGACACAATCTGACGGAAAAGGTCTTGTTAGTCAGTTCCCCTCATGTCTGGCACCTATTGGCTCAAGTCTTTTACCAAGGTTCACTAGAGTCCATGATAGTCAATGTTCGATCTTTTAATGGACGAGAGTCATTTTCACTCATTAGGTCTAGGGATCAAATAAATTGGTCTTCAAACATGTCCAATAAAGCCATGCAGGCCAGAGGGAGGCCCTTACAAAGTTATGATTCAGAGATTTTCATCATCATGTTGACAGATTACGACTGTTCTTCAAAACTCTGTTTTGAAGAAAAGTCAAATAGTGTGTCATTTGTGATAATTTTCAAAAAAATCTCCAGTTGATTTCTTCAGGTGCAGTCATGGTTTCCTTGGCCGAATGCCATGTCGTGCGACCCCTGCAAAAGTGCCAAAAAATTTCATCATTTTAGCTAAAAATTCAAAGGGAAAAGTGAAATTTAGTGTTGCATTAAATCAGTGAAAAGTGTCAAAGTGAAACATTATTAAAGTGAGATTTGAAGAAGAAAAATTAAACCCATGACTCCAAGGTCTTTATATACAAGTTTCCACAAGCAACCAAATCATTATGCACACCAAGGTCATAGAGAAACATAGCAAAGTGATTGAGAGTGCAAGCACGCATTTGGAGTGAGTTTGGAGTCGGTTTCAGGAACGCGGCGCACACACAGAGGGGCGCGACACATATAGGGAGTGCGGCGCACAGAGCGCGACCCCGCAGTGTAAAACTAAAACGGGCGCGACGCATATACCAAGCGCGGCACACTGGGTTTGTTGCGCGGTGCACACCCACAGAGGCCTGAAATTGTTCCCAATTGCATCAAATCTTTTGGAATTCCTTCCAATTGCCAGGTAGGGTCTATCTCTTGGCTTGCTCATCAAATTTTGTGAACATATGGTGGTTCATGGCTATGTATAATTGCAATAAAAAATGCCTAAACCCTACCACTTGAAATCACCAAAGCTATTGCTAGGGTTGCAAAATTGTGGTATTATTGCCAAGGCTCCTCTTTCACCTCTCACTTTTTCACTCCTTTCCATTGTTCCCTTCCCCCTTATCCCATTTTTCCCTATTTTCCCTACCCTAAAACATTACTAAACCCATATTCCATATCCCTCCACTCATTGGTCAATTTAAACCCCAAAACCCTACCCTATAAAATCTCCAAACCCTCCTACATATCCCTAAACAAAATTTCCCCCCATAAACCCTATTCCCATCATATTATTCCCCTTCCTAACACTCCCTTTTTGCATTGTTCCCCTTGGTGGCAGATCTCACAACAACACCTAGTTTCATACCATCATCAAAGGGCAGTCCAAGCACAGTACACATATAGCAGTCATGGCATCTGAGCATTCATCGGAGTATGAGATGGAAACACAAAGTGATTCATCCTTGGAAGAGCAAGCTCCCCGGAGACATCATAAAAGTGGAAAACATGTTAGGGATGAGCCAACCACCTTCACAGAATTGCAGGCATGCCCTCTTGCTATTTCATGTTTCCAGCATCTATCATGTTTTGAGTTTTGTCAAAGAGTGGCTAATGTTCGAGTTCATCATGAGTTGGCCCGTCATTTTGTGCTTCACCTATATGGAGATCACTCTATCTTGGCCGGTGTCACCTTCACACTGACACCTGAAACTGTCTCATTAGCAACCAGCATACCGAATGTTGGAGAACCATGGCACAAGAAACAGAAAGTTGATCGGCAGCATTATGAGCCTTACATTAAGGCCAGTTGCTTGAGGCAGCTCACAAGAGTCTTTCCATTCAGATATTTGAAAGATGAATATGCTCCAGTCATGAAGTTGATCATGAAGTACTTCAGCTGTGAGGGGAGGGTCTCTCGTCTATATGCCTATCACATCAGGTTGCTCATGCACTTTACCAGGGTACGGATGCTGAACATCCCATTTTTCATTTGCAGGAACATAGAGAGGATGAACACCTTCATGCAGCACAAGACCTCAGCAACTTAACAGTGTTTATCACTTTGCTCTTATTAAGATTTTGGTGGTTCATCAGCTGGGATTGCAGGGCATTACTTGGGATGATTTCATCTCCCGTGACCTCTTCATCACTTCACAGGTATTATTAGAGGTTAAGCATGAGGGTGAACCTTCTCATCGGTATGAGCGCCATGAGACTGCTAGTGTTCCAGTTTTCATCACATATCAGAGGGGTGCTAGACATTTGTTTGCAGCAGCAAAGCGAGTGTTATCTCCACCCGGGGTGGAAGGGGCCTCGCTTCTGACATCAGCACTACAGGTACAGGACAGAGGTAAGGAGCCAATGCATGATGATGGGACTTCAGGTGAACGAGAGACCGAATTCGTTCTCCTTCATGATGATACAGATACAGAACCGACAAGTGCACAGCTTAAAGAGATCATCCAGGAGTAGCAAGCAGAGATTCAAGCCTTGTCCATGGATTTGGAAAGAGCCAAATGGAACATGAAATATCTGGAGCAGAGGAACAAACAGCTGGAGGATCAACAAGCGATCATGGAGCTACAAAACATTCGTGAGCATCACCAAGCTGCACAAAGGAGAAGAGTTGAGCTCACGTCATTGGAGCAAGAGATTAATGAGGATCAATAGGCCAATCTCGAGAGAGTTAACATGCACTTGGAGAGGCTGTTTGACAAGGCTGACAAGGACCATGCATTGATGAGACACATGGTTTCCACTACATGGCGCGAAACAAAGTGTGCAAGGCCCGAATTAGGAATTTGAAGACGAAATTGAGGAAGGAAATCAAGAAGCAAAAGAGGAAAAGGGAGCTCGATCGACTTCAGATATTGGCCGAAGCCTCTTTGGCCCAGCATAACACTTGATAAGGAAGCTCCAGCCCAAATTTCAAGAAATTTGGGGCAATTTTGGTCACATGGAAAATTTTTGGTCACAACATAGGTTTTTTCTCCCTGTGCGCCATGCCACTGTCACGGCGCTTAGGATTGGGAGCTCCAAATCACAAATGGCTTGCATTTTTGGATTCAACATGAAAAATCATGCATGTTGGTGCATGGACAAGAAATTTGGGCATGATTTGAGTCCCTAGGAGGTCAAAAACACTCAAAAAATGACCTCTCTGCCCCTATTTTGACACATAGGAAGCAGTCTTGGGAGAATGAAGTTTTGGAGGGGCAAATGAGCACCAAATTCAGAAATTCCACTTGGGTTGGAAAGTAGACAGGCCAGGATTTCCAACAAGCACACTTGGGTACAATTTGGACTCCAGAAGGTACCTCAAAATCACCTCTAAAGTGGCACAGTGTGTATAGATTTGGGCGCGACGCATATAAAGAAAAAGGCCAAAATCGCGCCCGCTTCGCAAAAGTTCGATTCGCGACTTTCTCCAAGTGGGCCCGCTCATTTACACTATATTTTTCTCGGCAACTAAGGCAATGTTTAAAATTTATTTTCACTAAAGGTGGGCTCCTATCCAAGTGGCAAAGGAAGGCGAGCAGTCTCCCAAGCCATTTGTCATTTTTGTAACGCTGCACCTATAACTAATGGTTGGCTTTCCACTTCCACTTTGTAATGATTTGAAAAACTCCTCAACTCCTGGTTGTTCTATTTCCTCATGGCATATCTATTTATTGTATGCAAACCATTTGCAAAGGGTTGGTTGGAATTTCTGGGAAACTGTGGGAGAGACACCCAGTCACTCACTGTACATTTTGACAGAGAATTAATGAAAGATTGTAGCTCTGGTTCATGAGATTCCTATGGCATGAGTTTAGCAAATGTATCTTCTTTATGTTTCATATGTATTTCGTTATGTTTCATATTTTCATTCACGTTCATTTCCAGTGAAAGCTTTCTAAGTAAAAAAGGTAGAATTCAGTGCACTGCTCTGCCTTGGGATAGTTTTCATGTTCTATGTTTTCTTCTGTTGAAAAGGATTCATGTATTTATGCCCTTTTCACATTCTCAAACAATCTCTCCACCTCACATTTTTTCAACTCTAATTGTTAGACTTTCCGCCTGTCTTGCCTCACGAAATAATCTGCGTCTTTGAGTTAAATTCTCTGCTCATGTTGTTCCTTGGCCCCCACACATCCTAGAAAACTTAGTGATTTTTCAAAATACCTCTGTCATATTTATTTACCTAGCCTAAAATCAGTATTCATTTTTGAGTCATCTCAGACCCTATTGTTTATTTTCCTGAGTGTGACCTGGAGAGAGCCCTCTCCTGTTTTGGTAGGGCTAACTACCAGACTGAGTGTGGTTTGTGGTTAGCCTGAATTTTGCCTTCCTTTAGCCTAAGACAAATTTAGGTGCTAACATAGTGGCGACTCTGCTGGGGATGAAATTCTTCGTTTGTTAGTCTTCTTCGTTGCGTAAACGGCAGGCTTAACCTACCAAAACCCCATACTTCTGATAATTCTAAGCTTCCGGATGATAAGTTTAGGATTTAATAGGCTGAGTAAGTTGTTCATGTCCTTCTGATTTTTTCAAAAATAGCACGCTGGCTTCGAGACGATGTACCAGAGCCAATCCAGATCCGGATCCTCCTTATATCTACGAAAACCCCAACTTGATTCCAAGACTCCTTCGTCAAGAGAGCTCTATAACTCCCGTGTGCAAATCCCATTCATGTCTTGACATTTTTTAGTATCTTGAAGAGCTTGAGTTTGATGAGCAGTTTGAAATATCATTGTTCGAGACCAAATCCGAAAGGGCTGTTGACTATACTGTCCCCAATCCAAAATTTCTTGAAGACCTAGAAACTGAAAGGGCTAACCAGTCAATTGATAATTATATTGCGACACAACTTCAAACTCAAATTGTTAATTCCCTACAAACTGCACACACTCATCCAACACCTCCAAGACCAAATCCACCAAGAGTGATGGCTGCCCATTTTGCACCTCTTGTGCTGCCTCAAGTTCTAGATGATATGCCCGCAGATTATCAAAGAAAAATCCCTTTATTTGACGGTGCCCCTCACAGTGTTACCGCTCAGCAACATGTGGACAGAATGGCAGATTTCTATGACCTTCATGAGATCAATGCAGAAAATGTAGCAATGAGACTCTTTGTTCAGACATTCGCAGGTGAAGTTAGGAAATGGTTCAGAGGTTTGAAGGTTGCACGTATCACTACCTTGGCCGAACTGCAAAGACAATTTTTAGACCGCTAGGAAGTGAAAAATAATCCTCTTCAAATTCTTGTTGAGTATGAGCAGATCAAACAAAACGCTGGTGAGTCGGTCCAAGACTACTGCATTAGATTCAATTCCGTTTATAATGAAATTCCTGATCATCTAAGGCCACCTGTGGGACTAGCCATGATGAAATTTTCGGATGGTTTTGATGTTGACATGGCTTATCAACTAAGAGTGAGGGAGCCGGCTACAATGGAAGACATGCAGAAAATCATAGTCAGCGTTGAAGCTAATCTGCTGTCCAAAAGAGCTAAAGCAAAAGCAGAAAAGAAGGTCACAGTCAAGGAAGAGTCTTCCTTGATGGTTCAATTACTCAAGAAGGTAGAGCAGATGCTTGAAAGGGTGAAACTCGACAAACCTGAGCCACAAGTTAGAAATCCTAACTTCCGTGGCCAGCAGCGGCCACAATATAGGATAAGGCAGAGAGATCAACGAACCCAAGATCAAATAGCACAGCAGCCAGTACAGCCACCTCTGCAGTAAAATTTTGTGAATGGACCGGACTCTGATGAGGAAGGGAAGGTAATAGGGGAAGAGAACCACTTCTTTACTCCGGATGATTTGCCTACTTACATTACTGAAGAAGAGGAGTATGCGGAAAGTTCAGCTGCACACAAAGACACAGATTTCATTCTAGCAAGTGACACAGTTTTAGAAGAAGAATTAGAGGAATATCAAAGAGGCTATATGAATGCTCTGTTCATTCAACAGCGGCAATATTCACTTAGAAACAGAGATGTGTTGGTTAACCCAATTCAGAAGAGGAAGGAAGTTTTGGCATCAAAGAATGATTCGTCAGTTGCACAAAAGAAAGGCAAAGAGGCACTTGGACCTGACAGCAGTAATTCACCATCAGCAGAAAAATCAAATCAGCAAATTGTATCTAAAGAAAAGGAAAAGAAAGAAGCCCCGGTCAAAGAGGTAGAAAAGACTTCCGCTTTTAGTTTAGAAAATGAAATTTCTAAATTGAAGGTATCCATTCCCTTGACTGAAATAATGAAGAACAACAGTTATAGAGGGCAAGTTTCTAAAATTTTGAACTGTGATCCAATGTCTGATATGGTGAATGTCGAAGATGATCAACCCGAAATGATCTTTGGACCAGCGTTGAATGGTGAGTCTCCAGACAATGATGTGCCACCTTTTTATATCAGTTTAAGATTGCATGATTTTGTGTTACATAATGCCATGTTCGATTCTGGAGCTTCTCACAATCTCATGCCCAAGGCTATCATGGATAAGCTGGGTCTGGACGTCACCCGGAAATACCATGATCTCTATTCATTTGATTCCAGCAGAGTAAGATGTATCGGGCTCATCAAATACTTGGTTGTAAGTCTAGATCAAATCCCAGTGAAGAATGTTTTGATGGATATTGTAGTAGCGGATATTCCTCCCAGGTTTGGTATGCTTCTTTCCAGGTCTTGGGCAGCGAAATTGAAAGGGACACTACAACTTGATTTCTCCTATGCAACAATTCCGGTGTTTGGTCAGATGAGAAAACTGTATCGAGAAAAAAAAAAAGAAATACATGATTACAAGCAAGGAGAAACCCATTAATCATCCAATTAATTATGTACATACAGATCTAGAGTCTTTTGTTTTGTATTCAGATAGTTTTAACGATGTAGATAGTCAGTTAGTTGAAGCAGAAAGCATTCCAGAAACAGTAGAAAATTTCAGAGAAGTTTTGAAGAAAGAAGGACGAGAACAACAAAACACCATCGAGAAATCAGCTGAAGATAATGGACAGCAAGCAGGAAAAACAGAGCCAACAGAATTTCGGCACTTGGAAGAAGAGGAAGAAGGTTTGTGGACCATGGATTTCGACGGTGCAGTGGGAAATGATGGTGCTGGAATTGGTATTTGGGTATGCAATCCTTTCTCCGCCCTAAACAAGGTGCCTGGTAATGTGCGGGTATGCTCATTAGCTTTCGATTGTTCAAACAATGAAGCTGAGTATGAAGCTCTGATTGCTGGCCTAAAGATTCTAAGAAAGCTGAATGCTAAGAGGATTGCAGTATATGGTGACTCCGAGTTGGTGATTAAGCAGGTCAGAGGAGAATATCAAGCAAAGCATCCTCGGATGCAGGTTTATCGGAATGCAGTCCTAGACATCCTGAAATTATTTTCAGAATATACCTTGACATGTGTGCCTCGTGTTCAAAACAGCATTGCTGATGCTCTTGCTAAGGCAGCCAGTAGTTTGAAGATTCCAATGAACTCCAGTAATAAATTCGAAATCCATGTCAAGCATCGTCCGATTGTTCCTGACAATCAGAGGTATTGGCAAGTATTCCAAGATGATGAGGAGATTTTTGATTTTCTGCAAAACGAAGGTAAGTTCAAAGAGACCTCAATTGATGAAGAAAATGATGATGGCAAAGATGAGGTGTAGATCAATCAAATGGATGTATTGCAGCTGAAGGACAACATCATCCCTAAAGGCTTGATACCTTTAGAAGAACTTTTTGATCAAGATGACGTAGCCCGCAAACCAACATTGCAACCAACAGAGAAGGGTGTTGAAGAGGTCAATATCGAAACAACTGCTAATCCTAAAATGGTAAAACTATCTAAAGCATTGCCACAAAAGATGAAAGCCAAATATATCAGTTTGCTGTCCTCATTTGCTGACGTGTTTGCTTGGGATTATTCTGACTTGAAGACATACGATACTAATATCATTCAGCACACTATACCCATTAAGCCTAATCAGAAACCTTTTAGACAGAAGTTGAGAAGACTAAATCCAAAACTGCTGCCATCAATTGAAAAGGAGATAAGTAGGCTGTACAAATCAGGAATCATTGTTCCCATCAGATTTTAGGATTGGATCTCCAATTTGGTGCCCGTGCGGAAGAAGATAGGTGAGATTCGCTTGTGCATCGATTTTAGGAATGTCAATAAAGTTTCGTTGAAAGATAACTACCCACTGCCCAAAATGGATCATATACTTCAGCGAGTAGTTGGGGCATCTCGTATGTCACTACTTGATGGTTATTTTGGATATAACCAAATTTCAGTCCATGAAGATGACCGAGACAAGACAACATTCACTACTCTATGGGGAACTTTTCATTACGCTAAAATTCCTTTCGGTTTGAAGAACGCAGGTGCCACCTTTCAGCGGGCAATGGACTTGGCTTTTGCAAATGAGAAGGATGTCTTTTTGGTTGTATACCTTGATGATCTGACGGTGTTTTCCAAATCTGATGAAGAGAACATGTATCATCTGAAAACTGTCTTTCAAAAGTGCAGGAAATATGGTCTATCGCTGAATCCGAAAAAGAGCTTGTTTGCCATGGAAGAGGGCAAACTACTTGGGCACATCATCTCAAAATACGATATTCGTATTGATCCTGCATGTGTACAAGCAATTCAGCAAATCGATCTACCCCGAAATAAGAAGGAGATTCAATCTTTCAATGGTAAAATGAATTTTTTACGCCGCTTTGTACCTAATCTTTCTGAGCACCTAAGAGAGATCAAAAACATGCTTAAGAAGGACAGCCAAGTGAAGTGGACGGAAGAGGCTATAAAATCTTTCAATTTAGTCAAATTGGCTCTTTCCTCAGCTCCAGTTCTAATAAACCCGGAATACACTCAGGATTTTATATTGTTTTCATTCACTTCGGAGCATACTATGGCAACGGTGTTGATGCAGAAAAGAGATGATCACGAAAGACCAATTGCTTTCTTCAGCAGAACTATAAGAGATGCAGCCTTAAAGTACAATATCATTGAGAAGCAAGCGCTTGCACTTGTGAAAGCATTGAAAGATTTTCAGGTATACATTCTGCATTCTCATATTTTGGCTTATGTTCCTAACGCTGTTGTGAAAGATGTTTTAGTACAGACTGATCCGGAAGGAAGACGAGGCAAGTGGATCGCAGCTTTGTTAGAATATTATGTGGAGATAAAGCCCACAAAGCTAGTTAAAGGACAGGGATTGGCAAAGTTAATGGCCGAATCAAACTTGCACGCCTTAGACATAAATCTGATCGCTGCTATGTCCTATGAGAATGAGGAAGGTTCGTCAATTCAGGTATCTGAAATGTTTGCTCTTTCTTCATGGTATTCAGACATCATATATGTGCTGCAAAATTTGTCACCACCACCCGGCATGACTAGAAACAAAGCTAGAACTCTCAAATTAAAGGCTGCCAAGTTTTGCATTCTAAATTCTGCACTTCATTGGAAAGATCCTGGTGGTGTTCTTTTGAATTGTTTGGTGGAAGAAAAAGCAAAGCAGGTCATAGAGGAGTTCCACGAAGGGGATTGTGGTGGTCACCTTTTTTGGAAAACAACAGCAAATAAAGTTTTGAGAGTAGGATACTATTGGCCAACATTGTTTGCTGATGTATATAAGGTTGTCAAGAGCTGTCATAAATGCCAGATTTTTGAAGGAAGGCAGAAATTACAGCCTTTTCCACTTAAGCCCATTGAGGTGAGTGCCCCTTTTCAGCAATGGGGGTTGGATTTCATTGGTGAAATTCATCCCACTTCTTCCGGTCAGCATCGATGGATTCTCACGGCAACAGATTACTTCACGAAATGGATCGAAGCAATTCCCACCAGACAAGCTATAGATACGGTAATTATTTCATTCCTCAAAAATAACATCTTGTCTCGCTTTGGTTGCTCGAATAAGTTAATCACTGATAACGTAGCAGCTTTCAAATCAAAAAGGATGGTAGAGTTTTGTCATAAATATCACATCATTTTGGGTCACTCAACTGCCTATCATCCACAAGGCAATGGATTGGCAGAGTCCTCTAACAAATCTTTGGTCAAGAAGCTGCTGGAAATCAACAAGAGCAGCTAGCATAAGAAGTTAGTAAATGCACTTTAGGCAGATCGGGTCAGTCAGAAGAAATCCATTGGTATGTCCCCCTTTGAGCTTGTGTATGGAGTTGATGCCTTGTTTCCTACCTCTCTTCCAGCTCCGGTAGTCAAACTTCTTCAGGAAGCCGGCAATGAAGATGATCCTATGCAGAGAAGATTGAATCATATGATCCATTTGCAGCAGACCAGAGAAGAAGTCTTCCAAAACACATCCAAGTTGCAGGAGAAAATTAAGAAAATTTATGACAGAAAAGCAAAGGCAGACAAATTTCAGCTAGATGATGTAGTACTGAAGTGGGATGCCAGGAATGAGGAAAAGGGTAAGCACGGTAAATTCGAGAACCTCTGGAAAGGTCCCTTCAAGATTGCAGCATATCGAGGTCAGAATGCCTTTCTCCTGAAAGAAATGAAAGGGGAAGATTGTCTAGGAGGGCCGATCAATGGTCGGCTGCTCAAGCGGTACCATTTCTGAGTTATTAACACTGCTTCCACTGTCATTGTAAATACTTTCAGTTTGATTTGAGTTTGTCAACTTAGTTTTCAAGTCATTTCAATATCAAATTTTAGTTAGTTTTTTGGTCATTTTAGTTTCATAAATGAGTCAGAGTCTTGTGTCGTTTGTCGAAATAATGACTCCATAGCCTAGTGGACGAAGGCACTGTCTAGCTCTTCCAGAGATCTGCTATTTTTGGCACCTCCAAGGAGCTACCATCCCCCATTGGAGCCAATGTTAGAGTCGGTCTTGTCAGTCCTCCCTCAGAGATCAAAACTCTTTCCTGCATTTCATTTTTAGGTGTCTCGCTCCATTCACTCAGCTGCATTCTGCTAGGGGCATGCCACAATTTGATGAAAAAGGTCTTGTTAGTCAGTTCCCCTCATGTCTGGCACCTACTGGCTCAAGTCTTTTGTCAAGGTTCACTATAGTCCATGACAATCAATGTTCGATATTTTAATGGACGACAATCATTTTCACTCATTAGGTCTAGGGATCAGATAAATTGGTCTTCAAACATGTCCAATAAAGCCATGTATGCCAGAGGGAGGCCCTTACAAAGTTATGATTCAAATATTTTCATCATCATGTTGACAGATTATGACTGTTCTTCAAAACTCTGTTTTGAAGAAAAGTCAAACAGTGTGTCATTTGTGATAATTTTCAAAAAAGTCTCCAGTTGATTTCTTCAGGTGCAGTTATGGTTTCCTTGGCCAAATGCCATGTCGTGCGATCCCTGCAAAGGTGCCAAAAAATTTCATCATTTTAGCTAAAAATTCAAAGGGAAAAGTGAAATTCAGTGTTGCATTAAATCAGTGAAAAGTGTCAAAGTGAAACATTATTAAAGTGGGTTTTGAAGAAGCAAAAATTAAACCCATGACTCCAAGGTATTTATATACAAGTTTCCACAAGCAACCAAATCATTGTGCACACCAAGGTCATAGAGAAACATAGCAAAGTGATTGAGAGTGTAAGCATGCATTTGGAGTGAGTTTGGAGTCGGTTTCAGGAACGCGGCGCACACACAGAGGGGTGCAGCGCATATAGGTAGCGCGGCGCACAGAGCGCGACCCCGCAGTGTAAAACTAAAACGGGCGTGACGCATATACCAAGCGTGACACACTGGGTTTGTTGCGCGGCGCACACCCACAGAGGCCTGAAATTGTTCCCAATTGCATCAAATCTTTTGGAATTCCTTCCAATTGCCAGGTAGGGTCTATCTCTTGGCTTACTCATCAAATTTTGTGAACATATTGTGGTTCATGGCTATGTATACTTGCAATAAAAAATGCCTAAACCCTACCACTTGAAATCACCAAAGCTATTGCTAGGGTTGCAAAATTGTGGTATTGTTGCCAAGGCTCCTCTTTCACCTCTCACTTTTTCACTCCTTTCCATTGTTCCCTTCCCCCCTATCCCATTTTTCCCTATTTTCCCTACCCTAAAACATTACTAAACCCATATTCCCTATCCCTCCACTCATTGGTCAATGTAAACCCCAAAACCCTACCCTATAAAATCCCCAAACCCTCCTACATATCCCTAAACAAAATTCCCCCCCATAACCCCTATTCCCATCATATTATTCCCCTTCCTAACACTCCCTTTTTGCATTGTTCCCCTTGGTGGCAGATCTCACAACAACACCTAGTTTCATACCATCATCAAGGGGCAGTCCAAGCACAGTACACATACAGCAGTCATGGCATCTAAGCATTCATCGAAGTGTGAGATGGAAACACAAAGTGATTCATCCTCGGAAGAACAAGCTCCCCAGAGACATCATAAAAGTGGAAAACATGTTAGGGATGAGCCAACCACTCTCACAGAATTGCAGGCATGCCCTCTTGCTATGTCATGTTTCCAGCATCTATCATGTTTTGAGTTTTTTCAAAGAGTGGCTAATGTTCGAGTTCATCATGAGTTGGCCCATCTTTTTGTGCTTCACCTACATGGAGATAACTCTATCTTGGCCGGTGTCCCCTTCACACTGACACCTAAAACTGTCTCATTAGAAACCGGCATACCGAATGTTGGAGAACCATGGCACAAGAAATAGAAAGTTGATCGGCAGCATTATGAGCCTTACATTAAGGCCAGTTGCTTGAGGCAGCTCACAAGAGTCTTTCCATTTAGATATTTGAAAGATGAATATGCTCCACTCATGAAGTTGATCATGAAGTACTTCAGCTGTGAGGGGAGGTTCTCTCGTTTATATGCCTATCACATCAGGTTGCTCATGCACTTTACCAGGGTACGAATGATGAACATCCCATTTTTCATTTGCAGGAACATAGATAGGATGAACACCTTCATGCAGCACAAGACCCCTCAGCAGCAACTTAACAGTGTTTATCACTTTTCTCTTATTAAGATTTTGGTGGTTCATCAGATGGGATTGCAGGGCATTACTTGGGATGATTTCATCTCTCGTGACCTCTTCAGCACTTCACAGGTATTATCAGAGGTTAAGCATGAAGGTGAACCTTCTCATCCATATGAGCGCCATGAGACTGCTAGTGTGCAGGTTTTCATCACATATCAGAGGGGTGCTAGACATTTGTTTGCGGCAGCAAAGCGAGTGTTATCTCCACCCGGGGTGGAAGGGGCCTCGCTTCTGACATCAGCACTACAGGTACAGGACAGAGGTAAGGAGCCAATGCATGATGAGGGGCCTTCAGGTGAGCCATCAGGTGAACGAGAGACCGAATTCGTTCTCCTTCATGATGATACATATACAAAACCGACAAGTGCACAACTTAAAGAGATCTTCCAGGAGCAGCAAGCAGAGATTCAAGCCTTGTCCATTGATTTGGAAAGATCCAAATGGAACATGAAATATCTGGAGTAGAGGAACAAACAGTTGGAGGATCAGCAAGCGATCATGGAGCTACAAAACATTCGTGAGCATCGCCAAGCTGCACAAAGGAGAAGAGTTGAGCTCACGTCATTGGAGCAAGAGATTAATGAGGATCGGGAGGCCAATCTCAAGAGAGTTAACATGCACTTGGAGAGGCTGATGGACAAGGCTGACAAGGACCATGCATTGCTAAGACACATGGCTTTCCACTACATGGCGCGAAACAAAGTGTGCAAGGCCCGAATCAGGAATTTGAAGACGAAATTGAGGAAGGCAATCAAGAAGCAAAAGAGGCAAAGGGAGATCGATCGACTTCAGATATTGGCCGAAGCCTCTTTGGCCCAGCATAACACTTGATAAGGAATCTCCAGCCCAAATTTCAAGAAATTTGGGGCAATTTTGGTCACATGGCAAATTTTTGGTCACAACACAGGTTTTTTCTCCCCTTAGGATTGGGAGCTCCAAATCACAAATGGCTTGCATTTTTGGATTCAGCATGAAAAATCATGCCTGTTGGTGCATGGACAAGAAATTTGGGCATGATTTGAGTCCCCAGGAGGTCAAAAACACTCAAAAAATGACCTCTCTGCCCCTATTTTGACACACAGGAAGCAGTCTTGGGAGAATGAAGTTTTGGAGGGGAAAATGAGCACCAAATTCAGAAATTCCACTTGGGTTGGAAAGTAGACAGGCCAGGCTTTCCAACAAGCACACTTGGGCACAATTTGGACTCTAGCAGGTACCTCAAAATCACCTCCAAAGTGGTGCGGCGCGTATAGATTTGGGTGCGGCGCATATAGAGAAAAAGGCCAAAATCGCGCCCGCTTCGCGAAATTTCGATTCGCGACTTTCTCCAAGTGGGCCCGCTCATTTACACTATATTTTTCTCGGAAACTAAGGCAATGTTTAAAAAGTATTTTCACTAAAGGTGGGCTCCTATCCAAGTGGCAAAGGAAGGCGAGCAGTCACCCAAGCCATTTGTCATTTTTGTAACGCTGCACCTGTAACTAATGGTTGGCTTTCCACTTCCACTTTGTAATGATTCAAAAAACTCCCCAACTCTTGGTTGTTCTATTTCCTCATGGCATAGTCTATTTATTGTATGCAAACCATTTGCAAAGGGTTGGTTGGAATTTCTAGGAAACTGTGGGAGAGACACCCAGTCACTCACTGTACATTTTGACAGAGAATTAATGAAAGATTGCAGCTCTGGTTCATGAGATTCCTATGGCGTGAGTTTAGCAAATGTATCTTCTTTATGTTTCATATGTATTTCGTTATGTTTCGTATTTTCATTCACGTTCCTTTCCAGTGAAAGCTTTCTAAGTAAAAAAGGTAGAATTCAGTGCACTGATCTACCTTGGGATAGTTTTCATGTTCTATGTTTTCTTCTGTTGAAAAGGATTCATGTATTTATGCCATTTTCACATTCTCAAACAATCTCTCCACCTCACATTTTTTCAACTCTAATTGCTAGACTTTCCGCCTGTCTTGCCTCACAAAATAATCTGCATCTTTGAGTTAAATTCTCTGCTCATGTTGTTCCTTGGCCCCCACACATCCCAGAAAACTCAGTGATTTTTCAAAATACCTCTGTCATATTTATTTACCTAGCCTAAAATCAGTATTCATTTTTCAGTCATCTTAGACCCTATTGTTTATTTTCTTGAGTGTGACCCGGAGAGAGCCCTCTCCTGTTCTGGTAGGGCTAGCTACCAGACTGAGCGTGGTTTGTGGTTACCTTGAATTTTTCCTTCCTTCAGCCTAAGGAAAATTTAGGTTCTAACACGTCGATTTTGACCGCTACCTCTATAACCATTGGGAGCTAGGCCCGCCCCTCTATACAACGCGAGGGTAAGGCCGGTGGATTCTAGATGCCATTTCCAGTACGCAAAATTTCCACCACCTGTTACACCAATGCATTATGCATAAGCTTTACTGTTATAAACAGTCTGTTACGGATAAACTCTAAGCTTATAGGGTAATTTCAAGTTTCAGTTTGTGAGGAGAGGGGCAAGAATCAGGGGATTATGGAAGATATTTTAGAAGGTTTATCCATTTATTATTGAACTTAATTTATTTATTTTTTATTACAGTGGAATTGGCAACAGGGGCAGCCTCGCGATTCGCGTTACACGGGGTCGATTCTGACCACTACCTCTATAACCATTGGGAGCTGCGCCCGCCCCTCTATACAGCTCCAAGGTAAGTCCAAGGGATTTGAACTCGTGACCTTAGTACGGAGCCCGCCTTTCTAACGAACTTCACCGCATTGTGATTACCAACTCGCCTACCCCTGTGGAGCTATTATTGAACTTAATTTAATTGTAAATTTTGGGAATATTTTAAATAGGAGATGGAGATAAAACTATTTGATCTCTTATATTGGTTATATTTGAAAATATCTGAAAGTGTATGCTTTTGTGGGATATATATATATATATATATATAGATATAGATATATATATATATATATATAGATAGATAGATATAGATTTCATATGAAAAATATATATTTTTCAGGGTATTACATTATAGATTTGAAATTATTATATTAAAGTTCATCAAGTTATTTATATGATTTGAATTTAGGGGAAAAGGTCCAATCATTCCTCTCAACTATAAGAAATAAACTACACATATATAGACGAAATAATTTTTTTCACCGGAATACAATCTCAAGAAAGAATGTGATTTTTTGTTATTTAAAATACATTTTTGAATGCATAAATAGATTAAGCGCCCTTAAAAACTTGAGGCACTCAAATTTTACAAATTAAACAACTTAAACTCAAATTTTGAAAGATCTCTATTGAATTTTACTTAAAATTAACCAAAAACAAATGTGGTGAAAAAAATATTTCATCTATAATTTAATATATATATAAAATAGACTCTTATGCTAAGAGCTTTATAATCCCACGAGTTATTTAATATGAGAAAGTATGCAAACCTTTTTAAAGTAATGAAGTGCATTTATAAATATTATTTAAGTGAAGAGGTTTTTTATATTTTAGATTAATGTTTAAAATTATTTTTGGTTAATTAAAAATTTGATTTTATTTAATTTAAAGAAATAAATTAATATTTAAAATTAAAAAGAAATTATCTTTTATAAATTATTAATAATATATATATATATATATATATATATATATATATATATATATATATATATATATTTATTATTATTCAATTATCTTTTTATCTAAATAAAATATAATTGCTTTAATTATTTGAATGAATAATCTACCTCGCAATTTTTCCTCATTTTAACCCAAAAAATTTATTAAATTATTTTTGTATTTAAATAAAATATAATCGGTTTAATTATTTGAATGAATAATCTACCTTAATTTTTCCTACTTTTAAACCCAAAAAAAAATCTCGCTACATTCATATCATATTATCAAAGTGATGACCCAGAATTTTAATATCGTGAATGTGATAACATGGAATTTTAAAGGCAAATATATATAACATTGATGTTTAATTAAACCATCTCCTAAATAAATAGAATTGTCAAAGTAATTCAATACACTGTACAGGTGCATTGCAACAATCCTGTTATCCAAAATTATTATAAGATGAAGGAAATAGCATGAGCAAAGGGTGATAACAAGTTAATATGTGATGAAAAAATTGAATGAGCACAGGGTGATAACAATTTAATATGGAATGAAAATTTTGTTGTTGGTGTTGGAATTTATGGCAATGTTGTAAGGTTCCAAAAGCGGAGAGCTTGCGACATTTCACACCATTACATAGTGTAGCACTTATTTTTAGGTTTATAATTTTGAGAAGGGTGTTTTTTTGGTTTCAAAATGTTTCATTTCATTTTGTTATAAATTTATTGTGATTTTTCAACCATGAATATTTTATTATGTTGAATGAATTTTAAATAAAGATATTGGAGATTTAAATTTGGGTGGAAAAGATAATAATTGTTTTTTAAATTTTAAGTATAATATTAAACTAAATAAAATTACTTTAATATTATGTTATTTTAATATTTAATTAAATAAAGGTTTTGTTTGATTTCTTGATTTTCAATGGATTATTGAGATTGTTTTATTTTTATTATGTATTTATTATTTAGGGAATTGAATGTCTTGTTTTATTTTGTTTGTTGGGTGGAAGGGGGTCACCGAAACTATAATAATAAAATAATTGGATTAAGTGAAGTTTTGAAAGGGACAAATATTTTAGTTGGAAAGGCTGTGTGATATGGTAAGTGAGACGTCAGTGGTGGAAAGCATTTTTTGAGACTAATGGAGGATAAGTGAAAACAAGTAGAGACTATGGTGTAGTCCAAAGATCTTTTATTTAAAAATATATATGCAAACTAGGTCAATTTTGGAGTCAAACCCCTAATTTCATAACAGAACCACCAAAGCCAAGACATGAGACTAAGTCCACAAATCAATATATAAGACTTCCAGCGTCCAACCCATTCATACTTATTCTAACAATAACTATCGACGGATTCATACTTTATAAAACCACCACTTACGGATCTAAGACAATGCAATATATGACAAAGGAAGGGAGGAGTCCCTTTGAAAAACGATTGGATTCAAAATTGTGTATTAAAACCATTGTGTGGATTCAATTTAAAAGGAGTTTTGAAATGGGACCTCATGACCGTAAAATATAACTATAGGGCATGACCACGCCTGGAATTTGACGTCTCACATGACGTATTTTGGATTTCAGAACATATTTGACAGTTGCAGAAAATTTTTCATCGTCAAATTTGACGTGTGTTATAATAAGTAAACTGTCAAAATGACTTCCAATTTTAAAGTTAAACTGTCAAAATCTCTAATACCTTAAGCGCAAGTAAAGATGTTATGAATATTATAATACCTCATTCCACTATACGTACAAATTATAGTACATTACATTAACTTTATGTCAATAGATTGGTGAGAATTTTAACACTGTATTTATGCTCCTATTTATTAGGAAACCAAACCCCTATGAACGGAAGATGGTTGGTATACGTCTGTAATTAGTATTATTTTTCCCTTTTTGTTATCGGATTCTCATTCTGAACTTTTGGGGTTCACGAGCTTGTTTAGTTATCATCAACAAATATTGGGTTTCCATTAGATCTGGAATGTGCATGGAAATAGTAAGTTCACAGTTCCATCCTTCTATGCATCCTTGCCTCCTTGCGCAGGAATGGGTTGTTGAAGAAAGCTTATGAGCTCTCGGTGCTTGCGATGCTAAAGTGGGACTTCTAATTTTCTCCTCAACAAGGAAGTTATAAGAATTCACCAATCCCATGTGTGTTCGATGAGTATTTTCCCTAACTATTAGATTTCTATTCTACATAATTCTTTGGAATGTTTGACTTCCCTTTTATTCACTAGACTATTAATGTGTATTTCCCTAGACTGAATGTTTGATTTCTCTCATTATTATTTCTCACTCTCTATTTACATAAAGTAATGAAAGCATTTTAGGGATAGCTGTAAAGCGATCTACTCTTGGAAAGTCCGCCATTATTTTGGATATAACATGAATACGTAGTTAGATACATGTTTGATTATCTTTAGATATATTTTTTATTATCGTTTCACAGTTCCGCATAAATGATTCATTGTTCTTTCACTTGGAGAGAAAATTTTGGGCATAACTGTCTATGTTGACTGGTTAAAGAAACGCATTAGCTTTTATTCTGGACTTGTAAATCTTTAGGTTGATATGATTCATTGTTCTTTCACCTTGGACTTGAGAGAAAATTTTGGGCATAACTGTCTACTGTTCACTGGTTAAAGGTCAAAGGTATTAGCTTTTATTTTGGACTTGTAAAGCTTTAGATTGATGATACCTCGTAATTGAAATAAACATTTGGCAATTGATAATTATGTAGTCATTGAGTTAAATTCCAATGGTTTTCGAAGAAGGCTATCCTTACCCTTCAACTTGAGGCTTTCCTTACCCTAAAACTCGAATAGACTTATATTGGAGTTTCAAAGCAATAGAAATCGATAACCCCTTTGTATCCATTTATTTAATTTCTCCAATATGTGTGCATGGGGGATATTCAAGGGGGGATATTCAATGCACTCAACATTTGTGAAAACGAGGTATTTCTGTTAACTAAGCAGAGGTTGTAGCTTTTTTTGTTGATAAAGGTTGCAGTTTTTAGTTGGCATCCTACACTTTATGAAACAGTTTGGAAAGCGGTTGTCTAATTAGGGAGATTGACATTTCTAAATTTACTTAGAAGGTAAAATGAAGGGCATCGAAAACAGTTTGGAAAGTGGTTTTTTAATTAGGGAGGTTGACATTTCTAAATTTACTTAGAACGTAAAATGAAGGGCATCGAAAATGTAAAAACGTCATGAAGTTTTTGTTTGACGGGAAAAAAGGATTTGAAATTCTAGGCCTGGGCATGACCACCACCTCGAATCCTAGACCCTGATGATTTTTAAACCAAGCCACTTGTGCCTACCCTTTAAAATTCCTACGAAAAACCTTCATGATGGTAATTTGGTCGTTAACTTCCACTCTCCAAAAGTTCATCTCGAACCCCCAAGATGGAAAATGTTCACAACACTTAACAGTTTCACCTCCCGTCTTTTGTTGTCAATATGATTGTCCCAACCTTTGGACTCCCTCTCAACCCATTGACCTTCCACCTTCGCCTTGACCTCTGAGACAAAAAATATTCATGAATTTTAACTAGTTCGCCTCTTGTAATTTGTTGTTAATATGTTTGTCTTGATTCTTTCAAATGAAATCGCTTGTGGAAGCCTCCAGGGAAGGATAGTCTAGAACGACAAATCTTTGACATAGATATTTCTGTCTCCTCAATCTCGTCATGTAACAGAATCCTCGCAATTATATAAAAACTAGGTCGTGGCCCCTTCTATGCTCTATTTTCGTCCCTTCCATTCATATTATTTTTATACATGGATTACACAGAGCTTAATACAGACACAAAATGCCCCTGTGACACCCCTCTGATTAGATCCAACCATAGGAAGAAACAAAATAACACAGTTAAATTAATACAAACGGATCACAAGGTAATCAATACAACCAACTATACAAGTTTTCTTTTTACACCTGCAATCCATCTTACACTGTCTCTAGCCAAAAGATAAAGAAACATAGAATTCAAAGCACAGTCTCATACACATGAAGAGGATAAATTACATAGGAGATCACATAATTTTCATACATATTTATTTGGCAAACCTTTAAGACACTCAAAATCCACTTTCATTCCTTTAATACAATAAATAAATGCATCAAACCTACTCGACTAGATCTAAGAGAAAATCATCGAATGAACCCAATTTTAGCCTCAAAACTAACTTTGAACATCTCCATAGAAAATATCTATTTTTAATAGATTGCATGACAATTGATAATAGTATTTATCATAACAATAATTCTTATCTATACTTAACAAAATACACACTTCGAGGAACCAACTCCTCACATAAAATTTTTGAGCTTCTTGGTCATGCGAGGTTTATTGATGTCACTGCATCATACTCCCAAGGTACAATTTTTTCATGATCTCCTAATAATGAGTCTTCTATTACTGCAGTCCTCTTGGATCCAAAATATTATGTTGCAACTTTCCACTTTCCATATTGTAATGTTGTTGCTCTGTTAATTCTTGCAACCTTCCAAGATCCCAATCCTAATTTTTCTTCTCTACAGTATCATTGCCCCAACTTTCATCACTAACCATTTGCTCATAGTTGCAGTGATTCTTATTGCTCGTCCACTTGGGAATCTTTCTCCTTAATCTTTCTCCTCTCAGTTTTTTGTTGTTGTTAACTATTGTCTCTTTGAATTGGACACATTATTTGTTCACAAAATAGTTGGAACTTACACTAATGGTTTCTTAAGGTTTCAAAATATTGAAAACCATTGTCTACGCATCCTATGTCAATTTATTTGTCATGTACTTCTACAATCATTACCTTCTTCTGTTGTCTCCAAAATTCTTCCTTTATTTTATTGGTTGCAACAATCCACATTTCCTCGATTTTCTCACTTGTAAAGGTTACAATACATGTTTTCTGTGTTGCCTCTATTGCCCATATGTTCATTGTTTCAAGTGAAATCCTTTTATCCCTGAAGACACATATTTCCTCGCTTGATATGATAATATAAAGCCAATTCTTTATATATTTATATATTGTTGTAAAATAATTCTCCTAAACCCTTGAAACTTGCCAATAGTTCATTATATTTATATTGTCTTTAGTTGCACTTTCCTAAGAAGTTCTTTGGTATTCACTTCCTCTTGAGATTGACAACAAGATTTTTTTACATGTTGCAACTTTATATCTTTGGTAATCCTTCTTTGCTTCAACAGCACCTTGTGTAAGAGTTGTAGAAACTCTTATTATTTCATTCCAAGCTTCACCTTCTTGGTTCAATAAGAGTGATTGATTGCTTCCATATTTATGACTTATATGTTTATCTCCATCTGCACAAGTAAACATTTATCCAAAAAATACTTTGTCTTTCATCTTGCAAAATACATTTAACATTAGAAAAATTAAAATTTAGGACCATATTACACTTTTCATCCATTTACTCTTTCAAGTTTCTTTGTGTTCACATTGTTGATATGCAAATGAAATAATAGGGTTTTCATGTTCTTTCATTGTTATCCTTTCCTCCGTATTTGCATTGGTGCACTTCTATATCAACCATCTTAGAACTCTGCAAGCTGAGTCATTTTCAAGCCAAATGGATTTCCTTATGTCTTCTCTTCTTTCAAATTCCTTTTGGCTATCTTTTCCCTTTCTTACATATGCCTCTATTATCTTCAACCCGTCTGTTCAATGTCTGTCAACTTGTAAAACATTCTTCATTTCTTTAAACCAAAAATTATGCTATATGTTACATACAATCCCCTCATCATATCTCATGTCTCCTTGAAGCATCCTCTTCCATTCAACTCTCAACTTCCAAATAATGTAATATATGAGAGATGTACAAATTTCCAAAATATTTCATTGCCTAAAAATTCCATCATAGGAATCTACCTGTAAAAATTCCATCATAAGAATCTACCTGTAAGTTGACTTGCTTCAAAGAAATATCTCATTCTATGTTTGTTGTGTTTGATAATGATCATGCTAAGCACCAAGCTACTATTGTAAAAGTTAATTTTTTTTTTTATTACCATGCAACATATAGTTTCATTTCATCATATGCATTAGGAAAATGTGGGTTGGTATCCTATGAACATGATGACTTTAGACAAGTTGACATGGATTCAAGGGTAAAACAAGTAGTAGGACCTCTTGTTGACTAATGTTTGGTTGACCTATGGGTCTGTATGACTATATTGAAGGTGTATGCCACTTCTATGAGGATGTATGATGTAATCGTCAAATTGTATCATTTAGAATAGAAAATGCTTTTTTTAGATGATGAAGGAAGGTCAATTGAGATCTAAGGTATCAAAAGGGAATTTTCTCTATGATTCATCTAAAAAATGAAAGTTAAACATTGCCTTAAGAATGGGTGTAAATTGTATGTGATTGAGTAAGTGAGTGATAAGTAGGGACCCTTCTTATATCAACACCTAGTCCTGCCAAAATTCGAGAATGTTTATCCTAAAGAGTTTCAAAGGTTAGCTAATGAGAGGGAGATTGATTTCACATTTGAGCTAAAACTCAATGCAAAGCCAATATCCAAGACACCATACAAGATGAAAAATCTAGAAAATTATGAGTTTCAAATGAAATTGCCATAATTGTTATACTTGGGACTTAGTAGAGGCTAGTATTTCCTATTGGGGAGCACCATTGGGTTTTCCAAGAATAAGAATGTTTCCTTGAGATTGTGCATAGATTCCATGAACTTGCTTTGGGTCAGAGTGAAGAATAGGTCCTTGAAATATCATATAAATGATCTCTTTGATTAAATTAAGGGAGTAATAGTTCTTTTTTAAATTGATCTACAATCAGGATATCACTAATTAGGAATAAGGAAGGTAATATCCATAGGACCATTTGTTGAACTTGATTTTGGAACTACAAGTTCATAGTGGAATCATTTGGTTTGACTAATGCACCAACGTTATTCATGAGCCTCATGAATGGTGTATTCCAAAAGTATCTAGACCACTTTATGCAGGTATTTTTGTATGGCATTCTCATATATTACAAGAATGAAATGGAACATAAAGAACACTTGTAGAGTGTGTTGACATGCTTAAGTGAATTTTTTTTTGTGGAAAAATATTAAATTATATTTCTTTCAAAAGGATATTCATTATCTTTCCCACATCATATCAAGAGAAGGGATTATGGTGGGCTTAGAAAAGGTGAAGGCCAAAATGTATTAGCTACTGCCAAAAAATGTTCATGAGGTGTGAATCTTCATGGGGCCAATAGGTTATTATTAGAGATTTGTGGAAGGGTTCTTGAATATTATGTATTCAAGAACCCCATCACCACATTAAAATGAAACTGAGTTAGGTATAAATGGATAGATGAATGCAACAATACATTCATTTCACTAAATAGATTACTAACTAGTGCATAAATAATCCTAGTACTTGGTATGGATAATGAATTCAGAGTTTTCATGAGTTATTCAAAGCAAGGATTAAGAGTTGTGTTAATGCAAGAAGGGGGAGTAATAGCTTATGCATATATGAATTTGAATAAACATGAAGATATTTATGCTACACGTGACTTATAATTGGAAATGGAAATCTAAGTTTAAAACTTTCGAGGAATTATCTTGATTGGGAGAATCTTTGAGCTAAATATTGAACATGAAATCTTGAAACATCTCTTCACTCAAAAAAAATGTAAGATTAGTAAGATTTTGGAATTTCATATATCAAGGGAATGGAGAATATCATGGCTAATGCACTAAGTAGAAGACACAACACCTTCTCCCTGGTACCCTTGAGTGTAAATTTAAGGAATCGAAAATGGGAACAAAATAGAACCAAATTTTGAGGTTTAATTCCTTCAACCAAATTGAATTTTGAAGTTTTAAGGAAGGATGCATATCCCCAAGGAAGTATATATATAAAGAACTATCCTCGAGAAATTACATAGAGAAATTTACTATGCACATTCTAGTACGAAGATGATGTATGGAGACATGAAGAATATTTCTTTTGGGAAATCATGAAGCATGATGTAGTCTAGCTTATTGCTAAGTGTCTTAAATTTGGACAAGTGAAGGTTGATCATCACCATCTAGAAAGACCCCTACAATCACAAGACGTTCATGTGTCCAAGTGAGAATTCTTATATATGGATTTTGTTGTGGGTTTTACTCCCACATTACAAAGGCACAATGCCATATTATTCATAGTTCATAAGTTGAACAAAAGTGTCCATTTCATCCCAATTAGAGACACTTACGATGTCATTGATTTGGGATGAGTTTTTATAAGCAACATTATCTAGATACAATGATTACACAAAAATATTATTTCTGATGGGGACTTTTGATTTACATCCATCTTTTGGACAAGTTTGCAATCAACATTGGGGACTTGGTTAAACATGAGCACTATGTATCATCCAAAAAAATACATGCAATCTGCAAGAGTAAATTAAGTTATGGAAGACATGCAATTTATGGATAAGCATACCAAATGGGAGAAGTACCTACCATTGGTAAAGTTCACTTACAATAACAATTACCACAATTAAATTAAGATGCCTCCTTATCAAGCTCTATATGAGAGGCCATGTGGGATATCATCGAGTTGGGAAAGTTTGGAGGGTAGAATAATAATATGGCTTGAGTTGGTATAATAAATGGAGTGGATGATTTAGATTAGACAAAATTTAAAGGAATCTTAGGATAGAGAAAATAATTATGTTGATGCACATAGGCCTGATCAAATTGATGATATGGGGGACCAATTTTTATTTCTATCTGACCCAACAAGAGAACCATTATTTTTGGAAAAGGGACGAAGTTGTCACCTCAATTATAGGACCCTTTAAGATCAAAAAGAAAATTATACCAGTTGCCTATCATCTAATATTGCCATCCCACTTAAGTAAAAATCATGATATTTTTCATGTATCTATTTTCATGAAATTATGTTTTGATGAATCTCATAAACTCAATTGCAGGTAACTGTAAATATTTGACGTTGGAACCATTTTGGTCTAACCATTACGTATATTGCATAGAGTTTGATATCTTAGACATTATCTGCTAGACCAAGCTATAACCTAGGAACTACTTAGGAGGATGAAAATAATTTACGTCCAATGATCTAAATTTTATAATTATATTATTTCTCATCCATATCCATGCTTTTAGAGTGGAAAATTTAAAGGAATTAGCTCATAGGACTATTTTTACTAGTGAGTCCTAGTTTGGACAATTGGAATCTAAAACCTTCTACAAAAATTTCAAGGAATCAAATAGATATTTTTGGGGTAAATTTTTTTCACTTAAACACAAACCATAGTGTTATTCTACAAATAGATACCTTTCCAACGGCATAAGAATCACCTCAATTAGAATTCGTATGCAAAATTTATGCCACTAGGAAGTTGACCCTCCTGTTTTGACAACCATGATTCGATAGGATGCCATGTCAACCCCCATTATTCATGGAAAATGGACTAGCCACACAATCATGATGAGTAAGACTCTAGAAGAGCTCATATTATAACTTTATTTAAGAGTTGAAGGAGTCACTTGACCACTAGTAGGCTATCGAGTTGTGTTATAATCGGGTCACTAGGAGGAAAAGGAGTTCCATTCTTTTCGAGTTTGTTTTGTTCCATAGATGAAAAAGTAGCCAAGAGTGTATAGGGAAAGAGAAAATGAAGAGGTTTTGTGCACTATAGCATCTCATGGGTCATAGGTATCACTTCTTTGTACTTGTATCCATTTCTATTCAGAGAAAGAGAGAGCAAAGCAGCCTCACCTTCCAACTAAAATTTCTCTCAAAAGGGATTCTCATGTCATATCTTGTGTCATTATGGTTGTGAGTGATTGTGTTTTCATCTATTATTTATTTTATATATTTTGTATGTTACATGCATAAAAGTAGTAACTTAATAATCTAGAAGTTTAAGGAAAATAATCCTCATAGTATAGATTTTAGCTTTTGAGTATAAATTTATGAAATATGTTGTGACAAAATATCCAGTGGAGTATCCATGATATTTTATGGATCATATTGACATTAGAGTAGGTTTATTTGGGTATATTTTTGGGAGTTGCAAGGGATCTAGATCGTCTATGTCAAAAGTCATGATGCATTTGTTAACAACTATTAAGATCCCATAAAGGAGAGGTTTGTTATGGTTGGAAGCACAAGTCAAAAATACAAACTATAATGTGAGCCTCCTCATGGAGGCCAAACCAATAAACTTGGACCAGTTTGAGAATATGGAGGTTCTAATGCAAAGTTTGGATTAGAGGGGAAATTGACATGTTGAGAAGAACAAGAGATGAAATCTAAGAAATATCCTGAAAAGGAACTACACAGTTTGAGTGGCATGAACCATTCACTATCCCTATTGAAAATGGAAGTGAATATCAACATCAAGCCATATTGAGGTGAGATTGATGCTTTGAAGTTAAATCACTATTTATAGAAATTATAACTTTATTTTATTGTTCATATTATAAATTAAGAACTAAAGATTTGATTTTCTCGGTTGATATTATAGGGTCATGCCTTGGCTTGGTGGGAAAACCACATGGAGATCCTAAGGTTGGAGGGAGATCCTTTAGTGAATAAGTGGGAAGATTTTAAATCTCTCATAAAGTTGTAGTTTTACCCTATTAGGTATGTATAGGACCAATGGATCTGATGGAATTACTTCAAGAAAAAGTAGGGGCAGAGTGTATAGGAGTACACCATAGAGTTTAGAAATATGGTCATAATGTTGGTTATCTCTCTAAAGAACCCAAATGTACTCCTCAAGTATATGGTGGATTTACACAGCCATCTATGGAAGCAAGTGATTTTGTTTGAAACCTATATTGGTGGACAAAGCTTGCATACAAGAACAATGGCTATATAGCATATGCTACAAGAAAGGGCAATCAAGAGGTTCCAACTAGAAAGGGCACTAGGAATATTCCAAGGAGGGGAAGAAGAAGTGGAAAGGGGGAAAAGAAAAAAAGACAGCAACCACAAAACACTAGTTCAAAGATACTAACAACCATTGCAACCACTATAACATTGACGATCATATAGAGTAGAAGTGTTGGAAGTTACATCAAAGATCAACCCAAAGAAAATAAAGAATGATGCTAAGAAGATAAATCTCATGGCCATTTATTTGAGCAAACAAGTGGAAAGAAGCTCGGATGTGTGTGAGAATATTGTATGTACATTAGTGAAAAATGGGGAGGATTTGAGTATCCTTTAGCAAGAACGAGAGAAGGAAATAACTAGATTTTTCCATATAAATATACAAGTTAATAATACGAAAATGGATGCTCTGTTCAACTTAGAATTGTAGGCAAATCTCATTGTAGTAGAACTAGTAAAATGATTGAGATTAGAAGTTCATGATCATCCAAACCCATATCCATTAGGATAGTGTTGACAGGCCAAAGTGTACCGCCAATGACTAAGGGGTCTCCCCGGTGTGAAGTCCCAATTAGACCTCGCACCATTTGGGATAGGAGCCCCATCCAGTATGTGGGCCCGGTTGCCACCATGAATGTTTTCTGCTCTTGGTTATCAAATGAGAAGATGCCAAAGTGGGACAAAAATGAAGTGCTTGGGCAGCAAAACAAAATCATCCCAAGATTGACAATTGCAAAAAGAGGTTCCAACGAGTCACAACAATGGTAAGAAGAGATAAATGATGAGAGGGATTAGTGAGCTAAAACCCCATCAGACATAATAAACAGGAAAATGCCGAAGGTCAATTGAAAAGTAGTTCACCATAGGTTACCGACATGGCAAGGGACAAGTAAACACAGATTCAAAAGTGAAACATAAATGCAACCACTATGTATCAGTACATAACATCTCACGTATATGCAAGCACACATACAAATATGGTGAAGACACCAGACAGCTAATACAACCACCATGAGTAAGCATGGGAATCAGTGCAAAAATGTAAAAGAAAACAATATTATTAATATTGTTGTAACTTCAAATACATATAATGCAATTGGTCAGTACCCAATAGTGGAACATTGGCTGTTCATGCTGTCGTCCAATGCCACAACCCTAAACCCACTGCAGATCCACTCTACTAGCTACCAAGAGCTGCGTGACCCTAGCTCTCAAGCATACATTAGATATCAATCTCTGCCTCAACTCAAGTGCTAAAATTCCTTTTGAATGAGGCCTAAGGGAACATTTATAGAGGTGAGGTGACTGCTCACCTACCATGATCCTTTTCCTCCCTTATGACCTTTCGGCTACCCTCATGACTCTTGCGATTACCCACTTCTTCCTCAGGCCATAATGATTGTTACGTGCCCAGATCAGACCTAACATAGTGGATGATATAATGGTGGGAGATATTTACATCATGATGAAAGAGATAGAGAGGAAGATGTGGAGGATTATTGGAAACCCTAGAATGCTTGGTGCCCAAATCTCACAACAATGCGAATGCTTGGTCTTGAATCGATTCGTTTTCTTGCCACTATGCCTCACTTGCCTTCATCTATCTTCTGGTGATGTGCTTTGAGTTTATTGAAAGGCTATTTGAACTTGGAAGGGACCACCTGGCTTACTAAAGGAAAACCTAGTTATGCAAGCTCCATGAGAAACTTTGATCCTTTTGCGTAGACCAATATTTTTTATGTTCCTTCTACCTGCAAGAAAATTACTCAGACATAATTTCGGACAAAGAATGATAATGGAATTACAACCAACTAATTTTAAAGAATGACATTACTAAATAATTAATCTAGACCCGTGTGTGGTCAATTGTTGAGCCACAGTATTATCAATGTTGTGGCCTTGGGGGTCCTCTTGGACTTGCTCAACTGTATTCTCATTTACTATCATTATCGCTTCACTGCACATACTGTCTTGGTATCACTGTCTAATCAAGGTCACTATTGTACACCAAGGTTAGACATTGTCATGTTTGTCAGTTATGCATACTCTCATTTGACAAGCAAACTCTGTTTGCACCCTTAACTCACAATTGTGTTCCTTTTGAATCGGTATTGGTTTTTGGCCTAGTATATTTCAGTTCTTAGACTCCAAAGGCCTGATGTTATTGAAAATTCTTGAATTGAAACAATGATGAGCTATTCTATGAATATGTTCCTCCAATATTGCAAATTGTGTCATGGTGGAGTCAAAGGGAGTTCCAAGAGTCTGCTACTGACAATAGGTCACTATCTTCCAGAAACGTATTCCTCCACTACAACACAGTACTTATCTTTGATTAATTCTCCAGATTCTAATGAACAAGTCTTTTCTGCTGTAGATGAGGGCTCGTAATTTGGTTCTGGACCTGAACAGTGCTCGTGTAGCCCAACACTTTTAATTCTGAAGTAGAACTCCAATGCATCGAGCCTTGCTTCTGTTGCTTCATAACTTGATTTAACAATTTCTTAAGGGAGGCATAGTACGTCTCAAAATAGATTAATACAATATCACACTTTCAGAAACTCTGACACAAATGCGCACAAATCTGTCTCACGTCATCATGCAAAATTAAGCTCATAAATAGTCCAAAATATGTCATAAGAAAACCCTAAGTTCATTCAAAGTATAGAGAGTCGAAACATGAATATAAGCCAACAAACTTGGACTAAGGGATCTGGAACATGTTGAAGGCCAAAATGAGGCCTCAGAACCCGTGAGCGTAGGCAAGTTTTGTCTTAGTATTTGGCTCAAACTAGCCTGGTTACAAAGCCATCAAATACGAATTGGAATGGAGTATTCCAACCTATCTCATTTGGAAGTGTGACTTAAATAAGGTGGGTGGGACCGCGACTTAGAAGTCACATAGTCGCATTTTGCTGGAAGTTGTAACTTTGATGGCCAGTCACATCTACAATTCTGCGACTTACTGTAGGGGATACTTGAAAATTAGTCGCATAGTCAAATAAAAGGAGGAGTCACATCAACCTTTGTTTGCTTCAGGAGCGTTTGCGATCTGACGACTTTGGGAGAGGTCACAGAGTTGCATTTTCTAGTGGCTTTCACTGAGGCCCAAAACATGACCTCGTGACCTGTGCAGGAGTGCGACTTACTAGAGGTCGCGTAGTCGGATGGTAGGGTTGGCAGCATTCTCTGCAATCTCGCCTTTGCATAGCAAAATAGTGGTATTCGCCTCTCAATTCCCTTATCCAATGATATACCAAGCATCGCTTCTCTTTATACCTTTTCGTGCATATTGTATATGTGTTGTTCCAGCATAACGATCCTACCCTGAGATATGCACCCCTAATGGCTCATGTTAACTGTGACTTCAATGCATAAACAAAACATGTTGTCCTACCATGAGATCCCAATGTCTGCAGGGTTACGTTAACTGTGGCTTTCAAGGAGTAAATAAGACGTGCGATGTCGAGTTTTCCACAGGTCATTGAATTGTAAAACATTTAGTGTGGGTTTGAGTGAAAATGTTGTTTAAAGAGGTCATCAATGCCTTTTCATTTTAACATCGCTTGCTTTTTTAGGATCCTCTCTCATAGTTTAAATCAATAAAAAAATATAGCCACCACAGGTATTGACTACACAACCCTTCAACTTATGCTCAAGGTTCTTCTCCCACATGGGCATCTAAATACCTCGGTTGGGCTCGAAACATTCTCCTCGACATTCGCCTCCGATGGAAACTTAAACATCCTACGCTCTACATCCCCTTGGTCATCTATGCCCCCTAGTTGGCTTTCTATTCAGAATTATCTACTAATAAAACAATGGTCATAATTCTAGATAATAGGTTGCACCATGAGAGGCAATGGGAAGAGATGACTTTGACGAGTTATCGTGGCGCAAAATGTTCAAAAGGATCATTTGTTTTCTCTGATGAATGAGGGATTAGACAGGATCGACGCATTTGGTATAACATATCCTACCAGAATAGGACAGTATCCTATCTGTAAAATTCAATTCTGCAAGGATTTCTGGAGAAGATAGCATTCGAAACATGCTTAGTTACCTCTCTAGAAAAATACTTTGGCAAAGAACACCTAGGAAGCACATTTGCTAGACTAGCATCATCAGGTTCTGGTATCAATAAGAACCGACTCCCTTCTTTTAAGCAGGGATGTTCAAGAAATAATTGATCTGAGCTTACTAAATTGTGTTCGAAGCTCTTGAAAAGCAGGGAAAGAGATATTGCATGGTTGAGAGAAAAAGTTTCCCATGAGAACAAATAAAGAAGGTACAATTTCCACCGACTCATATCCATTCAAAACTGTGGTTAGCTTTTCCATGATCTGCACTATCAACCCACACATCCAAAAGAATGACAAACATGTCATTCAATGCCTTCTGTTCCAGATCAATTAATCTAATAGTTTCCTCTGTTGTCAGATTCCCACCCCCAAAGAAATCAAGATTTGCTGTTACTGAAAGAGATACATCCTGATTCTCTAATGGCGGAAAACCACATGTATGAACCTGTGATGACCATGTAATACCCCTTATGCTCCATGCCTTGTCTCTTGCGTGTGTTGGCCTTCAAGGTAGCTAACCACATGGCTATAGTCCCCTCTCATCAAAACAAACTTCCATAATACTTTCGAGTGGGTTACGGTGGTTTAACTAAGAATTAATCCTTTATTCGTTAACAAAAAGAATCCACCATGTCATGTATTAAATAACCACCACGCACTAAAGGGCGTATCTTATGTGCAGTTCATTTTCCATTCGATTCCTTAGGAGAGTAGGTGAAGTTCATCTTGAGAGCATATTAGCATTGTCAGGCCAAGGGATTGCTTGTTGCATAGTTGAATGTATACCCTTGGTATCCTTGATCAATTTCCTGAAAAGGAGGTGGGATGAAAACAAGTTAGCCCTTGATAGTGATATTTTCATGTGAGAACGTGGAAATCAATGAATAAATAAACTAATTCACTTCATACACATAGATAATGGTTTGTCCAAATCAAAGTGCTACGAATAATATGGTTTGGTCAAGTGCCGACTCAAAACCCTCTGGATCTATTAATTGTGCTTGTCTCTGATATTTCATGATACCCAAGGTGATGGTGCACTCATAGGGCGCGTTCCTTGAAATGCTCATGACCATGCATTTAGAGGGTGGGGATTAATGCAAAGTGGGCTTCAAAGACGCATGTAATGGTGACAAACTTACAAACCCTAATGCACATGTTGGGATGGGGAACTAAATATGAAAGCAGGTGAAACATGACATTCAATGATTCTTACCATAATGCTAAATAGAGAATGCAACTCTGGAGGAATATGAATTAGGTTAAATCATGCAGGGAAACATTCTTGTGCCAATTTAGGGTTTCTCTCCAAACCCTAGTATGGCCAATCATAATGAAAGCCAGATTGGGGTCTTGCCTGCCTACGTACAGTGTCACCATTGATTTGAAATGTATAGGGAAAATATCTGAAGTCTTGGTCAAGACATCACACTTCCAAAACCCTAATGGAAGGGTTGGGTCGATGTGCAAGATAGGGCATGACAAAAGAATGCAATATATATTGTATGATTACATGAGCAAATGCATCAACAGGGTCCAACAAGAACAAGCCATGCAGTGAATTAGCCAATGAACAATTGGAGTTTCCATGGATGGCTTGAGGCGAGCAGCGGGGGACCCTAAATTTTAGATATGCCCAGAATTTTGGGTGGTGTTGTAGCAGCTACAACAATTGGCGAACCACTGGTAGAATCCAGTATCTCTGTCAACATCCCTGTAATAGTCCGAGTCCAAGTGTGATGCAAGGAATATTGAATGGTTACTATGGGAACCACTTGTGTTGCCTCGCCTTTGCAGCTATGCCTTCCTTTCGTGTCTCAGCTAGGTCTTTCCTATCAATGGACACCCAATTAAGAGTTCACATATGCAGGTAGTTAATGATGATGTAAAGAACAAGGTAGAGGCCTTGTAATATTCAGGATTTTAAAAGTAAGTTTTTGGTGTTGCTCCACTGCAAACGAGCCTAAACAATACCCCGATGGAGTCACTCCAAGAAATCACAAACATTGCTTCGCTACTAGCGAGCCTAGTAAGTGCCCCAGTGAAGTCATTGCATTACCTCTCTGCACTTTTTTTTTAAAGTTTGGTTATTTAACCATTTTTCAAGTTGTCTTCTTATTTTCTCGTTTTTTCCAAAGATGCTTGTTTTCTAAGGGTTTTTCAAATTTGTGTGGTTTTTTTTTCCTTACAATTTTTTTTTTATAATGGAATTTTTTTTTTTTTTTGCAAATTAAAAAAAAAAAAAATAATATAAGTAATCTTTTGAAGTTATGATTTTTTTTTTTATGTTTATGTATCGTTAATTAATACTTCAAGGTACATAAAATATTGTCACTTAAAAAATAAAAAATTAAACATTTGAGAAAAAATATACATCTTACATATAGGTATAATTAAAAATAAATATACATTTCATGACCTTTTTGTTGAAAATGACATGTCAAATACAAGATTTTTATGGGAAAAATTGAAAAAAACAAAGTTGAAAAATATAGAATTTTAATAAAAAAAATTATGAATCTTATATGTAGAAATCATAACATTTGATTTTTTCTTAAAATAATGATTCTCATAGAATTTTAAGTAAAAACAACAAAATAAAAATTTATTGTTAAAGAAAAACAACATTAAAAAAAAATCAAAATATTAAACTAAAACTAAATTATTTAAAATTAAAAATATAAAATGAAAAAACATTTAAAACAAATAATGGAGGAGAAAAGAAAACAAAATTATGGAGAAAAAAAATTAAAACATTATAAATCAATAAAATCAAAATTTATTAACAAAAATAGAATAAAAAAATTAAAGGTATGTGTTTCCTCCTAAGAACAAGGGAACTATAGCTTGAATGAGCTTAATGGTTAACCACATGTGATTCCTCCTACGAAGTCACAAGTTCAAAACCATAAGGTTGTAGAGTATGTATGTCTTCATAGACTTAACAGTTAAATCCCTATGCTAAGGTAGATCCCTTGTCCCACAAACAAGGGGGTCTCATACACCAATTTGGTGTCTAACTTGATTATGACCTTAAAATTGGATATATATATATATATATATATATAAATAATAAAATTAAAAATATATATAAATTTAAAAAAATAAATATAAAATTCAAAAATAAATATAAAAAAAAAAAACAATAAAATAAAATTATAAAATAAAATAATTTTTTTTTAAAATCTCACAAAATAAACATTTAAAATATAAAAATAAATAAAAATTGAACCTCAATTATTGAGGCTTCCCCCAACCCCCCACAGCGTCCAAGGGATAGTCGACCAAGGTAGGTGCAATTGTGCACAAGTCCTCTATCCTAGTGTGTGGCCCTTTGACAACATTGGGGCAATTTTAGGAATCGGGCTGCCACCCCCACAACAGGCCCTTTGGTAGGGCTGGGAAATTTTAGGGATCGGGCTGCTACGCCCACAACCGCCAGGAGCCACAGAGAGGGCTAAGGCATTGATATTTAATTTGTTTTATTGTTTTTAATATTTTTAATTTGTGTATGTGTAGGTTTTTTTTCCAATTATTTATTTTATTTGATGTTTTACCGATTTATTCATTATTGTTATTTAAATTTAATGATATATATTTTATTAATTAATTTATTATTATAAATAGATACAAACTAATTATAAAATAATCTAATTTTATGACAGTTATGGGTCAATTTCAACCTCTGCTTTTAGGTCTCTATCTGTTGAAGATGTTGGATCAAGCTTTCGAACAAGGAGGTAATATACGAAGTCTATCTTTTAAGGCACTTGAAAGCTAGTATTAACTCAGAATATATGAGGAAATACTATGGATAAATAACTAATAAATATATATTAAATGATTTAAATTAAATTGTTATTATCATTAAAAAAATTAATTTTAAAATATTATTATTATTATTAAAAAATTATATTTTTATATTATTATTATTATTAAAATTTATAAAAAAAAAAAAGATAATTTGTGAATTTAAAGTAAAAAATTTTAGTATATAATTTTTTATATACATATATAAAAGAAAATCCATATTTGATAAGTATCCAAGTTATCCAAGTTTAAGATAGATTAAGGCCTTTTATATTTATTTGTGAGGTTACAGTAAATGTAAGTTTATGTCATATATTAGTACATAAGTGATTATATATAATAATGAAAACATTTTTTAATAAAAGATTTTGTAAATGTTTTAGTAATATAAAATTAGGAAAAAGTTTATCTCATTTCAATTTTGAAGTTAGAAATTAGGTGAATCTAAAAAAAATTGAGGTTTGGTGAATTTTATGGTTATTGGCCACGTCCAGGTCCATAATTCAAACTCATAACTTTATGTTATAACTCAAACTTGTAATCTATCTTTGTAATTTCCAAATCTATGATAATTTTTTTTACATTTATTGATGTTGATTTCCTACTATTTTATGATTTACTTCATTTTAAAATTTATATATAATTATAGAAAATGTATATAGACAAACTTAATGAGGAACCTGCACTAAAATGGAACTTAATAATTACAAAGAAAAATTTGAATATAAACCATGTGTCTTAAGTAATAGAGATTTTTGACGAATTTTAACAAATTTTCTCTATAACTAAAAAATTCGAAAGTCGAAGTTTCTTAGATTTTTTTTAAGTGAGCTTATATTGATAATGAACATCAATGTACTAATATTTGATTCAAAGTATAATGCATATTTTAGATATTAAAAAAACTAATATGCTTATATTGATAATAAACATTAAAATACTAATATCTACCAGCACCAAAATTTTACATTCATCTAGAAAAATTTTAATCAATTAAATACACCTTATGCACTAATTCATTTGTACTAATTAATAAAAGAAAATTGCTTATTAATTCCTCTCTATACTTCATACATTTAAGGTTAATATATATTGGTTTAATTTTTTAAATGTTATATACATATACATATTTTTTTTAAATAATCAAAATATTTTAGTTATGTTAATCATTTCATTTCTTTTTTAGTTATAATATTTTTTTTTAATCTCACATGTTTAACATGGAAAAAAATTAAACATGACTTTAACGGCAATTGAAATTGAGAAACAGTAGTGGGAGAAGGGACAGTGAAAGGTGGCTTTCACGTATATGCACCATAATTTGTTTTTCTTTTAGTTTCAAATTATGGATATGATGATCATACTTAAATTTCTCTCAGACCTTATCATAAGTCAGTGAATTAAAATTTTATTTCTATGCTTACCATTTTAAAAGAAGTGTTCGTAGATTACCCTAAGTTTTTTTTGTGTGGTTTGGTTTGTTGCTTTATTTTATGTTATTTTATAAATATAATAATTATGGTTAGTGTTTTCTAAGATTGAATTTGATATATGGAAAGTTAAGAAAATTAAGGAAATTACTTAATTTGTTTTAGATTTTTATTTGTTTTAGATTTTTATTTTTATGTTTAAATTTTTTGGTAAAAGTTTTTTTAAATAATCATAATTTTATGAATTAAATTATTAAGAAAGTTGGTATTATAATAAATATTTTAAAATTATAATTTAATATGGATTAGCACATTTTTGTTATTTTTATTTTTTAGATGCTAAAGAAATTATAAATTTCTTTTAGAGGATTGAAAAAGCATTTATCTATATATATATATCGTTATTTTTCGTTTACTATATATATAATTGATATAAAATAAATTCAATTAAAATGGGCATTGTTATATATATAGAGTTTATGTTGAGTATAGAATCATTCACATGTTTTTTATGCCTTTCAATGCAATTATGTGGACATTTTCTTAATTCATAATTGCCAAAGTCTCATCTACAACTCACTCTAATGATAATGTTTAATTCCTTATGTGCTTACTTTGGAGTTAAAAAGTGTTCCTTTAAAAATAAAATAATCAATAAATAACAAAAACAATGCAGTAAATAATATAAATAAATATACATATATAGTTAGCTTTAATTAATTGATTATTGATATTACACTAAACGAGATGTGTAATATATTTCATTCTTAATAAAAGGTCGACATGTCATATATATATATATCAAAAATAATATTTCACATAATTTTATAGAGAGATAAAGTAATTAAAAGTAATATATATTGTTGATAATTGTTGTTAATCATGGATTCAACTCTCTTGGATTTCCTTGGAGCTAGGCCGTAATCAGGGCCAAAAGGTTTACCATCCACGAAATGTGAGGAAGTACTATGGGGTTTCTTGTGCTTTCATTCGAAGTAAAAAAACCAAAAAAAATCGTATGATTAAAATATTTTACTATTGTGTTGTTCAAAATGAAGTAGATGCATAATAGCTAGTGTTTACACACAAACACAACCAGTGTAGATCATCCATATTAACCTTGTATCTATATAAGCACCCAGAGGGATCAAATATGTGGAAGTGCAAATGTTTCTTCTAGTTTTGACCCATCTTCAATATTAATAGATCCAGGGTTAAGAAGCATATACACCAGTCTTAAGATTGGGCCCTCATTAATGGCAAGGATTCTTAGATAGAACCATAGTTCCTTTTTGTAACATCCTACCTATGTGTATATATATATATATATATATATATATATATATATATATATATATATATATAATTACTATGTTAATCTAACCAGCATTAAAACATTATGATATTAATGCCTTGTCTACCCATTGGTCCATCCTACGTGGACTCACATGATTGTTATGGTAATGTATTGGGTTAATATTTGTTAAAGGGTTAGAGTTGGAGTTGCGGAGTCGGAAAGAGGCAGCTTACGTGGTTCATCCCACCGCTGTCAGTATTGATCTTGCACTCCCTCAACATCCTCGTGTAAGCTGCCTGCCATTAATGTTACAGGTCCCCGAGGTGTCCTCCTGCTTGGAACACGCATTCTTGTACTTGACACTTATGATGGAGTTAATACCCTTAACTTACCGTGGAAGGATCCCAAGGTTGGGCTGGCTGCCTGTACATTGTCCGATCGACGTCGATTGATGGTGTTGATTGCTTTGGGCTGGCTGAAGGTTTATTCGACAGTCTTGGCAGAAGGAGTCATTCATTTGGTTCACCTTTACCTTGTCGCTCTGCTCTGTCATGGAAAACTTCTGAAACTCTTCTACTAGGTTGCTTCTAAGACTCCAGGTGTTATCCTCATCCCCATTCTGCTCGTTTCATGTTGTTATGCCTTATTTCTTCCACTAAGGTTGGATTAATACAGTTCTGGGACTGTTTAACGGATTAATGGCATTTTGGGAAGCAATGCAGAGCCCGACCAAGTCCTTCGCCGTCTTCAAGCAAGGATCAATGCTTCGACATCCCAAGGTAACCTTCGTTCCACTTGAAGTAATGTCATTAATATTCTTGTAAGTATTTTTCCAAATCTTCCCTCATTGAGGTGGTCTATTTCCATACAGGTTCAGTCGTAGCTTCAATGGCTTCCCATCTCTCCTACAGGTAAACCTACTTACATTTCATGGTTGAATGTTGTTGAATGATCTCAGAGGTGGTTCCTTTCTCATGGTGATTTGTTGTGCAGGTATTACCTCAGGGTCTGGTTCGAAACCCTCATTTGGTTTGTGCATTGTTGAGGATGATTCCAGTGCTGAACTCCACTTCTCCTTGCTCCTTCCAGGTGTGCTGGAAACTCGTTTAATGTGCCTTGGTTCAGAGAATCTTCTCTGAGACGGACGGTGTCGAGAGATTGTAATTTTTTTGATATTGCGGCTTCGGCCAGAATGACTTTTAGACTATAATTTGTAATATAATGAAATTTTTGGGTTTATTTCTGTTCAAACTAGCCGCCTAGAATTAATACAGTTCATGCTCTTCTAAGTCGAGCCTATGACAAAACTTAACTGTAATTTTGTGAAATGTTCTTCGAATGGACTGAATTTGACAGAATATAACTATGACAACCTTATTAATGAATGTTTTTGTGTTTATTTATGTAAAACCCTGTTGTTGTACAGCTAGTGCTGAGCTTTGGGGTTTGGTTGATTACTGAGGGTTTATGTTGTGCATGATTTTTCTCAGTTGATATACCAGTTACGACATTCATTTTCTCCTTGCTTAAAATACTTTATGTATATATTTGCGTTTAGTAAAATTAGAGTTCATGGGTTAGTTTTTAAGAAACCAAGGTGCATGGCTACGGATGGGTTCTTTACGAACTTGTCCGCGGCTACAAACCCTAGGTATGTGCAGAACTGTAAATAAATGATGTAATTAATCAGAAACATGGGGAAGGGTTTGCCGAGTTAATTTCTTCCTTCAGTTTTAAGAAAATTCTTGTGTAGGACGGAAGGTCTGATATTTAGACATATATGTTGTTGTATGATATGCCTACATTTCGTATCATTTATTTATTTATTTCTATAGAAAACTGATAGGCATTTTTACATTTTATATATCTCTGTGTTTTCCAGATTAAATCAACATTCGTCTATAATGCTATATTGATTATTAGTTAAGCATTGATTGTTAACTGACAGTGTACAGTTCTCTAGAGGTGTATCAGTATCTATTGGGAAAGAATGCATCAACTACTTGCCTTACTGTTCTACCCAGAAATTAATGAATAACCATAATCTATATTAAACCATTTCCAAACTATCTATTTACAGTAAGCAAGTCATTCACTATTACTATATCATTTCAATTTACAGTAAACATTCAACTATTCTACTGATAGATTACCATGTCAGAATTACTTATCTATATTTTGTTACGTATAAGTTAAATAATTAGGAAGATCTCACCACCCAGCCTCGGCATCCAAGTTCCCCCTTCGAGCCCTTCCACTTCTGCCAATAAGGAACAACTGGATACCTTAGGCATCAGGACTCTATCCAGCCTCAAGTCCTGTCCCTCGCAGCTTGTTACCTCACTTTCTTTCCCACTGGTTATGTTCGTCGGCGTAAGGAAGAATTCCACACAGTCCTCCTTTTTTCCCCTGGGTTTTGCTCTCTTTTCCCGTTCAAGGAAAAAGGGTGAAGGAGCAGTTGTAACTGTACTCAGAAGTTTGTTCAACTTTTTCTTTAATTCTTTTAATAATCTGATCCAAAGTCTTTTAAATAATAATTAACAGTATTTGTTCTGGCTATTTTAAGCCCAATAGTTTTAATAGTTCAATAACATAAATAAAATTAAACTTGGTAAAAAAAATCCTCATGATGTCTCGCTGTGTGTTACAGCTCCCTCCCCTCGAGAGGAACACCATCCCTGGTGTTCTTTCTCTATGTAAACAATGCAGGATAGGCTTTTCTCATGGCCTCCTCTTCTTCCCAGGTAGCCTCATCCAGGCCAAAGTGCTTCCACTACACTTTAACTTGGATGATGGTTCGCCTCCGCAAAGGTGGTTTCTCTCCGATCGAGGATACGAAGAGGCTCTGCCAGAAATTCTCCCTCGGGTTCTACCTGTACATTCATATTATGTTGTTCGAATATTTCAAAACAATAATCTTTCAATCATATTGCTTTCTATTTATCATTACCTGAATACTCTCCCAGTTAAGAATATGTCGAGGGTTGTAAATATACTTTTTTAACAAGGACACATGAAAGACGTTGTGTACGTGGATGTGGCCTCGTAGTGCTATTTTATATGCCACAGGCCCAATCCGTTCCAAAATTTGGAAAGGCCCACAATATTGTGGTGCCAATTTTGCACAACCTTTCCACTGCAAGGTGATCTTCCGAGGTTTCACCTTTAGATACACGTGATCCCCCAGCTAGAATTCTTTATGAGTTCTCTTCCTATTTTCATACACTTTTTGCCTATCTTGTGCTACCTTTAAGTTCTGGTGAATCTTCTTAACGATAGCCTCCATTTCCACTAGCATGTCAGGACCCAATGCTAATTTATTTTCCGGACTATTCCAATCTGTGGGTACCCGACACTTTCTCCTGTAAAGTACCTAGAAGGGAATCATACCCAAAGATTTGTGATGCCCGTTATTGTAGGCGAATTCTACCAAGTGGAGGTAATCCTCCCATTTCTATGGTTGTTGCATTACGAACATGCGCAACATATCCTCCAGAACTTGATTTACTCGCTCTGTCTGACCACCTGTCTGTGGATGGTAAGTAGTACTAAAATGGATTTGGGTCCCCAGTCCTGTAAAGAGAGTTTTCCATAAAGCAGATGTAAATTTTACATCCCTATCAGAGATCACCACTCGGGGTGTTCCATGTAGGCAGAATATTTCTCTCATAAATATGTCTGCAATCTCTACCATTTTGTAGGTGGATTTTACAGGAATGAAATGAGCAGTCTTGCTCAACTTGTCTACGACCACCATGATTGAGTCATGTTGCTTTCTGGTACGAGGTAATCCCGTAATAAAATCTAGAGTTATGATCTCCCATTTCCATTCCGGAATGGGTAGTGGTTGCAACAGACCTGCAGGATGTTGATGTTCTTCTTTCACTAATTGGCACTCTAAGCACTTAGACAAATATTTAGCCACATCCTTTCGTAAAATGGGCCAGAAATAACTTTTCTTAATGATAGAATACAATTTCTAGTATCCTGGGTGGGCAGCATAAGGTTTCCTATGAAACTCATCTAGTAACATCTGCTTCACAGAAATCTAGTTAGGAATGTAAATTCGATTTCTGAATGTTATCATTTTATCAGAATTAATTGCATACTCACATTGCTTTCCTCTTTCTTGGGATTCTGAAGCTTGTTGCCATAGGAATGCATATTCCGGATCCTTGAGGGAAGCTTCTTGAATAACCTCTGGTAGGTTAGATTGCACGTGACTGAAATGTACCTCATAGATGCAATGTAATTTTTTGCTTAATGCATCAGCTACTTGGTTTTCTTTTCCTTTGATGTGTTTTAAGTCAAAATCAAATTCACTCAGGAATGTGGTCCATCTGCCTTGATGTGCATTTAAATTAGATTGATTAAAGAAATTTGTCAAACTGTTATGGTTAGTTAACAACAAAAATTTCTTTCCCAGAAGGTAGTGCTACCACATCTTCAGTGCATGCACTACTGCAGTCAAAACAAAATCATAGGCATAGTAACCTTGTTCATAATCCTTCAGCTTTCATGACTAATAAGCAATGACTTTTCCTTCCTAAGTTAGTACTCCACCGACGCCTTCTTTACTTGCATCGGTACATACTACAAAGGATTTTTCTGGATCCACTACCTTTAGCGCCAGAGCAGTTGTGAGCAGTTGTTTAGCTGCTAAAAGCTTTGTTGGCACTCCAATGTCCAGTGGAAATCTCGTCCCTTTTTCTTAAGTGAAGTCATTGGAAAGGCAATTTTCAAAAATTCCTTTATAAATCGGTGGTAATACCCTACCAAGCCTAAAAAGGATCTTATGTTGGCTACATTTTTCGGTGCAGTCCATTCCATAATAGTTTTGATTTTCTCTGGATCCACTGCTATCACTTATGCTGATATAACATGGCCTAGGTACTGAATTTGATCTTTGTAAAAATTGTATTTTCTAAACTTTGCATACAGCTGGTTTTCTCGCAAAATCTACAGTACCGTTCTCAAGCGTTGTTCATGTTCCACTTGGTTTTTAGAGTATATTAGTATATTATTGATAAAAATCAATACAAACTTATCCAAAAATGGCTAGAAAATACTGTGCATTAGGCTCATGAATGTGGCTGGTGCATTAGTAAGGCCAAACAGCAGTACCACGAACTCGTAATGTCCGTAACGAGTTCGGAATGAAGTTTTACATTTGTCTTCATCCTTTATTCTGATTTGATGGTATCTGGACCTTAAGTCGATTTTCGAGAACACACTAGCTCCCTGCACTTGGTCAAATAAGTCATCGATGCGAGGTAGCAGGTATTTGTTCTTTATGGTCAACTTATTCAGTTGACGATAGTCAATGCATAATCATAGGATTTTGTCCTTTTTGCATACAAATAGCACTGGGACCCCCAAGGAGACACACTTGGGTGTATGTATCCTTTATCTAACAAATCTTGTAGCTGCATTTTAAGTTCAATCAATTCCAAAACACTCATATGATAAGGGGTTTTCGAAACAGGGGTGACTCCGGGCATTAGTTCAATTGTAAAATCAATGTCTCACCTTGGTGGTAATCCTGGAATAGATTTAGGGAATACATCTAAGAAATCTTGGATTATAGGAATATTCTCTAAAGAGGTCATTTTATTTTTATCATTGTTGTACCCTACCTAAACAACATAAATCTGACACCCTTTTCTTATACACTTTTCGAGTTGGTTGGCTGTAATAGGGTGCAGCTTGACATTTTTCTTAATTCCTTGAATTTCCTTCTGTTGTCCTGACTCAGTAAGATAACTTATGGACTTTTCTTTGCAATCTACCAGGGACCAACAACCTTCTAACCAGTCCATCCCTATTAATACATCATATGAGCCTAGGGGAAGAATATTCAGATTGACCTGGATAGGCTGTCTTGAAACTATTATAGGGCAGTTTTCTGTTTTGGCTGACACCTTTCTTTTGGTACCAGTAGCTAGTTGAACTAGCCACAACTATTTTTATTTACTGCTTTACAGTTTACATCTTTCTACCACTTTAGGACTAATATAACTTAGGCTAGCGCTTAGATCAAATAAAACAGAAATAGATTGACCAACAATCATACCTTCGCATTTGATCATGGTGGGTTGATATTACACCTGATGATCGTCCAAAGCCGCATTAATCTTAGGCATGCTCCTTGTGATATCCCCTACTGTAGAGGCTTCTTGCATGTTAGAAATTTGCTCAGTCTGAGCTTTATGCAGGCAGTTTTTGTAATAATGTGCTTCATCGCATCCCCAACATTGTAGTGGTGGTTTTATTGGCTGTTCAGTAATAGTTCTGCTAATTCCTTCATGTTGTCTATTCTTAGTGAACGTCTGAGTTATGGGTGGGTTTCTTACAAACTTTCCAAAAGTCCTTTGCTGATTGTTTCTGCCATGAATGTTTTTCTGATGTCTGTTTGGTGGCAAATTCTTCATTTTCTTGGCAACAACTCCTTTAGATCCTTCATTTTTCTGCTTCATCTGCTGATAACAGATGCAAGCCTTCCGGACTGCATCGTCCATGGTTATGGGATAGTGAATTCTAATTTCTCCTTCATGAAAATGGGCAAACTACTAATAAATCGTTAGATCTTATCTTTTCCTTCTTTCATATATGGAACGTAAAGCGTGCTACATATTCATTCATGGTCAAGGTTCCTAGTCTTAGTTCATGGAACTCTTTTTCTTTTTCATCATAATAACGTTTTGTTAAATATTTGTCTTTAAAGTGTTTCTGGAATTCTTGCCATGTTACTTGTTCTTCATCAATCTTCCTTACGGTTTTAATTTCTTCCCACAAGAGGGTAACTTTTCCTCGTAATTGGTAAACTGCCAACCTTGCTTTAAGTTTTTCAGTATATTCATAAATATGGAAGTATTTACCCATGTCTATCAGCCAAGCTTCTATTGCTTCTTCTGACTCTCCTTCGAACAATGAGGGTCTGATTTTTTTGAGCTCACCTTGTAATTCTATCTTTGGTCTTTTTGGTTTTCTTTGGTCAAAAACGTCCTTCATCTTCTTCTTTGTGACCCTCTACGGATTCTGCATGATCTTCCTAATTATGAGAAGTTGGGGTCTTTTCTCTATTTTCTGTATTGGGATTTGGTCCTCTCTTATTTTTCTGATCTGACAAACTTTTAGGAATCTTTTCCTGCTCCTGTCTTAATCGTTCATTGTTTGTTCTGAGGTTCATCATTTTTGCTCGAAGCTATTGTACTATCTTGAGTAAGGCAACGTTAGCCTATCTCGATTCTTCTCCCAATTGCACCCATAATTATGGGTTGGCCTCTACATAACCTTCAACTGGCTCGATGATTTGGGGCTCCTGTGCATTTTATCCTTGATACTCATTCACCTTTTGTGTTCACAATTGGTCAAAACTCAGTTTATTTTGCTTCATATATATATATATATATATATATATATATATATATACACACACACATATATAGGAACATCACAACTTAATTGACTATTAGAACAACCCAAAGGTCTCAGTATGCGAGCCTGAGCTTTGATACCATTTGTAACATCCTACCTATGTATGTATATATATATATATATATATAAATTACTACGTTAATCTAACCAACATTAAAACATTATGATATTGATGCCTTGTCTACCCATTGGTCCATCCTACGTGGACTCACATGATTGTTATGGTAATTTATTGGCTTAATATTTGTTAAAGGGTTAGAGTCGAAGTTGCAAAGTCGGAAAGAGGCAGCCTATGTGGTTCATCCCACCGCTGCCGGTATTGCTCCTGCGCTCCCTCAACGTCCTCGAGTAAGTTGCCTGCAATTAATGTTACAAGTCCCCGAGGTGTCCTCCTGCCTGGAACATGCGTTCTCGTACTTGCCACTTGTGATGGAGTTAATACCCTTACTTAACTTATTGTGGAAGGATCCCAAGGTTGGGTTAGCTGCCTGTATATCATCTGATTGATGTCGATTGATGGTGTTGATTGCTTTGGTCTAGCTAAAGGTTTATTTGATTGTCTTGGTAGAAGGAGTCATTCATTTGGTTCACCTTTAACTCGTCGCTCTACTCTGTCATGGCGAACTTCTGAAACTTTTCTGCCAGATTGCTTCTAAGACTCCAAGTGCTATCCTCGTCCCCATTTTGCTCGTTTCATGTTGTTATGCCTTATTTATTCCACTGAGGTTGGATTAATATAGTTCTAGGACTGTTTAACGGATTAATGGCATTTTGGGCAGCAATGGAGAGCCCGACTAGGTCCTTCGCGGCCTTTAAACAAGGATCAATGCTCCGACATCTCGAGATAACCTTTGTTCCACTTGAAGTAATGTTATTAATCTTCTTGTAAGTATTTTTCCGAATCTTCCCTCACTGAGGTGGTCTATTTCCATACAAGTTCGGTCACAGCTTCAATGGCTTCCCAACTCTCCTACAGGTAAACCTACTTACATTTCATGGTTGAATGTTGTTGAATGATCTCAGAGGTGGTTCCTTTCTCATGGTGATTTGTTGTGCAGGTATTACCTCAGGGTCTGGTTCAAAACCCTCATTCGGTTTGTGCATTGTTGAGGATTATTCCAGTACTGAACTCTACTTCTCCTTGCTCCTTCTAGGTGTGTTGGCACCTTGTTTAATGTGCCTTCGTTTATAGAATCTTCTCTGAGACGGACGGTGTCGAGAGCTTGTAATTTGTTTGATATTACGGCTTTAGCCAGAATGAGTTTTAGACTATAATTTGTAATATAATGAAAATTTTGGGTTTATTTATGTTCAAACTAGTCACCCAGAATTAATACAGTTTCATGCTCTTCTGAGTCAAGCATATGACAGAACTTAAATGTAATTTTGTGAAATGTTCTTCAAATAGACTGAATTCAATGGAATATAACTATGACAGACTTATTAATGAATGTTTTGGTGTTTATTTATGTAAACCCCTGTTGTTGTACAGTTAGAGCTGAGATTTGGGGTTTGGTTGATTACTAAGGGTTTATGCTGTGCATGATTTTTCTCAGTTGATATATTAGTTATGGCATTCATTTTCTCCTTGCTCAAAATACTTTATGTATATATTTGCATTCAATAAAATTAGAGTTCATGGGTTAGTTTTTAAGAAACCAAGGTACATGGCTATGGATGGGTTCTTTACGAACTCGTCCGCGGTTAGAAACCCTGGATATATGCAGAACTGTAAATAAATCATGTAATTAATCGGAAACATGGGGAAGGGTTTGTTGAGTTAATTTCTTCCTTCAATTTTAAATAAATTCCTGTGTATGACGGAAGGTCTGATATTTAGACATATATGTTGCCGTAAGATATGCCTACATTTCGTATCATTTATTTATTTATTTCTACAGAAAACTGATAGGCATTTTTACAGTTTATATACCTATGTGTTTTCTAGATTAAATCAACATTCATCTATAATGATATATTGCTTATTAGTTAAGCATTGATTTTTAACTGACAGTGTACAATTCTCTAGTGGTGTATTAGTATCTATTGGGAAAGCATGCATCAACTACTTGCCATACTCTTCTACCTAGAAATTAGTGAATAACCATAATCTATATTAAACCATTTCCAAACTATCTACTTACAGTAAACAGGTCATTCACTATTACTATATCATTTCAATTTACAGTAAACATTCAACTATTCTACTAATAATGATTAACATGTCAGTATTACTTATCTGTATTTCATTACGTATAAGTTAAATAAATTGGAATATCTCACCACCCAACCTCGGAATCGGGAATTACGTCTAGTTTCCCCCTCTGAGCCCTTCCACTTCTGCCAATGAGGAACAACTGGGTACCTTGGGAATCAGGAACAACTGGGTACCAAGTCCCGTACCTCGCAACTTGTTACCTCACTTTCTTTCCCACTGATTATGTTTTCCAGCTCAAGGAAGAATGCCACACAGTCCTCCTTTTTTCCCTGGGTTCTGCACCCTTTTCCCCTTCAGGTGAAGGAGCAGTTGTAACTGTACTCAGAAGTTTGTTCAATTGTTTCTTTAATTATTTTAATGATCCAAAGTCTTTTAAATAATAATTAACAGTATTTGTTCTCGCTATTTTAAGCCCAATAGTTTTAATAGTTCAATAACATAAAAAAATAAAAATTAAACTTGGTAAAAAAAAACAACTCATGTTGTTTGGTTGTGTGTTACACATTCATTTCTATAAAATGAAAGTTATCATGCCTACCATTAATTACACATACACATCAATTGTAGTTTCTTTTTTTACAAAGGACTAAACTTTATAGAAGATTACAATCTTCTCGGTCTAGTAGTTGGGTTGTTTCTAATTATAACATTAATACTTCTCCTACTTTTTGCATAGATTTTGGTGAACACTAACATTGAAAACTCAACCTATCTACATTTTACTCTACCTAAACTTATGTAAAAAATTACATAAATTATAGAAAACATAAACTCTTAATAAATATATTTATTTAACTCAATATTATTGAATTAAATTCTATTTCACAATTTTAACATTATGCAATATAAAATGGATTATATAATACTCAAAAATTTATTTATTTTTCTTCCAGTTATGATTCATTTTAATTGATTCACACATATATAATAAATTGTATTTTTACTCTTTTTTTTTTTAATAAAAACATCCGTAACCCTTGCAAACTATGCTCTTGTTTTAATTAATTAATTTTTCACTTATAACTGGAGTATATTATAATGGATATTATAATAACCTAAAAAATTAAACAATTCTACCAATACACATGACCAAATTTGACCTAACCTCCTACTCATCCTATAATCTTTATACATTATTCCATAGCAATACACATGACAATTTAATCCAGTGTATATTTAATGGAGAGTATTTAATTATTATGATTATAATTCTTTTATATAGTTTTTTAATTTATTTAATCATGTTTTGTTAAATATAATTTTTGTATATAGTTGTTTAGGTCAGATGTATTAATTGTAGTGAAGATGTTGATTTTTAATTATATTTGATTTTTTTGCATGTATTGATTTCAGTGTAGATATTGGTTTCTAATCTTATTTAATTGCTTGCATTATATGCATTAATTTCAATATAGATGTTGTTTTCTGATCCTATTTGATTGCTTGCATTAGATGGATTAGAATTTGTTAATCTTGAGACTGTAAATTATTAAAAATATTTTTGATTGCTTGCATTAGATGGATTAGAAGTTGTTAATCTTGAGCTTGTAAATTAGTAAAAATAATTTTCAAGATTAGATGGATGGGGGGAGAGAAGAAGATTTCTTACACTACATGCTTTTATTTCAGTGTAGATGATGATTTCTAATCCTATCTGATTGCTTGCACTAGATGCATTGATTTTAGTGTAGATGTTGGTTTCTAATTATATTTGATTGCTTGCACTATGCATTGATTTTAGTGTATATGTAGATTTCTTCTAATCCTATCTGATTGCTTGCACTAGATACATTGATTTTAGTGTAGATGTTGGTTTCTAATTATATTTGATTGTTTGCACTAGATGCATTGATTTTAGTGTAGATGTGGATTTCTAATCCTATTTCACTGCTTGCACTAGATGCATGGATATCAGTGCAGATGTGGATTTCTAATCCTATGATGCATGGATATCAGTGTAGATGTGGATTTCTAATCCTATGATGCATGGATATCAGTGCAGATGTGGATTTCTAATCCTATTTCACTGCTTGCACTAGATGCATGGATTTTAGTGTAGATGTGGATTTCTAATCCTATTTGATTGATTGCACTAGATGTATTGATTTTAGTGTAGATGTTGATTTCTAATCTCATTTGATTGGTTGCATTAGATGCATTGAATTCAATGTAGATGTTTTCTAATCCTATTTGATTGTTTGCATTATAGATGCTATTAATTTTGAGATTGTAGATTATTAAAAGAAAATATTTTTCAAGATATATTTAGTAATACGTAGACACTATTAACAAATAATTAGCTATCAAAATTGTGATACCTAGAATTAAAATGAAAAAGATGTGCAGAATCAATCCTCCTGCAAAGTGCAAATTAATTCATCCTTGACAAGATGTCTCTCTTCTTCATCACCAACTAATTACTAATAGACAATTACATATATTCAAAATTACTAATAAAGTAATTGCATACAACAATGTATTCAAAATATTTATAAGAGAAAAATGTATATTTATCAACATCAAAACAAATCAAAATATTCTTGAAAGAGATGTGATAATTGTTTGGAGAAAAAAATAATGTAAAGATTTTATAGATCTGACCACTCATTAAAAAAATTCAAAATACATTATTTCTTAATTTTGCAAAAAATATTTATTTCAAACATAAACAAAGAAACAAATTATTTGAAGAGTAAATTATTAAAACTATATATTTTGTAATATTTGTAGGAACACTATTTAGAATTAATTAGTTATCAACAGTTGTGATACCTATAATTAAATTAAATGAAATAGATGTGTAATATCAATCCTCCAGCGAACTATTGACAAAATTGTCTCCCTTCTTCATCACTAACTAATCACTAATAAACAATTACATACACATATAAAAATATAACACAACAACTGTAACATTCACAAACATTTTTTTTTCAGTGGGAGAGAGAATCCCCGCTGAAGAATCATATACATCAAATATCGCTGAAGCTAGTATATTTTTTTATCATACAATATTTATCGCGGAAGCCAGCAGAATACGTCACATCGAACACATACGCGTCATCATCGAAACAAATGCTGCTGCGCGTTGCAGCTCCCGCAGGAATCGAACGTGGCTGGGGTGCGAAAGCCAACCGCCCCAACCAACACATCATGCACATCACGTGCAGTAACATTCACAAATATTACCATCCAAATCCAAACACATAAACACACAAACCACTCAAAGTATCTAAACACAGCCGTACAAATCATTCAAGGAAAGCAACACATACCAAAATAACAAAAAGAATGATATGGTCATGCCAAACAAAGAAAACATAATGTAAATTTTGATTTTTATCTCAAACATATACAAAATACTGATAATCTAAACATGTGACATTATTACCCTCAAGTGGAACTAACTTAGATCCATCTAACACTGGATCTATCATGAAGATCCCTCGAAGTGTAAATCTTTTCTCAAATTCTACACCAAAAAAAAATTTGCACCTCAAGAGATTTAATCTCTCAAAACATAATAAATCCAATATTAGATAAATCTAAATTAATATAAAAATAAAAGCTATAAATATTATTATAACATAATAAGTGGTTGAATTTTCCCGAATTGGAACTGGCATGTAGAACCCTGTCCCCTCGCTCGCGAAAAGATCGCCATCATTCATTCAACTCAATTTAGTCGTTTAGTAATTTAGGCGGCCCACTATGCAGCTAAATATTCCACAGCCTCTCTTTCTATAAATGCTGGAGTGAAATATCCATATCGTGTTTTATGCTCTTAGGAACATTAGACATGTTATTTCCTAAAATATGCCACACGGTATTTCAGTTAAACTCTGGGAAGCATTCTCCTGATTTAAAATCATATATATAACATGAGTGGGAATCATATAGAGTAAATAAAATCTCTTATAGAATATCTAAATGATGAAATTATTCCATTATGTTATGGGTTGAAATATCATAAAAATGGTTTGAGAGTTGAATTATAGGGAAAATAAATAATTATAGAAATCATATATAATAAAATAATGAGAATTATATATAAAAGATAAAATTTATTTTATAAAGAATGAACCATCTCATCTTATTGTGCAGGAGGACTGGCCCGGTCGTTCGTATAGGATGATTACCCCTGTGGCCCTCTAGTTTGAATAATTGTAGAACCCATCCATGAAGATGAGACGCATTTTGTTTTGTCTTCAAACCTGCAATAATTACCTCACTGCATTTTCTCATGCTTCCTTGGAATTTGTCAATCCCTACTACTTATGACTCTGGCCGCCTTGTTTGAATAAAAGTAGAAGGCATCCATTAAGATGTGGCGCACTTTCTTTGAATAAAAGTGGAATCCATCCATGAAAATACATGAGTCGCTTCTTTGGCTCTTCCAACTTCCAATTATTGTGGACTTAACTCACTCTATTATTTCTTCACGGTCAAAATTTGTCAATCCCTATTGCAAGTAAAATGAAAATGTCACAGCTACATAACCTAAGTATAAGGTAAATAATTTTTTTACCTTTATACTGCCTTCGAGAACGTTATTGAATATTGGACATGTTATTCCGGATAAAGCGAAATATGCCACACGGTATTTCAGTCAAACTCGGGGAGCATAATTCAACAGTATTCAGCAATTAGGTGGAATATGTTGTTTTAATATGTTATTTTCTATACTGGAATATGTAAAGTAGGATATTTAGATTTGAATTATTATTATAATATTGACTTAAAGTAATTGGTTTGTGATGCTTTAATTTACATGATGTTATTAATTGAAATTTCATTAAAAAAATAGTTTTTTAAGATACGAATATATGTAGAAAATAAAAACTATGTTTAAATAGTAATAGTCATTTTAAAATAGTTATTTGTATGAGATTTAGTTTTTATTATATTATTGATTAAAATTTAATAAAAATAATTTAAGAATAAAAATTATATATGAAAAATAAAAATATACCAAGTGTCACCTTACATGCGCTCTAAGATGTAAGCTCACATAAACTATTTTTCAGGCTCATTTAATCGGTTCATTTACTCATGCCCTCCGAAGGTTGTGCCATGAGGAGAGGAGATTATGTCTTCTTAGGTAGGATTTTGAACAAGACATTACAATTGTGCTCTCTCGAGGCCAAGCCCATTATGATGTCTGTGCCCTCCAGGAACTAAACCTATACATCTTTATTTTCTCATAAACTTAGACAAATGGTTTCGAATATTAGATTATAGACGTAACTTACACAGGGTATAGAAGTGTTTCTCTTTGCTATTATAATTCTTCTTTCTTGAGCAAGCACAAATGTGAGCTCTGCATAATGAGGAAGCTTTTGATGGAACACCAAACAAACAACTTTGGTTAGACCAACCTTTGAAAGCTGGAAAATCACATTTCACATGCCACTGCTAAACTATAAAGTTGAATATGTGTTGCAGCAGATGACAAATCATCAGTCGATGCTAGAATCAAGGCACCTATACCCACCATGAATTCATCAATAAAAGTAGAAGACAAAAAGTTAATGTAGTTAGAGTTTAAGGTTGTAGTTGGATTTTGAGATCAAACACACCATGTGCCCGAAATCGAGCATCCATGGAATGGATGAGTATGCTTCCCTGTTTGTTGCACGCAGTTAGTTCTATATATATCAATGTGAGAAGTCGGTGAAGCATATTCAAGAGGATGGCTTTGAATATGAACATGTGGCTCCGGTATGTAGGTGCCAAGAAGGAAACATTCAAGGATTCAATGGCTTGCAGATTGTATAACCTAGTTATGTTAATGAAAATTTCAATTAGAGTATAAAACTAAAATATTAAAGTCAATATTGGCTCTTGAATTTTTAGTATTTATAGTTAGGTACATTGAGCTCTAGTCTAGTCCTTCACATATCCGTTCATGATATCTTGCAAGAATTGCATTCCATATATAGGGGAATAGGTTTAACAGTCTTATATTGATAGGTCCCTCTCTTCAAATGTAGTGAATAGACAAAACTAAAAAATTGAAGAAAATATTCACAGGTGAAAAAGGGAATCAATAGAAAATAACATCTGTAAGTCCTCAGTAAAGGGCACAATTAACATATATATATTTCTAATTGGGTTTGCCATAACTCATAGAAAGAGAAAATTCTAGATGGTTAGAACAAGCAATGGTTGTTTCTTCTTAGTTTGATTTCTTTAAAATACAAAGCCATTAGAATGTGAATTTAGTACAACTCTGTGTAATCCAGGAAACACGCATGAACATCTGCTGGAATTTATATGTTATGCATCCTGAAAAACTTGTAAGGTAGAATAATTTTGACAAAATATCTTTGTTCAACCCTTTTAATTATCTATCAATGACATTTCCCTATACAATAATTAGGAATACAATTGCACAAGTAATCTTAAAACTACATATCAACTAGGACTTGAATTTTTCTTCAGCCAATGAAGCTTCCTAGTGCATTTATATTGTCTTTAGTACAATTTAGATGGACAATTATGCTTATTCATTATGGCACATTAGAGTTAGACCCAGGAAGAACAAGTATACAATGTTTGGCATGATCAATAACGTCTCCCTGGGAAAAATGGAAGCAAATAATTGAACGAGCGCAAAAGGTGCACTCTAAAAGGATGAAACCATACAAGGAAACAAACGCTTATCACCGACTATGCTGATAAAGAAATATGATCCAGCACCAATGCCCAAACTGATAACATTTTCATATGTTATCTAATCATGCAAGAACCAATAATGTATGGTTCCTTACCAATGCACAACCCCCCCAAGAAATTTTTAGAAAGATATTTTTTCTCTATAGAATTCAATCTCTGTTTTGACTCAATGATTCAGTTATGAAACTGCTGATTTGAGTTCACAAAGTCACTGAACTAAAGTTAATGCTTCCTTCCTCACATGGGCCAACAATTAGTCCTAGAACCTTATTCTTTGTTTCTGCCAATTGGCAACATTGTCGTCTTGGTACCTGATAGTAGATACATCAAAGAAGAATATTTAGAAACATAAATAAGAGTTCTTTGTTTCTTGAAGGATCATGTATGTTATAAAGGATAAGTATAACAAATATTTTGACACAAACTTCTATGAAAAAGAAGAGTCCTAATTATAAGAGGACATACTGACTACCAACGCTCATTCATAGGTCTGCTGACAACTTGTATATTATGCACTTCATATGGAGAGAGAGCCCATGAGAAGCAATATGATGCTCTTTTCGGATTGTCCATTTTTATGCCTCGTTTGTAGGTACTCACAGTCATATTTCATACTTTTTGTATGTCTTCCAAAAAGAAAAGTAATGAATTTTTACAAAATAATCTCTGAGGAGGTCTAGTATCAAAATCAAATTCGAGACTAGTATCCAATTTATTCCAAGCTGTAAATGTGCATTCAGAACGCTCAAGCTCTCGAGGAAGGATTATTTGTGGAAAAACTTGTACAACATAACGATTTGAGATTGAAAAGGTTAGCCATCTCTTATGGTAAAAAGACATCAAATTCTAAATATCATTATTCCTATTATGTATAGAATAAGAGCCAGCTCTTAAACAATAATTTAACGTATCGTGTTCTCTCTCCATTAGATGGGGTTTGTTTGTTATCTAGCAACAGAGCCATACTTAAGCTAAAGAGCTTACTTCTAGAGCTTAATTCGAGGCATCGATTGATACATGTTCTTTCCATACTTGAGCTAAAGAGCTTAATTCAAGACAAGGCTTCCATTGATGCATGTTCTTTGACTGTGTTTTAGAAGGTGACAAAACCCCTGCTACGAAGCTTTGTTCCGTGTGAGAGCTTTGTTCCACGTGAGAGCTTTTTTCCGCATGAGAAAAGAGAATCACAGAGAGAGAAATCTGGAGCTATTGCAGAGCACAGAGGACTCCGAGGACAAGTCGATTCATGTATGGTTGAACAAACTGTTCATAAGTAGTAGACATTGTATTTTTATGTGATGGTAGTGACGCAGAGGCAGAGGTTGTTAGAAATTAATGGAGAATAGGTTACATAGTTATGATTTGTTCTTTATTTGACATTCAATTCCTATTAATTAGGAATCTGTTTTTTGCCTATGTATCTATTTAATTCCTGATGATTAATGAATAAGATGAAGCGAATGCATTTGCTGAAGGGAGCTCCTGGTGATCTGCACCTGTGAGCTCCCGTGTGTTTGTCCAAACTTCTGTCTTCTGCATTTCTTATCATGGTATCAGAGCAGCAGGTTTGAGAAGGCCTGCAAATCCTTGAGTGGGGAGTTTGTGGAAGATCGCAACTGAAGACCGCAAATCAAGTGATCTGGTCCTTGGTTCATGCATGTCAAGTGATCTGACTATTAACTGTTAGTGGTTCCAGATCGAGTGATCTGGCCACGTGTTTGAGCATCGAGTGCCGAAGTGATTGACGTTGTTTGGTGAGTGTCGAGTTAGCTGGATGTTGTTTGATTATCGGTGGCTACCGTAGAAGATCACTCGTGTGGATCACCATCGTGGAGATCTCGTTGGAGATTGGAATGATGTGTTGTTGATCGGAGGATGCAACCTGAGTAAGTACCTCGTCCTTGTGCAATCGCAGTGAATCTTGTGTTGCGTGTTGTGGTAGCGAAGGTCGGGCAGAGGGAGTTCTGCATGCACGAGATCATGGCATCGTGATTGTGGCATGGAGTCCTGGTGTAGTGGAAGCCGAGAAAAGTGGGATTCTCATGAATCGATGTGGAAAGTGTGGAGTGACCCATGTAATCAGTGACGGAGTCGTGCAGTGGGACTGTCATTGGAAGGAGCCCGAGTAGGTGGTTCTATTGTAGCACAGTGGAGGTGGAAGAGGTGTTGAGTGGTCTCATTTCGTGGGTGAGAAAGGTGTTGCAGAGGAGATCGAGCGACAGGACTCTGTGTTTTTCTGCTGATTGGCAGCATAGTGGAGGCGAGAGGGGTTTCGTTCAGAGCTGCAGCATCGCTCACATTCGAGCCCACGGCGAAGGCTGCTGGCGTTCGCTTCACAAGGCCACAGGGCTGATGTGATGCGGAAAGAGCTGCAGGTGATCCGTGGTGCTAGAGGATCCCACGCACAGAGGAGTTGTTGGACCAATCGCACAGCAGAGGAGTCTACCCATCGTGGTCGGTCAGTGGCCCTTCGTGGCTGAATCGAACTAGGCACACATCATTGGTGTCTTCTGGGGACAAATAATTGTCATCAGGTCGGGGGTAAGGGGAAGATCCACTGTGATCGACTGAATTAGAGCCGACTGATTCCGCATCCGCGGGGTCATCAGCAAGAGCGGTAAAGAAACAATCATTTCCGTCTGAATTTCGACTGAAGCTGAGGCTGTTCTTTGCAGCTTCGTCTAAGTCATTGTCCCTGGGATCGACGTTTCCAATAAAGCTCTCGCCTTCCAATTCGATCTCGTACGACGTAACCCTCCTCCGCTCCTCCAGTCGACCACGGCTCTCGGAATCAATTTTCACCTCAAACTCATCCCAGATCATTCGAGGGCTTTCTTCCCATCTTCTGGAAGTTCCCGGTTCGACCTCACCTTCGCTGGCGGCATAAAAAAAAAAGTTGCCGGGTAGCCTGTTTTTTTTTCCAAGATGAATTCTCAGATGGCAGATGCAGATACAGACCCAGATCAGAATCTGGATGTTAGACTATTTATGGCCGAGGCTGACACTGCTACTGAGGAGGATGAATCAGATATTTGGTTCGTGGATTCTGGAGCCTCCTCGCATATGTCAGGTAAAAAGCAATGGTTCAGAAATTTTAAAGAATCCAACACTGGAGCAAAAGTCTATCTTGGAGATAATAGTGGGTACGAGATCAAGGGACATGGAGATGTCCTTGTTACTCTGCCTGATGGTAAGATCAGGAATATATCTGATGTGTGGTATGTTCCTGGCATTAAGAAGAACCTGATTTCTGTGTCCAAGATTACAGATCAGGACCTCAAGGTAGAATTTTTTAAATCTTATTGCATTATTAAAGATTTGTTGGATCAGATGAAGCCCATTGCTACAGGTATTCGCATAGGAGGACTCTACAAGTTGGATGTGAAAAGTACGCCTCAGCAAGCCTTGATGGTGTCAAATAAGTCTGCTGAAAATTTGTGGCATCAGCGACTTGGGCATATTAACTTTGGTGATCTCTTTCTGCTGCAAAACAAAGGTATGGTAGAGGGCCTTCCTGTTTTGAAAAAGTTGCATATTGATTGTGAGGCATGTGCGTTCGGTAAACAACATAGAGATGAATTTCCTGTCATTAAAGATAGAAAACAGAGGGATATACTTGAACTTGTACACACTGACTTATGTGGCCCGATGCAGACAAGGTCGTTAGGGGGGGCCTATTATTTTTTAATCTGTGTTGATGAATGTACAAGATTCACATGGGTGTATTTTCTTAAACAGAAGAGTCATGCTTTTGAATATTTCAAGCAATTCAGAAACATGGTTGAGAAGCAAACAGGAAAATTCATCAGGATTCTTCGATCAGATCAAGGGGGGGAATTCAAGAAAGAAGTCTTCACCAAATATTGCAACAAGCATGGGATACAGCAGCAATTCACAACACCTTACACTCCTCAGCAGAATGGAGTTGCTGAGAGGAAAAACAGAACACTGGTGGAGTGTGCTCGCAGTATGTTGAAAGGTAAGAATCTAACCAATGGTTTTTGGGCAGAAGCTGTTAATACTGCAGTGTATTTAAAGAATAGGAGTCCTACTAAAAGTCTTGAGTATAAAACTCCTTTTGAAGCATTGTTTGGCTTCAAGCCTGCAGTAAGTCATCTTAGAGTATTTGGCTGTAAAGCTTTTGCACATGTTCCTAAAGAAAATAGGAAGAAGTTAGATTCAAAGGCCATTAAATGCACGTTCATTGGATACTGCAGTGAGTATAAGGCTTATAAATTGTTTGACCCTGCTACTCACAAGGTGTTTGTCAGTAGAGATGTATTATTCCATGAACAGATTGACGATGAAAATCCTGTCCAAAACAATGAAGAATGGCATGTGCCCTTACTCTCAGAAGAGGATACTGAAACAGGAGTCAGTCAGCAGCAGGAACAGAAGCAGGAACAACAGCAGCAGGATAATGTGGAGTTCAGTCCACAAAGGGAAGAAATAAGCAGAATAATTGAACCCCCACCACTCAGAAGATCAAACAGGCCAAGACAGTTACCAGCTCGATATAGGGATCATGCGCTTATGACTGGTATGTTAAACATTGCAGAACCTTCTAACTTTTATGAAGCTAGTAAAAGTCTTGAATGGAAGAAAGCAATGAATGAGGAATATGAATCCATCATTAAGAACAATACGTGGGATCTAGTAAAACTTCCTGATGATAAACAACCTATAGGTTGCAAATGGTTATTTAAGTTGAAATTTAGAGCAGACGGGTCTATTGATAAACATAAAGCAAGGTTGGTGGCAAAGGGATATTCCCAGATAGAAGGTATTGATTTTGAAGAGACATTTGCCCCTGTTGCAAAATTAAACACCATCAGAATGATCATTGCTTTAGCCACTAAACATCATTGGAAAATACATCAATTAGATGTTAAGTCTGCTTTCTTAAACGGTGATTTAAAAGAAGAAGTATACTTAGTACAGCCTGAAGGATTTGTTAAGAAGGGAGAAGAACATCTAGTGTGTAGATTAAAGAAAGCTTTATATGGTTTAAAGCAGGCACCTAGATCCTGGTATGAAAAAATTGATTCTTTTTTCCTCATGAATGGTTATAAAAGGAGCAAAAATGATCCCAATTTATATACCATGTTTAATAATGAAGGGCAGATAGTGGTGATTTCTTTGTATGTAGATGATTTGATAATAACAGGAAGTGCAGATAATCTCATTGAAGAAATCAAGCAGCAATTATCACAGAAATTTGAGATGAAGGACCTTGGAGAAATGCAATACTGTTTGGGTCTAGAAGTTTGGAGAGATTCAAGTCAAACTTTCTTGTCCCAGGGTAAGTATGCAAAGAGTCTGTTATCCAGGTTTAAGATGGATGAGTGTAAGCCTTCATGCATACCTTTACAGCAGAATAGCAAACTTCAGATGGATGATGGTTCGAAATTTGCAGATACAACATTGTACAGACAGTTAGTTGGTAGTCTTATTTATTTGACTACAACAAGACCTGACATGGCCTATGCAGCAAGTGTTCTGAGTCAGTTTATGACTCAACCTCATGACAGTCACTGGAGTGCAGCGAAAGGAGTATTAAGGTATCTGCAAGGAACATCAGATTTTGGTATTTTGTATTCTGACTCATTTGATGTCAAGTTGACAGGTTATACAGACTCTGATTGGGCGGGAAATCTAGATGACAGAAGATCAATTACAGGTTACGCCTTCAACATTGGTTCCGGGGTCATCTCTTGGTGCAGCAAGAAGCAGCATACTGTTGCTTTATCCTCGGCAGAAGCTGAATATCAAGCTATGTGTGCAGCGACATGTGAGGCAGTTTGGTTGCGTAGACTTCTCCAAGATGCAGGGGAAGAACAGACAGAAGCTACAATCATCAATTGTGACAATCAAAGTTCCATCAAACTGGCTTACAATCCTGTGTTTCATAAAAACACTAAGCACATAGACACTCAATTTCATTTTGTTAGGGAGAAAGTGCAGTCCAAAGAGATTTCTGTAGACTATTGTAATTCTTGTGATAATATGGCTGACATATTCACTAAGCCACTAGGAAGACTGAAGTTTGATTTGTTTAGGGACACTTTAGGTGTGTTTAAAAATCCCTTTCTCCATTAAGGGGGGATGTTAGAAATTAATGGAGAATAGGTTACGTAGTTATGATTTGCTCTTTATTTGACATTCAGTTCCTATTAATTAGGAATCTGTTTTTTGCCTATGTATCTATTTAATTCCTGATGATTAATGAATAAGATGAAGCGAATGCATTTGCTGGAGGGAGCTCTTGGTGATCTGCACCTGTGAGCTCCCGTGTGTTTGTCCAAACTTCTGTCTTCTGCATTTCTTATCAGAGGTGGTGACAGGTGTGAAGTGCTGCAGAGGGCATGTAGATAGCCATGTGGCATAAGTGACAAGTAAAGATATATATTATGAAACCAAGCAAACCAAATCTACATTTAATGCTAATGAATTAATAGTAACATTACTTCATTAGCATTACTTTCAATAACCCAAAACAATAATTTAGATCTTTTGAACTAAGAAATCATATAAAAAATATAGAAAAAACCAAATAAAATGAAAAAAAATGTGATTGGTTAAGAAAATCATTGCATGTATTTAATTGGTTAGCCAACACTCTTTTATGAAATACGACTTAAAATTGAGAAATAAATAATATCAATCTTAAAATAGATTCGATTACTAATAGTCAATAGTCCAACCTATAGATATTGGTTTAGTGTAATAGGTGGTGGAATTTTCCCGGACAAAACTGGCATCTAAAACCCTGTCCCCTCACACACGAAAGATCGCATTCGTTCAAACTCAATTTAATTGTTTTGCGGCCCACTATGGAGCTTAATATTCCACACCCTCTCTTTGTGAGCGAAATATCGTGTTTCATGCATTCGAGAACGTTATTGAATATTGTACAGGTTATTCCCGGTAAAGCGAAATATGCCACACGGTATTTCAGTCAAACTCGGGGAGCATAATTCAACAATATTCAGCAATTAGGTGGAATATGTTATTTTCTATATTCGGGAACGTTATTGAATATTGTACCTGTTATTCCCAGTAAAGCGAAATATGCCACACGGTACTTCAGTCAAACTCGGGGAGCATAATTCAACAATATTCAGCAATTAGGTGGAATATATTATTTTTAATATGTTAGGATTTTTTAGAATTGAATTATTATTATGATATTGATTTAAAGTAAGTAAACAATTACGTGCAATATTTTTTAGATTTGAATTATTATTATAATATTGATTTAAAGTAATTGGTTTACGACGGGTTTAATTTTTAGATTTGAATTATTATTATAATATTGTATTAAAGTAATTGGTTTACCACGGGTTTAATTTACATTATGTTATGAATTGAAATTTCAAAAAAAATAGTTTTAAGATAAGAATTATATATAGAAAATAAAAACTATGTTTAAATAGTAATAGTAATTTAAAATAGTTATTTGTATGAGGTTTAGTTTCTATTATATTATTCACTAAAATTTAATAAGAAATATTTGAGAATAAAAATCACATATGAAAAATAAAAGTTGTTTTATAAAGTATCTAAATGATGACACTATTCACTATTTTATAAATGGATGGATCATTTTTCCATTTATATCGATCATTTTTCTATTCATATTGAAACTTACTCTAATTTCATATTGAAACTTACTCGAACTTTTGATTTAAAAAAGTTTTATTATATAATAATATTTTCACTATGCATAAATGAATATGTTTTATCAAATTTTATTAAATTCAATTGAAAAAACATTTTTTATAAAATTATTTTTCATTAATTTTTTTATACATAACCATATTACATTTGATTATATGAGATTGGTTATTTATGGAGTTTTAGTATATTTAAAAATGATAAAAATAATATAATAATATTGTTATTAACTTTTCGTTGTTAAAAAATATTAATTTAAATAATTTAGTGAATAATTTATTTTCCTAATTATATTCATTCAAGTCTCTAATTCATTTCCAGCTTTATATAAGTTCAAGTCTCTAAACATATTATAATAAACATAACTACACTAATAATATATAAAGAAAACATCACTTAAAATTTAATATTTTATCATCTCTAATTAAAATATCTCATGTGAAAACAATCAAATTAAAAACTCTAAAATCATATTAAATTTTTTCCCACTTATATAATTTGTATTTGGTGTAAGTTTCACCATCGATCTATAAAAATGATTTTCCAAAATATTTATTTTACTATTTACTTAAATTTACTATCTATTTAAATTAGATTAAATAACTACCCTAAAAATATATTTATATAAATAAAAATTTATATTTTATTAATTTAAGAATAAATTAGTTACAAAAGAAAATACCTGAGACATTTCGTATAAATACCGCCACAAATTAAAAAGTCTAAATTGAATTAATAAAATAAATATATAAAAATTCTAAATAATAATATTAATAAAAATTATAATAAAATGAAATAATCCTAAATATTTTAAACTTTTCCCACCTTGTCCTCTGCTAAAATATGATCCGAACGCGAGCCCAATTCAATGTCCCACGGCTCTTCCCCTGTTAAGGTCGTGGAAATTTTATTGACTAAAAATGGCATCTAAAACCCAGTATCCTCGAACACGAGATATTGTAATCATCCATTAAAAACCAATGTAGTTGTTTCTTGGGCCAAATATTCCACATCATGTCTCTCTCAGTTGAATGCAACTGGCAGCGAGATATTCCATCATCTCTTTATGTAAACGCTTTCTCATTTTCTTTTGTCAAGCAGGAAGCATGATTCAACAATATTTCTCAATTACATGGAATTTACCTGGAATATTATACACGCTCTTTCCTATAAATTTAGACATGCATCGCATGAATTCAAGGCAAGGAATGAGCTCTAGGGATTAAGTCCCTCTTTGTGCGTGATTTCATTGCTGTCATTTTGTATCATATCGCTGCTAGTGATATGGAGATTATTAAGGCTTGTAACTGCGCAATTGTCTTGGTGATCATTAGTTTAGTGCTGCCTTCACCGGCGTTGGCTACGTCTAGTGATGATGATGAGGAGATCAAATCTTATATTGTTTACATGGACAAATCCATGAAACCCCGTCATTTCAGCCTCCACCAACACTGGTACGCTTCAATGATAGACCGGGTTTCAGGATCCAAATCGGATCCCACTGCTATGCTATACATGTACGATACGGTGATGCATGGCTTTTCTGCCAAGCTGACCAGCACAGGCGCTCAAGCTATGCTGAATATGGATGGATGCTTGGCTGTATTGCCGGATTCCGTCGGTAGACTTCATACTACTCGGACCCCGGATTTTCTGGGGTTGAGCTCTACTGATGGTCTATGGCCATCGTCGCATTACGGTGATGATGTCATCGTGGGCGTGGTGGATACAGGAATATGGCCCGAGAGCAAGAGCTTCAGCGATCATGGCCTAAGTACTCCCGCGCCCGCGAAATGGAAGGGAGAGTGTGAAGTGGGTTCCGACTTCAATGCGTCCCACTGTAATAATAAACTCATTGGAGCCCGTTACTTTGTCAAAGGATATGAAGCCAAGTACGGTCGTGTCCACGGAAAAGACGATTACAGATCTCCTCGGGATGCCGAAGGACATGGTACGCACACTTCCTCTACTGCGGCCGGATCGGAGGTGCCTGCTTCCAGCTTTCTTGGTTTCGCCCCAGGGACGGCTAGAGGTATGGCTACCAAAGCTCGATTGGCCGTCTATAAAGTCTGTTGGGCGGTTGACTGCGTAACTTCAGATGTGCTTGCGGGAATGGAGGCGGCTGTTTCGGACGGAGTCGACATGCTATCGATATCGCTCGGCATCGTTAGTGATGCCGCTTATTATGATGATATTATAGCAATTGGTGCTCTGGGAGCGACTGAGAAGGGTGTTTTTGTCTCGTGTTCGGCCGGTAATTCAGGGCCTTATGAGATTTTCAACACGGCGCCATGGATAACCACCGTAGGCGCCAGCACCATCGACAGAGAGTTCCCGGCTCCCGTCGTGCTTGGCAACGGCAAAAGCTACATGGGCTTCGCCCTCAACAAAGACTTGTCTCTGGCCAACGAGCAATTGCCTTTGGTATACGGGAAAACCGCGTCGAGTAAGAAGTATGCAAATTTCTGCATTAATGGAAGCCTTCATCCCGATAGGGTCCGTGGAAAAATTGTACTCTGTGATCTTGGACAAGTCGGAACTATAGAAAAAGGACTGGTCGTGCAGCGAGCCGGCGGTGCGGGGATGATTCTAGTTAATCAGGATGAAGATGGAGACTATTCGCTGACCAGACATTACCTGTTCCAGGCGACCATGGTGGGTCCCAAGGCCGGGGAATACATAAAAGCTTACATAAACACGAGTACAAATCCGATGGCAACTATGAAATTGGAGGGGCTGACTGTAATTGGTAAAGCACGAGCTCCGGTCGTAACAGCATTTTCGTCCAGAGGACCGAATACCGTCGTTCCGGAGATCCTTAAACCGGACCTGATTGCTCCGGGAGTCAACATATTGGCGGCGTGGACAGGGCACGTGGGGCCAACGTACACCGACAAGGAAAGAGTAGATTTCAACATAATCTCTGGGACTTCGATGTCTTGCCCTCATGTGACCGGCATCGCGGCGCTTATACGCGCTGCTCATCCGGCATGGACACCCGCTGCAATAAAATCGGCTCTCATGACATCTTCCGTGCTATTCGACAACCGCAAAAGCCCTATAAGCGACTCATTCACCGCTTTACCTGCAAATGCCTTTGCAATGGGCGCGGGTCATGTGAATCCCAATGCTGCCTTGGATCCCGGTCTCCTCTATGATCTTGGAATGGACGACTACGTTAGCTTTCTGTGTACCCTAAATTACACAGCAAAGCAAATTCATATTCTGACAAGGCAGGCAACATCCTGCCCCAAATTACGCTCCGCGCCAGGAGATCTCAACTACCCATCATTCTCGGTGGTGTTTAAGCCGCGTAGTTTGGTTCGTGTTACGAGGAGAACCGTGACGAACGTTGGAGGAGCACCGTCTGTATATGAAATGGCAGTCGAGAGCCCTGAAAACGTAAATATAACCGTGCAGCCAACGACGCTCGCCTTCGAAAAGCAAAACCAGAAGGCGACTTATACAGTGACATTTGAAAGCAAAATTGCAGCTGACCACAAACCTAAAGGACGCCAAGCCTTCGGTCAAATATTGTGGAAATGCGTGAAGGGCGGAACGCAAGTTGTTCGCAGTCCTGTGGCCATAGCCTGGACAGTGGAGTGATGAAGAATGAGTGGACTGGCCCAGTTGTTCGTCTGTGGGCCTCTAGTTTGAATAAAAGTAGAAGCCATCCATCCATGAAGATGTAACGCATTTTGTTTTGTTTTTACGTCGGTACAACGACACGACACCACGGGGTCTTCCAACTTCCAGTCATTGTAGGCTTACCTTACTCCATGATCTTCTGCATGCTTACTTGTCAATTCCTATTACCTGTAAAATGAAAATATCCTGTTGCCAGTAAAATAAAAATGTGATACAGGAAATGTTTTCAAAGTTGTTAGACTATGCATTTCACTTTATGCGAAACCAATTAATTCGCTTATGCAAATACTTTTTCCAGCTTGGAAAAAAACTTCTGTTTTATATTATGATTAAAACCGTACATATTTATATTTATGATGGACAGATCGCCATTCATAAATCTTCTAACATCTACAATTTGATTATATAGAGAAGTAAATTACATAGAGAAGTAAGCTTATGATATAGACATTTGAAACTGTATACTAATATCAGTAACTATGAATCTATATATTCTCTGCCTCATCCACAATATATCACAGAATTACAGTAAGAGAGTCTATAAAACTAGAATGTATCTCGGATCATTTACATGTTCTGTATATAACTACATTAAAATAAACATTTCTCTTATTTTTTCTATGCCAATATTACAAACACAAATGTGACCAAACAATTCACTTATTACAAATCTAAAGATGCGAGTTTGACAACTTTCTATATAGGTGGTTTTTATCTTCAATCTCTCTCTCATGAAACTGCAAACTAATTATAAATTATTACAAACACAAATGTGACCAAATAATTCACTTATTACAAATCTAAAGATGCGAGTTTGACAACTTTCTATATAGGTAGTTTTTATCTTCAATCTCTCTCTCATGAAACTGCAAACTAATTATAAATTAATCTAATTTTATGAAAATTATAGGTCAATTTCAACTGCTGCTTTTAGGTCTCAATCTCGTGAGGATGTTGAATTCCACAAAGAGGTAATATACGAAGTCTATCGTATAAAGCACTTGAAAGCCAGTATTAACCCATAATATATCATGAGCAAATATTAGTAATAAAAAAACATCTTTAACACCATGTTCTTGTTTTAATTAATTAATTTTCCACTTATAACTTGTTTATATTATAATGAATATTATAATAACCTAAAAAATTTAACAATTCTACCCATACACATGGAAAAGTTTTGACCTAATCTCCTACCATCATTCCATAGCAATTTAATCCCGTGTATATTTAATCCAGAGTATTTAATTATTATGATTATAATTCTTTTATATAGTTTCTAATTTATTTAATCATATTTTATTAAATATAACAATTTTTTATTTTTTATTTTTTTAGTTGTTTGGGGTATATGTATTAATTTTAGTGAAAATGTTGATTTTTACACATGACAATTTAATCCAGAGTATTTAATTATTATGATTATAATTCTTGTATATAGTTTCTAATTTATTTAATCATATTTTGTTAAATATTATAATTCTTTATGAGAAATTTTTCGGCGTAAATCACATAATATTTCATTTGTCCTGACGATGAACTATACTAGTTGGTTTGGAACACGTAACAAATGAAATATCATGTGATTTACGCCGAAAAATCTCTCATAAAAACTTAATATGGATCACAGAAGCCTCAATTCAACAATTATAATTCTTGTATATAATTGTTTGGGGTAGACGCATTAATTTTAGTGAAGATGTTGATTTTTAATTATATTTGATTTTTTGCATTAGATATATTGATTTGGGTGTAGATGTTGGCTTCTAATCTTATTTGATTGCTTGCATTATATGCATTGATAGTCTCCCTTCTTTGTCACCAACTAATTACTAATAGACAGTTACATATATTCAAAATTACTAATAGAGTAATTCCATACAACATTATATTCAAAATATTTATAAGAGGAAAATGTATATTTATAAATATCAAAACAAATCAAAATATTCTTGAAGGAGATGTGATAATTGTTTGGAGAAACAAATAATGTGAATATTTTATAAATCTAGCCACTCATTAAAAAAATTCAAAATACATTATTTCTTGACTTTGCAAAATAGAGAATAAATAAATTAAAAAAATCATCAAAATATTTTTGAAGGAAAAATTTTATTTCAAACAAAAACAAAGAAACAAAATTATTTCAAGGGTAATTTTTACGTAGTAAATTACTAAAACTATATATTTTGTAATATTTGGAGGAACACTATTTAGAATAACCAGTTGTCAAAAGTTATGATACCTAAAATTAAATTAAATGAAATAGATGTGAAATATCAATCCTCTTGCAAACTATTGACAAGATTGTCTCCCTTCTTCATCACCAACTAATCACTAATAAAAGATTACATATACATATAAAAATATAACACAACAACTGTAACATTCACAAACATTAACATCCAAATCCAAACACATAAACACACAAATCATTCAAAGTATCCAAACAAGGATTTACAAACCATTCAAGGAAAGCAACATATACCAAAATAAAGAAGAGAATAATATGGCCATGCCAAGCAAAGAAAACATAATATGAATTTTGAATTTTATCTCAAACACATATATAATAATGATAATCTAAACCTGTGATGTTGTTACCCTCCACTGGAACCAATTTAGATCCATCTAACACCAAATCTATCATGAGGATCCCTGGAGGTGTAAATCTTTCCTCAAATTTAACACCAAAAAAATTTAATCTCTCAAAACATAATAAATCCGATATTAAATAAAATAAAATTAATATAATAATAAAACCTATAAATATTATTATAACATAATATGCGGTGGAATCTTCCCGAATTGGAACTGGCATGTAGAACCCTGTCCCCTCGCACGCGGAAAGATCGCAATCATTCATTCAACTCAATTTAGTCGTTTAGGCGGCCCACTATGGAGCTAAATATTCCACAGCCTCTCTTTCTATAAATGCCGGAGTGAAATATCCATATCGTGTTTTATGCTCTTAGTAACATTAGACATGTTATTTCCTATAAAGCGAAATATGCCACACGGTATTTCAGAGTTTTTTCAGTCACTCTTGGGAAGCATTCTCCTGGTATAAAGTAATTGGTTTCTGTAGGTCAAATTGGTTTCTATATGTATAATTTGACGATGGAAATCATGTATAATATGAGTGGGAATCATATATAGTAAATAAAATCTCTTATAGAATATCTAAATAATGATAGTATTCCATTATGTTATGGGTTGAATCACATAAGGAAAATGATAAATTATAGAAATCATATATAATAAAAAAAATAGAGTTATATATAAAAATAAAATTTATTTTATAAAGTATTTAAATAAAACTATTCTATTATGTTATTGGTTAAAGTATCATCATTAAAAGTTTGACAGGAAAATCACACATGAAAATAAAAGCTATTTTTTATTTTTTAGAATATTTAAATGATGGCACTATCTTATTATGTTATTGGTTGAAATTTCATAAAAATAGTTTATATTGGTTGAAATTTCATAAAAATAATTTAAGTTATTTTATAAAATATCAAATGATCACAATATTTTATAAGTAAATGGATAATTTTTTCATTCATATAATTTTTGATTTTAAAGCATTTTAATATATAATAAACTTTTTACTATTTGTCAAGTTTTATTAATAGATTAGTTTTTATAAAGTTATCTTTATTAAAATTTATATATATATCAATATTAAATTTAATTATATAGTGAATTTATGTTATTTATTATTTATCAATTTTTTGATAAGCTTGGTAGGACTACATTTTCAACATGTCCAATATATCAACCCAATGGGTGTGGGGAATTGAACAAATGACTTCACATCAAGGAGTGCCTTAAGACCTCGTGGACATTATTTATCAAATTTGAAAATAATAGAATTAAATTAATTTATCAAATTTAATTAAATTTTTATTAAATATTGTACTTTATAAAATTTAATATATTGATATTCATAAAATTTTAGTTGTTTAACATTTTTACCCAGTAAATTTTTTATTATGACTTAGTTGTCAAACTAGCAGTTCACTCATTATTGTTATTCAAAGAAAAACCACACCACTTAGAATGACTAGTTGGTGGTCCATAAGAGAAAGGCTCTCACTGGGTGCCACATACCTCTAGATCTTGGATTGTTAACATAAAACTATTAAGAAAATAAAATTAATTTTAAAATATCCTCCAAAATCATAATTGACATTTAATGTTTTATTAATTTATTTGTTTTATTAATTTAAATTAATAAATTATTTGATAAAATGCAATACCCTAAATTAAAAATTTTAAAATAATATTAATAAAAAATATATATAAGTTTTAAAATTATATTAATAAAACACATGTATTTCTAAATATTATAAATTTCCTCACCTTCATCCTTATACTCAGGAAAAATATCGGAACCATAAATGCAAGCCCGATCCGCACGATCCAATGCATGGCTCCTCCCCACTCTGGGTAGTGGAAATTTTATTGATTAAAAATGGCATCTAAAACGATGTATCCACGAATGCCAAAGATTGTAATCATTCATTAAAGCCAATGCAATTGATGTTCATTCCACTGAGCAGCGATCATGTTTCTGTGGGTTGAATACAACTAAGAGTGAAATGTTCCATTTCTTATTTTCCTTTCTTAAGCAGACTCCTAGGATCATAATTCAACAACATTTCTCATAAAAGTAGAAGCCATCCATGAAGATGAGACGCACTTTGTTTTGTTTATGTACCAGTCGGTCTTCAAACCTGCAATAATTACTTCACTCCATTTTCTCATGCTTCCTTGGAATTTGTCAATCCCTACTACTTATGACTCTGGCTTTTTAGTTTGAATAAAAGTAGAAGCCATCCATTAAGATGTGGCGCACTTTTTTTTGAATAAAAGTGGAATCCATCCATGAAAATGTGAAGACATACATCAGTGGCTTCTTTGACTCTTCCAACTTCCAATTATTGTACACTTAACTCACTTCGTTATTTCTTCATGCTCGAAATTCATCAATCCCTATTGCCATTAAAATGAAAATGTCACACCTACATAACCTAAGTATAAGGTAAAAATATATTTAAACTCCTTTATAATGCCTAGCTCATCCAAATTACAATAAAGGCTATTTAATATAATTGCAAAATTAACTAAAGCAGTGCAATCACACCTTACTCATATGATTAATTTAAATATGTGATTATGATTATGGTATAAACGTTAATTGGAATGAATCGGACCGAGATTACAAATCTATGTTTGGTTTACGTGCTGCATGGTTTCTCGAACCCTCAAGGCACCCTCCAAGTGCATGCCGATCTACCCTCCACTTGGCAACATCTCCATGTGATCTGAAAATGAGATCTTAGACTAATATTAAGGTATTACAGACTCATGTGCATGGATTTGCCTATATTACTTAGTGCAACGAATCGATAAGATTGTGAATAATATAGACAATGAAGCAGTTAAAGATACATAACAGACACACACACATAACACAGCAAGATAATCAAGGAGTTCACCCAAAACTCCTGGGATGCGTCTCCTAGTCCAGCCTTCAGTGGTGACCTCTCTAATGTGTCTTCAAGAGAAAAGTTTTACAAAAGTCAGCTCAATTTGAGTCTCAACACAATAGATATAAAACAGCAGGGGTTTACTTGAATTCCTAAGTCTCTCTGAGTACACAGACTCTCAGTCTCCTTCTCTGCCTCTGTTTCTCTCTATCTTATCACTGCTTGCCTCTGTCTCTATCATTCTGTGGCTTTTAAGCCAATCTGCGCTATTTGTTGGTTTCCTCTTTTGGGCTCTCTCGCTTCTGGCCTCTGCCCGTTCAAACCCCCTCTGAGTGTTAACCAAATCATGGTGTAACGTCTTCAAGGATGGTGGCCACCTATTCTGCAACGGAAGGAACCATCAACGCTTTAGAAATCACCAAAACAGTTGTTCTCTATTTACACAGAGAAATGCACAAAAACACGGGAAAATCCACCCAAACACGGTATATTGGACTTGAAATATTATCAATTCCACCCCATAATCCCTTCGGATCCGTCTTTGGGCGCTATCGCAAGTGATCATTGATCCAAAAGTTATTATTGATTTCGGGTGGCTTATGCGCGTGGAGATTACCCACCCGAAAAGGGTGGTTTTCTCTATCCGGCGCCTAGCCATGTGGCGGCCAGTGTATGGGCTTGGGTGGAACCTGGCCAATAACACTTATCGCCAAAGGCCCGCCCAAAATCCCACTCGTTACGGAACTCAAAACATATATCGTTGCGTATATAAACCCTTTCGGGTCCATTTTATCACCCCATTCGCATTCCCTTTGATTTTCGTTTATTTAACAAAAACGCGAATTTACACAGAAAAACCCCTTTTCACGGGACTCAAAAGATATATATTTCTACCCATAAGACCCGTCGGGTCCAGCTTTATCGCAAGTCGCGTATGTATCAGCCCTCGTTCCTTTGTATCACTCCGATGCGATATTGCGATATCGCAATCGCATAGTGCCCGGGCCCTTTGGTAAGCGTTCCGTTGTATTTTGCCGATGCGATATTATGGGTTAACCTGGGCCTTCGATTTGCACGCTTGATCGATGGTCCTTGTTGACTCACGCTGATCGTGATCACAACTTTCATATGGTAGCCTCCGATAGCCTCCGCTTGCCATTGCCGATTGCGATATGCCGATCGGATTTGGATGGTTGATCAGCCAGATCCGATGGCTCCTGTGCATCATTGTTCAAGCCTCTGATAGCTTTGTTTCTCACTATTTCTTCATGTTTTTCACTCCTAATAGTGTTTTCTGCCATTTTTAAAGGATCATCCTTTGCGATAGTTTTTTATTTTTGAAGACTTAGAGGGTTTCTAGGATCCATTTTGGATCATGCCTTCCCACTGAAAAAGCTTTTGGACCACCAAAAGTTGGTTTTTAAGCATCGATCAAGTGAGGATACAACTTCCTCACTTGTCCAATCTCTATCCATCTTGCACTGCTTGGTTTTGAACCTTTGAGTCTGATTCTCAGGTACTCAACATCTCCTCTACACGTAGTTCTCACCTTCCTGTCCAGAACTGTATCTTCCTGCAACTCATTGAGATATTCAAGCAACAGATCATCAATAGAAGGCAATTGACTTTGCTCTACGGGATCTTCAATCAATGAAGGTTCATATAGTCTCAAGTTCTTTGCATTAATGACTGAATAGATATGCATATAGGCTGGCAAATCAAGGCGAAAAGTGTTTTCACCAATTTTCTCAAGTATCTTGAAAGGCCCATACCTTATTGGCTTCAGCTTCTTACCTTCACTTTGCATTTTTTCTTTGCTGATGTACAACCGGACTTGATCACCAACTTGGAAGCTATGCTCAATTCAATGCTTGTCATGCCTTACCTTATACTTGGTCTGGCTTCTTTCCAGCTGTTCCTGCACTGCCTGGTGAATTTCTTGGATCTGTTCAATGAACTTGGTTTCTTTGTCCACATCATTGTGTCCATCAACTGCTATGTCTTTACTAAAGACAAAATCCAAGGGAGACTTTGGTGTAAAACCAAAACAAGTCTCAAAAGGAGATCTCTAAGTAGAAGAGTGCTTGGCACGGTTGTAAGCATGTTGCACATAACACAAATGTTCATCCCAAAGCTTGGGATGCTTGCTACAATAGCCCCTGAGCAACTGGATCACTGTCATGTTGACCACCTCTGTTTGGCCATCTGTTTGTGGATAAAATGTTGTGCTCTTCTTCAATCTGGTGTCCATCAACTCCCATAGACTTGACCAAAACTTCCCAACAAATAAGGAATCTCAATCAGATACAATAGAAGTGGGTAACCCAAAATGAACCCATACATGTTGAAAGAACAACTTCGTTGTTTGTTCAGCTATAATCTGCTTGTTACAAGGTATTAAAATACACATTTTGCTAAACCTGTCCACAATAACATATAAATAATCATGACCTTTTCTAGATTTTGGCAATCCCCCAACAAAGTCCATGGAAACACTTTCCCAAGGATGAGAAGGAGCTGGAAGTGGAGTGTACAAGCCTAATTTTCTATTATTGGGCTTGCTTGTAGCACACATAGTACACCCTTTAATATATCTAGAAACTGTTTCATGCATTCTTAGCCAATAACAAAACCTTTGCAATTGTGAAACTGTTTTACTTACACCAAAATGACTTGGTATTAGAGAAGTATGTGCTTCTCGGATTATGTTAACTCTTTCAGTTTGAGGAACACATAACTTTCTCAAATGATATAAGAGTTGGTCCCTGACACGATAATCCAATTCTTCTACTTGTTTTCCATGACTTAAAGTTGCATATACATCTTTAAAATCTACATCTTGAGCATATTGTTCAATGTAGCTTTCTTGCAATACTAAGTTATTCTTAAGTATAGTAGATGCATTTATGATTAGTCTTGATAGAATATATGCAACCTTATTGTGTATTCCCTTTTTATATCTGATGACAAGATGAAACTGTTGTAGAAAAACCATCCACCTATAGTGTCTTGATTGCTATAATTTAGTTTGTGAGTGCAAATATTGAAGTGGTTGATGGTATGTATGTATGATTGTTTCTTTGCCCATTAGGTAATGTTTCTACTTTTTCACACTCTATACTAATGCATATAATTCTTTATCACATGTGGGATGATTAACTACTGCAGAAGTAAATGTCTCAGAATGATAACATATGCGTTTACCGTGTTGCATCAACAATGCTCCCATGGCATAGTCATTGGCATCTATTTCAATCTCAAATGGTCATTGAAGATCTGGCAGTGCTAGTACTGGTGTTGTACTAATTTTTTCTTTTAAGGTGTCGAAGGCTTTCTGCTATTTGCCTCTCCACTGAAACACCTTGTTCAATCCTATTAAAGCATGTAAGGGAGCTACAATCAAGGAAAAGTTAGCAATAAACTTTCTCCAATATTGTGCTGCTCCTAGGAAACTCCTAACTTCTGTAGCAGATTTGGGTTTAGGCTAGTTCACAATGACTTCAACCTTAGAGGGATCTATCTTCAATTCACCATCCCCTACAATATGACCCAAATAATTTAAATATGTTTTGCCAAATTCACATTTTGATAACTTCACACAGAGATTTTCTTTTTTCAAAACATCTAAAGTCTGCTTTACATGCTTCAAATGTTATTCCCATGTTTTACTGAAAACAAGAATGTCATATCATGATCTGAAAATGGGGCATTTAGGCTTCTTTGGCAAACTTACAAGAACCTCTCCCACTTTCAAAGCTTAAATATCCCCAAGTCTTTATGATTAACGAATGCAGAATTAAATATGTGCTTGGAAATAATGGGTGTATGCTCATGTTTGTTTAAACTGTTTATGTGCTGTAAATGATTTTGTTTAAACTAATATGAAGCATATAATAATGCAGCAACAAGCATCACACATAAGACAACAAATTAATGTGGATTTCACCCAAAACTCTTGGGCTACATCTCCTTGAGCTCTAGTCAACTCGACTAGGCTCTCTGGGATTATGGAAAAGTTCTTTTACAAGCTCTTGGCTCAACTCCACTGATTTACACAGGAACAATGGGCTCAAAACACCATCTCTCCTTGGCTCTGAAGCTCTCAGCTTTTCGGCCCTCGGCTCTGGCTCTGGCTCTCGGCTCTGGCTCTAGCTCTCTGCAAATGACAGCTCTCGAGCTTTTCACTTGACTTCCAAGTGACTCCACTCGGTTGCTCTGCGCATTAGCTTTGTGTTCTCTTTGCCTTCCCATTCTGCACTACTCTCTTTCGCCTTAGCTTCCTGCTTTAGCTTAGCCTCCTGTTTTTTTTCTTAGCTGCGCCTTCGCTCTCTCCTCATTTTTTTTCTGTCTCTGTCATTCTGTGGCTTTTAAGCCAATCAGCGCTGTCTGTTCATTTTCCTCTTCTGGGCTTTCTGGCTCTTGACCTCTGTCCGCTCAAATCCCTCTCTGAGCGTTAGTAATCACTGCCAAACACCTTTAGGGATGGTGGCCACCTATTTTATAACTGAAGGAACCATCAGTGCTTGAAATCCCCAAAAACAGTCGTTCCCTGTTTACATAGAGAAACACTGTAAAACACGGGAAAATTTGCCAATCTGCCATTTATCGGACCTGAAATATCATTAAATATGCCCTAGACTCCTATCGGGTCCGCCTACAATCGCTATCGCAAGTCGCAAGTGCCCTTGTGCCGAGGTTTCCTTTGTATTTTAAAAATACATAGAAACACGGGAAATCTCGATGAAATGGCTCATATCGGACTTGAAATAATATACAACTACATTTATAACCCTTTCGGGTCTGGTTTCATCGCATCGGCACATTCCCTTTGTATTGTCGTGGTGCGATTTTGCGATGCGACATGTCGCAATCGCATATCGCAAAGTCTCGGGGTCTTTCCATATGGTATGGCCTATGCCGACGCCAATATCTGCAATCGCAATATCACTCGGCCTGGGGTCCCGCCTTAAGTCCCATGCCCTCACCAATGCCAATCCACCAATTTCGGTGATCGCAGTATCGCATCGGCCCAGTCCTTATGTTATATCGCTTGTCTGCCTCCGACACGATATGTCGAGGATTTCCGATCGGGGATTTCTCCCCTTTCCGCTTAAGTCCACTCTTTTGCCCTAGTTCGATGAGATTTCCATTTATAAGGGTTTTTTTGCCCATTTATAAGGATTTTTCCATTTATAAGGGTTTTTTTGCCCATTTATAAGGATGTTGAGATTTCCATTTATAAGGATTTTTCCTCTTTTTCTAAAGAACATAGGGCATCTTCTTTCTGCGATAACTTTTGCATCCTAAGTCCATTTTTGCCCATTCAAGTTGCAGTAGATTCAGAATGAAAAGATCTCTGCAATGGGGTTATTTCCAGGAACTTCCTTAGAGTTTCATTTTCCTCAGTGAGGAACACTTAGACTTAGGAGTCTATCCAAAATCCATTTTGGATCACGCCTTCCCATTAAAAGAACTTTTGGTCTCCAAAAAACACCCTCTTCTTCCAGCCTACATACACTTACCTTTCATAGTGCCTCTAAACCAAAGCCTTTGACCACTTTCTTTCTTGGATATGCTAGTCCTCCTTGGAAGAGTTGCCTTCTTCTTTGCCTTCCTGTAGAACTCCTACTTAGATGGTCACAAAAGGTAGTTTGAACTTCTCTGCCTTGATCATTGATCCAAGGTGGCTCAAACAAATATGAAGTACATCTACTCTACAAAACTTTCATTTGTACCTGTTTGACAAGTTGTCAACAACAATTGTTAACAACAACAAGAATACAGACAACAACTGGATGGACTAAACTCCTGCTTCAACAAAAGAAACAGATTTCACATCTTGTGAACACCTCCATGTCTTACATCTGCATACAAATGATGGACTAGACAATAAACCCACAAAACATGCCTTTAAAATAAATGACCCTTCAAGTCAAGCATGTAGAAAAATACCATTAGGACTCTTTTCAAAAGATGAAACATTTCATCACTATCTCCATCTTGGAGACCAAGTCAATTTTTCCCAATTCAATATTACTTGCATGTTTACAACAAAGCAATCAACCCTTCAAGTTAATTACACATACATGTTCAAATAAAAGGAAAACATCAACATCCCTATGTTTATGCACATCATGCTCATGCATGCATTTCATCCTTCAACTTTCACTTCAGCACACTGTACTTTCGAAGTTGAAATGACATATAATGTTGTAGCAACAAAGTGAGTCTCCTACTCAACCTTTTTCCATTCACCATCTTGGTAGAAACCCACAACTTGCATCTCATCAAAAATAAATGCAAATAGATGCATCAATAGACATGCAATCCTTAATTGGAAAAGAACTCTAACCATTTCTTACCAATCCAATTCAAAGGCTTTTCCTTTGTCTGCACATCAACATCAACATGTGAATCATTCAGAAGCACATCATCCATGGAAACTTCATTTCCATTTCTTCCATATTCTCTTTCCACTTTCTTCAGCTCTTGTGGAAGCATTGTTGGATTCAGAGTCCAACACCTTTCAGCAAGATGCCCTTGCTTATGGCAGTAAGTGCAACACATGTGCATCCTCTTAGCAGCATGATTTGCCTTGTCCAATGGACCTTTGGCTTTTTGCTTCTTTTCCTTCAAAAGTTTCCTGTATGTGGTCATTCTCTTCCAACATCTAAAAACATGATGGTTATCCCAACCACAAAAGGAACATGCAATTCTTTTCCCATATCTATGTGGAAATTTATCATGCTTTGCAAAATCAAAAGGAAGATGCTTAGAACCAGATTTATACCTGCCTCTTTCACCTTTATTGCCTTCATGAGGAGGTGAAGCAAATGAAGAAGTGACTCCCTTTGGAACACCATCAATCTCTTCAAGGCTGTTAGAGTTTCCACAACTCTCTGGCTCAAGTGTGTGCTTTTGAACACCTGCATCCTGCAAGTGATGTTTCAAGCCATTGCATTCCTCCTGAATACAATCTTCACACTTCTGAGGTAGAGGACATGAAATGAAACTCCTTCTTGGGACTGTTTCAATGGCCTTCATGGTAGCTTTGGAACTCTCTCCATAAGACTATCCATAGCCAAGACCCAAATACTTAGGCCTTTCCTCAACCATTATTGGTTCAACAATACCTTGTGCATGCTTTCCCAAGCCTTTTCCTTCATAGCCCATCTTGGACATTAGCTTGGAACCTATGCCTCTAGTATGTTTTTCAAAAGAACCAATATAAGCATTCTTAGAGGAATTTGAAGACAAACTAGAATGGTTTACCTCTTCTTCAAGCTGATATTTGACCAAGGATTCTTTGGAAACAAAGAGCTATGACTCCAACTCATGCATCCTTTTCAGGTTCATATTTTCAATATGAAGTTGCTTCTCCATTTCATGCAGTCTGTCGGAAAGCAACTGATTCTCTTCCTTCATGGAATTCAACTGCTCTCTAAGTATGCTGCTCTTTCTTCCATCCTCATACATTTCTCTCACCTTGTCCATCATGATGAAAAAGTCTTGCTTCAAGTCTCCATCATAGAGTCATGTGATGAAGGAGGAATTTGAGGATTCACTTGTAGAGGTTGTCATTATATCAATGAAGAAAAGAACTTCAAACAAGATTAATAAAGGGCTTTATTAAGTAACCTTTTGCAACAAACCTCTTGTGCTCCAAGGATCGCTTTGAGGTCCTTTGGAACAGAAGAATGCCTTCAACCCTTCTTCCTTCTTTTCCTTCCTGGACTGAGCTATAAATAGCTTTCCCTTCTCCTCTGCAACTTAGAAAATAGTCAGTCTGTAATAAGCATACAATCAGTCAGATAATCAATCCTTGACTGCCCAAACACCTTTCAGACAAGCAATCTTTGCCCTGTCAATCAAGCATTCTGATATAACCTTCTTGAAGGTGGGGTTAACCAATCTTAGGCTCCAATACTACCTAATCTGAAAATGGGGCACTTAGGCTTTTTTGGCAAACTTACAAGAACCTCTCCCACTTCCAAAGCCTAAATATCCCCAAGTCTTTATGATTAACCAATGCGGAATTAAATATGTGCTTGGAAATAATGGGTGTATGATTATGTTTGTTTAAATTGTTTATGTGCTGTAAATGATTTTGTTTAAACTAATATAAAGCATATAACAATGAACAATGCAGCAACAAGCATCACACATAAGATAACAAATTATTGTGGAGTTCACCCAGAACTCTTGGGCTACATCTCCTTGAGATCTAGTCAACTTGACTAGGCTCTCTAAGATTATGGCAAAGTCCTTTTACAAGCTCTTGGCTCAACTCCATTGTTTTACATAAGAACAATGGGCTCAAGAGACCATCTCTCCCTGGCTCTGAAGCTCTCAGCTTTCCGATCCTCGGCTCTAGCTCTGGCTCTCTACAAATGACAGCTCTCGAGCTTTTCACTTGACTTCCAAGTGACTCCACTCGGCTACTCTGCGCATTAGCTTTGCATTCTCTTTGCATCCCGTTCTGCGCTGCTCTCTTTCGTCTTAGCTTCTTGCTTTGGCTTAGCCTCTTGTTTTTTTTTCTTAACTGCGCCTTCGCTCTCTCCTCATTTTTTTTTGTGTCTGTCATTCTGTGGCTTTTAAGCCAATCGGTGTTGTTTGTTCGTTTTCCTCTTCTGGGCTCTCTGGCTCCTAGCCTCTATTCGCTCAAATCCCCCTCTGAGCGTTAGCAATCATTGCCAAATTCCTTCAGGGATGGTGACCACCTATTCTGTAACGGAAGGAACCATCGACACTTGAAATCCTTAGAAACAATCGTTCCTTGTTTACATAGAGAAACACTGTAAAACATGGGAAATTTTTCTAATCTACTGTTTATCAGACCAGAAATATCATTAAATCCACCCTAGACTCCTATCAGATCCGCCTTCAATCGCTATCGCAGGTCGCAAGTTCCCCTGTGCCGAGGTTTCCTTTGTATTTGAAAAATATATTAAAACACGGGAAATCCTGATGAAATGGCTCATATCGGACTTGAAATAATATATAGCTGCATTTATAACCCTTTCGGGTCTAGTTTCATCGCATCGGCGCATTCCCTTTGTATTTTTGTGACGTGATTTTGCGATGCGACATGTCGCAATTGCATATCGCAAAGTCCTGGGGGTCTTTCCATATGGCATGGCCTATGCCGACGCCGATCCACTGACGTTGATATTGAAGATCGCAATATCGCTCGGCCTGGGTCCTGCCTTAATTCCCATGCCATCGCCGATGCCGATTCGCCAATTTCGGCGATCGCAGTATCACATCGGCTCGGTCCTTATGTTATATCACATGTCTGCCTCTGACCCGATATGTCAGGGATTGCCGATCGGGGGTTTCTCCCCTTTCCGCTTAAGTCCACTCTTTTACCCTGGTCCAATGTGATTTCCCTTTATAAGGGTTTTTTTTGCCCATTTTAGAGGATTTTTTCTCTTTTTCTAAAGAACATAGGGCATCTTCTTTCTACGATAACTTCTGCATCTTAAGTCCATTTTTGCCCATTCAAGTTGCAGTAGATTCAGAATGAAAATATCTCTGCAATGGGGCTATTTTCAAGAACTTCCTTGGAATTTCATTTTCCTCAATGAGGAACACTTAGACTTAGGAGTCTATCCAAAATCCATTTTGGACCATCTAAATATACAATTACAAAATCATCAATAAAAGGTCAGAGTACATCATTCATAACTCTGATGAAAGTGGCAGGAGAATTAGTTAAGCCAAAAGGCATAACCAACCATTCATACAACCCTTACATTGTCTTGAAAGCAGTCTTCCATGCATCTTGTTTTGCAACTCTGACCTGATGATATCCACTACACAAGTCCAACTTGGAAAAGTAAACTGCTTCTTTCAGCTGATCTAATAGATCATCAATGCGAGGAAGAGGATAACGATTCTTGATCGTTCTTTATTCAGTGCTTTGTAATCAATGCACATCCTCCACGAACCATCTTTCTTTCTCACCAACACAATTGGAGATCCACATGGTGATGTGCTTGGTCTTATGAACCCTTTATTGAGCAGCTCTTGTACCTGCTTCTTGATCTCTGCATTCTCTAAAGCGGATAACCTGTACATTCTAATGTTAGGCAATGGAGCATCTTGCTGTAAATGAATATCATGTATTATTTCCCTTTTGGGTAGCAGACCTTTAGGTTCTTGAAATAGGATATCATATTCTGAAACAACTTTATTTAAATCAACTTTCTGTTTAGCATCACACCCTTCAAATACATTGGTTTTATCAGGGTTCTTTTCCTTTACAACCATTAGTAAAAATTGCTTGCATGAATTTACAATTCTTTTCATCTGCCCTGAGTTTATGAGAGAGTAGTTATTTTTGAGTGTATGAGCTCTTACAATATATTATATTCCATCTTTAGTGAGTTGATACTTATTTTCAGCTCTATAGAAAATGGATTTTATATCATACAAGTAAGGACTTCCTAAAACAATACCACATATATCCAAAGGAACTATATCTAACTCAACCTCATCTACAAATGTTGACCCAATAGCAAACCTAAGTTTACATTGTCTAGTCACTTGTAGCTTTGATTTATCACATACCCAACCTAATGGATATGGCTTCTTGTGAGATATTGTTAGTAAGCCCAACTTCTTTACAATTGTTTTAGAAATCAAGTTTACTTGTGAACCACTATCAAATAAAGTATCGATCTTTTGGTGCTTGGAAATAACTCTAATATGAAAAAGCTTATGTCTTTTCCTCTCATTATCTTCATTATCAATAGATTGAGCAGAATTACTTGTAGATGCTTCAAAATTTTTACCTTTTATACCTGTGGCTGTGACTGTTGTTTCATCACCTGAGTCTGACCCCAAATCTTTCTGAATAGCAACAAAAGTCTTCTTCTTCTTACCACCAAACTTCTTGCGTTTCAGCTCCGGATGAAAAGACCAGCAGTGTTCATCATCGTGTCCATCCTTCTTGCAGTGAGTGCATGAAAGTTTGTCCTTCTGTACAACGTTTTCCTTAACAATGTAAACTTTGAAACGGGAACTGATACTGTTACCCGTTTTGTAAAGATAGCAAAAAAGTGACCCGATTTTGAAAAGGGGTGATGCAGAACACACATGTTTTTTTTAGAGCATAGTTTTTGGCACTTTAATTTTTTTTATGTATTTTGCATTTTAGAATGGTAGTGAATGGTAGTGATTTTCATGTTGATTTAAAAAAGTGGGTATTCTGCATCACACCCTTTTTTTAAAAGACTTATTTTTTGACTAAATTTTTAAATGTAAATAATTATTTTTTAAATTTAATAATTTTGGAAGTGGTCATCTTCTTCATATTATCTTGTTTTTATTTTATTTTTTTATTTTTTTTGTAGTGAGGTTTTTATTGTTTTGCATATTTAAAGAAGAAGGTCGATATTTTGCATTTTCGATATTCTACATATTTATACATTGTTAATTAAATTTTCAATCCAAATGAAATAATTGTCTCTAAAAAACAAATATAAAAAAATATATAAAAAAGACAAAAATAAAAAATAAAAAATGTTAAAAAAAATTTATCTCATAAACCCTAAAAGAATTTGGAAAAAAACAAATATATATATATATATATATATATATATCTATATATATATATATATATATATCTATATATATATATATATATATATATATCTATATATATATATATATATATATATATATATCTATATATATATATATATATATATATATATATAAAATTAAGTAAGTAACAACAGAGAAATTAAGAAAAAACATTAGCAAAAACTAGGAAAAAAAATAAAAAAATTAAAAACAAACTAGTTTAAAAAAATAAATAGAAAATTAACGAAAAAATTAAAAAACTAGTAAAATTAATATTAAAAAAAACAAAAATAAAATCAAATTATAAAAAAAAAAAACCCAAAAAAATATGAAAATGGCGGAAAATATATGTCTTTTCAAATGAAAAAATAAATGAAAAAATAAAAAAAAATTACAATTTATAAAAAAATACCTATTTTTGATTTTTTTTTCAATTCAAATTATTAAAAAAAAAACAAAAAATAAATTAAAATTAAAAAAAAAAAACCCAAAAAATGCATATTTTTTATTTTTTTTTTTAAGTTAATAATAATTATTTTTATTAAACCTAACATTTTTATTTAAAAAAAAAATTGAAATTAAAATTAATTTTTTTTTTAACAAACTTTTTTTATTAAAAAAATTATAAATTTTTTTTAACATTTTTTTTTAAATTTAAAAATACAAATAATTAAAAAAAAAAAATTACAAAAAAAAAAAAAATAAATAAATTAAATTTTTTTTAACGGATTTTTTTTGTTTTTTATTTAAAAAAAAATATATTTGCGGCCCCCGCCCCCGCCCGCCTGTGGTGCCGCTGCCGTGGGCGGAGGGCCTGCGCGCAGGCACCTCGGCCCACGGCTGCGCCACCACGAGCAGCTAGGGGGCGGGGGCTGCAAATATTTTTTTTTATAATAAAAAACAAAAAAAATCTGTTAAAAATTTATTTATTTTTTATTTATTTATTTATTTATTTATTTTTTTTTTTAATTTGAAATTAAAAAATTAACTTTTTTTAATTATTTGTATTTTTAAATTTAAAAAAAAATGTTTAAAGAAAAAGATTGTTTAAAATAAAATTTAAATTTTTTTTTTTTTTTTTCTTTTTCTTTTTTTTTTTTTAAATAAAAATTGTAGGTTTAATAAAAAATAATTAGATTTTTTTTTTTTAATAAAAAATATGCATTTTTTTGTTTTTTTGTTTTTTTTTTTTTGAATTTATTTTTGTTTTTTTTTAATATTAATTTCACTAGTTTTTTAATTTCTTTTCATTAATTTTCTATTTCTTTTTTAAACTAGTTTGTTTTTAATTTCTTTTTCTTTTTTTTCCCGCTTTTTGCTAATGTTTTTTTTTAATTTCTCTCTTTTTACTTACTTAATTTTTTATATGTATATATTTAATTTTTTTTTTTTCCAAATTCCTTTTTGATTTGTGAGATAAATTTTTTTTAACTTTTTTTATTTTTTATTTTTGTTAATTTTCTATTTTTTTTTTTAAATCTAGTTTGCTTTTAATTTTTTTGTTTTTTTCTCAATTTTTATTTTATTTTATTTTTATTTTTTTATTTTTATTTATTTATTTTTTTCTATTTTTAACTACTTAATTTTTAGTTTATTTTAAATGTTTTTGTTTTTGTTTTTCTGTTCTTTTTTTGTTTTTCCAATTTTTTGATGGTTTACAAAATAATTTTTATTTTTTATTTTCCCTATTTATTTGTTTATAATTTTTTTTTTTTAGTTTTTTAATTTTTACCATTATTTTTTTTTTTTTTTTACATTTTTATGATTGATTTTCTGATTTTTATTTTATATCTTATGATTGATATTTATTTTATATCTTATATCTTATTTTATGATTGATTAGTTTAATATTTTTATTTTGTGTTTTGTTTTTATTATATATCTTAATTTTTGTTTTGTTAATTTTTTTGAACTTTTTTTTGTTTTGTGTTTTTTCATTGTTTTAATTTTTAATTATTATTATTTTTTTTTTTTTTAATTTTATGTTTTCATTATTTTTTAAAAATTTAATGTTTTTCGGGGTCATGATAAAATATTTTACGCCATTATTTCGAAATGTTGAAATTTTACTTTCGAAAAAAAAAAGTGTTCTTCCAGAATTAACACTATTCGTTTTGAGGGTGTTTTTTAGATAATTTTTGTGCAAAAAATTGGTTTTCACCGCCATTTTTAAAACATGTTGAAAATTTACCCAAAAAAAAAAGGTGTTATTCCAGCATCAACACTTTTCGTTTTTAGCACTGTTTTTGATGTTTTTTTGGGGTTTTTTGGCCAGAGTTCTCGTTTTGAGTTTATAGTTCTCGTTTCAAAGTTTACATTGTTCCTTCCTCTCCTTCCATTTCTGCTTCTTCTTTTCCTTCTTCTTGCTTGCAGAGGGTTTTGATGATCCCCCAATCTCTGGGTTCACATTCTTTCCTCTAGCCTCTAGATGTGTAGCCTGGACTGATACATCATCTAGGCTAGTGGGGTTAAACATGAGAAAGGTGTGCTTCAAATAGCTATGTAGACCACCTATATACTTCAACAAAGTTTCAGGTGAGTCTAGAGAAATGCCTAGGGTTAAAGCTCTTTTTCTAAATTACTGGGTATAGCTTCGTACACTTTGCTCCTTTAATTGGCGAAGAGTTTGCCAACTCATCATTGCTTGCTGCATATAAGCTAGTGGATAGAATTGTTTTTAAATGGCAAAAACAAATTCATTCCAGGTAGAAAGAATTTTACCATGCTTCTTCAATGAGCTTGTGTCTTGCCTTCCCACCACACTAGTGCAGTTCCTCCAAGGCGAAGGCTAGCCAGCTGAATTTTTCTCCTTTATGAGTCAATGTTTTGCACCCTGCAATACACATCAATCTGTCTAATCCAGTTATCTAGCTTTTCTGCATCTAATTCTCCATCATAGATTGGCAAATCAAACTTTACATCTAATTTAATCAAAGATGTTTTCTTCTTTTTCTTTTCAGGGCTAGGATATGAGGATGATGGAGGTGACGGTGGAGGAGATGATGGAGGAAGCTTTTCCCCTTTCCCTTTTGCCCTCTGGGGCATCTAGAGAAGGTTCTTCTACTCCTTTGTCTTGTTTGGGTGTCGAAGTTCTTTCACCTCGACCCTTATTGAATTCTCGATACATATCTTCCACCATGGCTCTCATGGTCATGAAACTGTCCATGAATTGAGATTCTTATTCCAATGGGACCTCTCTGGCCATTCTCCTCTGAGAGTAGACTCTTCTAATCTCTGGATTAGCCTCAACGAGTTCTCCTTCTCCTAGTTTGAGCTTTGACCTAGTTAGCATTCAAAAATCCAGCACAAGCTTGTCTAACCTTAGCAACCCTAAAGCTCTGATACCACTTGATTTGAAAATGAGATCTTAGACTAATATTAAGGTATTACAGACTCATGTGCATGGATTTTCCTATATTACTTAGTGTAATGGATCGATAAGATTGCAAATAATATAGAAAATGAAACAGGTAAAGATACATAACAGTGATACACACACATAACATAGCAAGATAATCAAGGAGTTCACCCAAAAATCCTGGCTACATCTCCTGGTCCAGCCTTCAGTGGTGACCTCTCTATTATGTCTTCAAGAGTAGAGTTTTACAAAAGTGAACTCAATTTGAGTCTCAACACAACAAATATAAAACAATAGGGGTTTACTTGAATCCCTCAAGTCTTTCTGAGTACATAGGATCTCCCTCTCTTCTTTGCCTCTGTTTCTCTCTGTCTCAGCACTGCTTGCCTCTGTCTCTATCATTCTGTGGCTTTTATGCCAATTTGTGTTGTCTGTTCATTTCCTCTTCTGGGCTCTTTGGCTTTCAACCTCTATCCGTTCAAACCCCCTCAGAGTGTTAACCAATCACGGTGTAACGTCTTCAGGGATGGTGGACACCTGTTTTGCAATGGAAAGAACCATCGGTGTTTTAGAAATCCCCAAAACAATCGTTCTCTGTTTACATAGAGAAATACACAAAAACACGAGAAAATCCGCCCAAATGCGGTCTATTGGACCTGAAATATTATCAATTCTGCCCCGTAATCCCTTCATATCCATCTTTAGGTGCTATCGCGAGTGATCGTCGATCCAACGGTTATTATTGATTTCAGGTGGCTTATGCGCCCAGAGATTACCCGCCCGAAAAGGGTGGTTTTCTCTCTCTAATGCCTAGCCACGTGGGAACCAGTGTATGGGCTTGGGTAGAACCTGACTTATACCACTTACCATCTAAGGCCCGCCTGAAATCCCACTCGTTACGGAAATAAAAACATATATCATTGCGTATATAAACCCTTTCAGGTCTGTTTTATCACCCCATTTGCATTCCCTTTGATTTTTGTTTCTTTAACGAAAACGTGAATTTACACAGCAAAACCCCTTTTCACGAAACTCAAAAGATATATATTTCTACCCATAAGACCCGTCGGGTTTGGATTTATCGCAAGTCGTGTATGTATCCGCTGTCGCTCCTTTGTATTGCTATGATGCGATATTGCGATATCGTAATCACATAATCCCCAGGCCCTTTTGTAAGCGCTCCCTTGTATTTTTCCAATGTGATATTGCAGGTTAACCTGGGCTGTCGATCTGTGTGCTTGATCGACGGTCCTCATTGACTCACGCTGAACGTGATCACAACTTTCATATGGTAGCCTCCGATAGCCTCTACTTTCCATTGTTGATTGCGATATGCTGATCGGATTTGGACCGTTGATTGGCCAGATCCGACGGCTCCTGTGCATCGTTATTCAAGCCTCTGATAGCTCTATTTTTCACTATTTCTTCATGTTTTTCACTCCCAATAGTGTTTTCTGCCATTTTTAAAGGATCATCCTTTGCGATAGTTTTTTATTTTTGAAGACTTAGAGGGTTTCTAGGATCCATTTTGGATCACCATGTTGTTATCCTGAGGAAGCCCATCAGATGATTGAGAGGCAGTACAAGAGGGTTAGGGTAACTGCCTACTCGAATCGCCATGGACCATCATCATTCTCATTCCTTCCGACCGGAGAAACGAGCTCAGATCTTCCCTGGTTCTGCTATTCTCCACTGGAAACATTGATATGGCCTTAATATTTTAGGTTCATCATGAGCTTTCCTTGTCGCTCATCGCTTGGTACAGGGTATTCACGATGCTCAATGCTCAACCTACTTTCATTGGGCCACCCTGCTTACAACAAACTCTGGTAATCCTTAATCACTTAATAATTATTGGTCTTTTCTGTGGTTCCAAAGGCGAATATCCAGCCTAGTGTTTGTATCCTTCTATTTGCAGGCTAGCTAGCAAGGTTTTAGAGTGACGAGTGAGGCTCAGGGTTCCCGAGGCTGGTGCGGAAGGGATGACTCTCCATCTTCAAGTTGGTAATCGTAATTTCTCCCCTCCAGATCTTATGAAAGGTTATTCCTAACATGTGAAAAGAGGAATGGACTATTGATGTGTTTTCCTTTCAGAACAGAACCTCAGAGGTTTTGGGTTTGCACATCAAGCTCGTTAATGGAGCTAAGAGCTCAGTCAAGTTCCTTACGACGTTTCATCGAGGTTTAAGATTTGTTTTTAAGAGTATTTCACCCTCGGGTTTATCTCCTATGCATTAAATGTGATACTTATTTAATTTTGATCAAGCATGATTTATTCTCCTTTCCATTTGAAATTCATTGCTTTGGATTGCATATTTAACTCTTTTCTATTATGGGCCTGCTGCCGCACTGTTGACCAGGTTAACTGATCAATATTTCCTCGGTGTAACTGTGTTGTCGAGGGTTTCAGTCTCACGGACTATGAGATTCGAACTACCTTTATTGAGTTCAATATAGCTATGAAATATTTCCTAGTAGCTTGTATGTGTTCTGCTCTTTGAATGGCGAGAATGAATGTTGTAGGTTCCTCTATTTCTAATCATTTGGTATTATTGAAGCTACTATCATTTTTGTGTGATATGAATTATTTCATTTATAATGTTAGTAGCTACACCTGATAACATGGTTTGTTTCTTTTAAAGTAAAAGTCTCAGGGTTCACTTTCAACCACCAGGAACCATCTCCTCACTATCCTAATGGGAACATCAAGGAGATAAATACAGTGGTAGGTTTTTTGTTTTCCCTTACTATGGCCTGAATGTAACTCGAGTTTGTTATCTAGAATGTAGAGTTGTTTGTTTTAGGTTCACAGTGCAATAGAAAATCTCTCACTGTTAATTATTCTAAATCAACACAAGTACCCACAGTTATGCTTATATTTCTGTACATGTTTTATACTCGTTTTTATTATGATAGAATTATGCTTGGGTTTCCATGCATGACCATTCTCTGTATTTAGAGGGTTTTACTAACCAATTGAAGAACAATATTCATAGAGTTCATAACCGTAACAAGAATCCATTCACCAAGCTATTCTTAGGTACAATCCCCAACCTGTTATCCCAACAATTGTTTAAAGAACAATAACACAACTTTTAGTTAAGAAATTCTCAAAACAACAGTAACAGATTATGCATTTATCATTAGCAACATTGTTTATAGCTTTGGCCTCAACAAGGATTGACATACTCAAGGACACAAACTGTTGGTCTGTGCAAACCATTAAACCTTTACTGCTAGCTAACTTCCATATAAAAACAATCTACAAGAACTCTTTTAAGATTGTTACTTTCCATACATAAGTGAATTCACAGTGTCATACATTATTATAAACTTATTTTATCATCAGAACCAATTAGTAATGTACTTATCTGAGATTCCTTAGATGATTAAGAACCTAGGTTTAGAATGAAACCAGTCCGCCCTTCCAATGAAACTGTAAATTACGTTTAGATTCACCGCTAGTAAATGTTTGGCACAACTGGATATATCCATTCAAGGTTATGCTTCCAAACCTCAGGACCCTAGTCTAGTCTAGAACTTCTCAAAAATCAATCTGACTGGAGAAATTTCCACTTGTCCAACCAACTCTAGAAATAATCCTGCAATTTTCACGTATCCTTTATCTTCAGGTGGTTCCTCCCTCTGGTGGGAAACCCCCAATTCATCCCGCAAGAGCCCTTTTTAACTCCAGGAATTAGAATAAAGGAAACTGAATAATAACTACCTCCAATTATTTTCCCAAACTTTCTTTAGATTCTCCTGGAATATTCATTATGTTCTAGCTCTTAACCATTTCTAGAATTTCACAAAATAAATTCATTATTTATCTATTGTAACTATTCTTTTTCTATTTATTTTCGTAAGTACAAAAATTAAAATAAAAAATACTAACAACAGTAATTTTAGTTTTTAGTTCCGTATCTGGGGGTGTTACATCTTCCCCCCTTAGGTGGAACGTTGTTCGCAATGTTTAACCTTCTAGCTACTCCTGAAATAGTCTGGGGTATGCCTCCTACATAAAATATTTATCCTCCCAAGTGGATTCCTCCAGGATAAAGTGCTTCCATTTCACCTTAACCTGGATGGCTCGCCTCCGCAATGTTACTTCTCTCTTATCGAGTATGTGCAGGGGCTCTACTAGGAATTCTCCTTTCGATTCGACCTGCCATCATCCAACTGTCATAACTTGGCATATCTAAGCATATATAAATAGATGAAAGATACACACACACACACACATATAATCAATATTCCTTTACCTGTCAAGGATCATATACATACTTTTTTAAAAGGGAAACATGAAATACATTATGCACCCGAATGTGGCTAGGTAGTACGAGATGGTATGCAACCGGTCCTACCCTATCTAAGATTTGGATGGGACCACAGAACCAGGGAGCCAATTTGGCACACTTTCGGCATTTGAGAGTACTTCTCTTGGGTTCTATTCGCACATAGACATGATCTCCTACCCAGAATTCTTGGTAGGTCCTGTTCTTATTTGCATAAGCCTTTTTCCTATCCTATGTAGCCTTCAAACTTTGCCAAACCTTTTTCATTGTTCTTTCCATTTATTCCAACATATCTGGCCATAATATTATTTTATTCTTAGGGTTTTTCCAATTTGCAGGGATGGTACACTTCCTCCCATAGAGCACTTCAAAGGGACTCATCTTTAACGATTCATGATAACCGTTATTGTAGGAAAACTCTACTAAGTGGAGATATTCATCCCATTTTCCGAGTTGTTGCATGATGTACATATGCAACATGTATTCCACCATTTGATTAACTCATTTAGTATGACCATCAGTCTGGGGGTGATAGGAAGTACTTGTGAATTTGAGTGCCCAAACTTGAGAACAATGCTTTCCAAAAAGCAGAGGTGAACTTAACATCACAGTCAGATATTATCACTCGAGGCATCCCATCAACCTAAAATTCTCCCTAATGAATATATCTAATGTCTGGGTGGTTTGATAGGTGGACTTGACATGGACAAAATGAGTTGCCTTTCTCAATTTGTCTAACACCACCATAATTGAATCATTCTACCTCTTTGATTGGGGAAAACCAAATTTGAAATTCAAGGTTATAGTGTCCCACTTCCATTCTAGAATAGGTAAAGGTGTAGGTTTTAACCCCGTACAGAAATTACCTGCATACGAATTCTAAAACATAGAAAATAAACAATGTGAGAACATAACACATAAAACACATATACACTGAGATTTCCCCTGGATGCCAAAACTGGGACTACCAAATTGATTTTTCATTATGTTCCTTTCAATGCTACAATACATATTTATACATGCCGAAGCATCCAAAACCATGGACCAAAAACCATAGCATCCAAAACCATGGACCGAAAACTATCGCATCCAAAACCATGTGTGAAAACCATGCACAAAACCATAGGTAGGTCCGCTCAACCTAATATAGGGTCCAAAAAAAATTTCCCGGGGCGCTGCCCTAGACCTCGTAGAGGGGGGCTATCTGCCCCCCTCAAACCCCCTGGATAGGGGGGCTGCCGCCCCTCTGTGACCCCCCCATTGCACAATCGGCGCAAAAAAGGGGGGCTTCGCCCCCCCTCTAACCCCCTGGTTGACTACGTGGGCTAGTCATGGAAAGAATATAACACAACCCAAAATTCTCCCACTTGTTGTTTTCTTTCCATAGGGGGCCACAAGAGAGCTTAGTCATTTATCCAGCCCTAAAACACCCATTGTTTCTCTACACCAAGAGAACTTCTCAGAGCTCATAGATTTTGTCAATGCGTCTGCAGTATTGTTCAAAGTGTCCACCTTTACCAACAACATGTTTTTGTCTTCTATCATATCCCTCACAAACTGATACTGGACATGAATGTGCTTTGTCTTTGAATGATAAGCAAGGTTCTTTGCCAAGAAAATTACACTTTGGCTATCACAGTCTATCCTTATAGCTCCCTGTACTAGCCCCATACTTGAACACAATCTCTACAACCAAACTGCTTCCTTGCTTACATGAGTGGCTACCATGTATTCTACCTCTGTAGTTGATAATGCCACTACAGATTGTTTCTTACTCATCCAGCTGACTGCACCTTCAAATAGGTTAAACACATACCCACTTGTAGATCTTCTCTGATCCAAATCTCCATCCCAGTCTGCATCAACAAAGCCACAAATATCCAACACTCTATCCAATCCTGGTCTTCCTTGGTAGCACAAACCATAATCACTAGTGCCATGCAAATACTTGAAAACCCGCTTCACTATTATCCAATTCTCCTTCCTTGGTTTTGACATAAACCTACTCAATACTCCCACTACATGTGCAATGTCTAGTCTCGTACATACCATCGCATACATCAGGCTACCGACTGCACTTACATATGGAACACAAGACATGTCCTCTTCCTCTTCTTGTGTCTTGGGACACTGTTCAGCAGATAAATTTACACCTACAGGAATAGGAACCTTCACTGATTTACTATCCTGCATATTAAACCTCTATAATATTGTCTCAACATACTTCCTCTGGTTTAACTAGGTCTTCCTCTTTGCCTGATCTCTTTTAATTTCCATGCCCAAAATATAGTTTGCATTTGGAGGACAATTGGGTCTTCAAATCCTGGATAATTTTTTTGTCATTTCCAACCAGCAACATGTCATCCACATACAAGGCCAGATAAATAACACGGTCACCAATTAATTTAAAATACACATAGTGATCTTCTTTGCTTCTCATGAAGCCAATTCCTCGTATAAATGTATCAAATTTTTGATACCACATCCTTGGTGACTGTTTTAACCCATACAGAGACTTCTTTAACTTGCATACTAGTTCTTTCTTACCCTTCACCACAAAGCCTTCAGGTTGCTTCATGTAGATCTCCTCTTCTAGATCCCCATGAAGAAATGTTGTCTTCACATCCATTTGTTCTACCTCAAAATCAAAAGCAACAACAACAGATAAAAGTAATCTAATGGAAGCTACCTTGGAAACAGGAGAAAAAATATTACCAAAATCAATTCCCGATACCTAGGAATAACCTTTTTCCACCAACCGAGCTTTGTATTTCTCCACCTTTCCTATTGCATTTATCTTCTTCTTGAACACCCATTTGCTGCCAATGGGTTTCCTTCCAGCCGACAACTCCACCAGATCCCAAGCATCATTTTTGTGCAAAGATTCCATTTCATCAACCATGGCCTCTTTCTAGAGTTTTCCATCCTTTGAATCTACAACTTCCTTCACAGTTTTGGGACCGTCGTCAGTAATAGATAAAACAAAATTTGAACAGAAAACATATGGACTATACCTTTCTGGCTGCCTTCTTTCTTGAACCGATCTTCTCAGACCCGGAGTTTGTGGCTCTTCATCTTTTGATTCCTCCTGAGTCTAATTCTTCCTCCTTGGGCTCAAACTCTATCTTATGAGGTTCCTTTGGTTCTGTTGAAGTCCTAAAAATTGGGTCGACAATAAGGGGGATACCCACCTGGTCCGGATCTTGAAAGCAACTCCTTTTCTGTTTGGGATGGTGGGTCTGACTGGGGATAATGGGACCAGTTTCCCAATTTGTGTGTGTGTGTGATGAGAATTGATATTTCATTTCTAATGATTTCTAAGTAAAATGCTTTTAATCTAAATCTAATTTAATAACATGCAATTGTATTCTAATGAACAGAAATATCTATTCTAAAACTAACCCAGGATTTAACTTTTTAGTTATGCGATCTAAAATAATTTCTAACAACAATTGGTAATAAAGATCATTCAATTGCTACGAGAAGAGAATTCGATAAAAATAAATTGTTTCATATAAAAAGTTAGCCGAAACAATTGTGAGAAGCATATCGCATAATAAGTCATTCATACATTAAGCATAAACAGAATAGTCATCACCGTACAAAAGTGCCAAATGATAACTCAAACATTCAAGCCTTCATATATAAATAACTGAACATAAATATCACTTTAACACATAAGCATAAATCATTAAGAGATAAAAGTACCATTGATAACAAGTTATACTCATGAGTTTCAATAATATAGATTTATCTCTTCTTGATTCAACATCTACTAAGAGTACAAAAGTGCATTTCAGTAGCAGACATTAAACACAGATATCAATAAATCTCGTTCCATTCATTCATCAAAACCTCCTCCAAGGGTGCAGAAGTGCATGTTCTGAGGAAACGTTTTTGAAAAATTTCAAGACCTCTCTCTAAATGCATGAGAGAGGTTAAAATACTACTAATTAAATACTAAAAATAGTCTATTACAAAAATATAGGAGGAGTTTTAAATGACCGTCCTCATCTAAGGAAAAAATAAATCAAAACTAAAACTAAAACTGAATCTGGAATTAACTATCTATGTATCTGTTCTCTGAGGTTGCAAGCATTCAGCATCGGCTTGAGGAGCGTCGATTAGCTGACCTCCGATTTTAGTTGCCCTGCGAAAACAGAATCAGGAAGTGCTGGTGCTATTTTCTCGGTAGAGTTCGTAAGGCATTTGAGAGTCATGCATTGATTTTGTGGTTTAACCAAGTACTGCCAGTAAGAATCCCAATTCAACTTGGTTAACTTCTTGATAGACTCTACTCTTTCTTCAACCTTTTTTCTCCAGTTTGTTTGTAGATGTTGCGCCTTTGGGAGAAATCCTAGAGCAGTCTCTGATATGAGGTTTGCTCTGTGCAAGTTTTCATTGACACAGTCAATGGCGTTGTTTGCCGCCATAGCTGCTTCTTCTGCTGCTAGTTCTTCCTTCCTAATCCGATTCCTACCAAGCCAAATAATTAGAAATTTGCATACCACCTAAGGATATCCTCGATAAATACCACTGGTTTTGGAGCACGGGCCTCGCCTTTAGCCTTTAGCACTTTTCTCCTACGGTTTTCTAGGCTTATAGGCGCTTGAGTAGTCAGAGGCTTTCCTTCTCGAGGGGCTTTACCCAGCGTTGCACGATTAGCACTAAGCGCGTCGGAAACCACCTCTGTTTCTCGATCTGGGCTTCCCTGGTGCCAATTTCGCCTCTTGCATGGTTTTGGTAGATGATACATAAACCGTTAATCTTGCGGAGTGAGTGACCCAATGAGGTCTTGGCTTCGAGTCTTGAATTGTCTGTTTGTTATATAAACACTGTCTAGTACCCATTTAATCATGTCTGTGTATGGAAGAATCTTGGGTCTTACCGCTATCCGGTGCAAGAACGAACATGCAAGTTCTGTGATTGATGCCTCAAATGACCCGCATGAATCTGCTATTTCTTTAACCTCCATAATTCTGGGACTTTCTTCTTCGAGCAGACTGTACATGCCTTCCCAAGTAGTTATGTTGGCATCTCTGTTACAGGTGGTGTCTGTGTATAAGGGCGTCATTTCTTTGTCCTCAGCGACCGGGGCTTTTCCCTTCTTTCCCATTACGCTCTGAGTACTGCTGCGTATATTTTTCTACTTTCCACTCCTGCAAATTTACAAGTAAGGAAAGAATAATGGTAAGAGATAAGGTGACGGGAAATCTCTTAATGCCGAAATCATATAAAATGTATCACCCTACATGAAATGACCTTTCGATCACATCTAAATCTTATCTCATTAATGACCATCAACTAACCCATCAAATTGACATTAATGCGCATAACTTGGTATCGAATTATGAGATAAAGTTTATCGAATGATGAGCCCTGCAGCTCTGTGATAAGGCGATTTTGCGAGTTGCTTCACAATATCACAGATCGCAATATCGCTAATCCGTTATGTTAACAATCATCTATCACCACATGTTTCTGTGAGATGCGATTTGCGAGATGCCCTATCCCAGATCGCTGGGTCGGGGTGTTTTACCTTAGGTGATACTTGCAGTATGTGAAAGTTGCGATGCGTGATGAGTCTTTAAAGCGTGCGATCTCGCATCACATTTTCACAATTTCGGTAGTTTTACTTATATGATGTCCTCCATTACCCTTTGCGATGTGATGCGATGCTTTATTATTGAGAGAACAATTTTATTCAGGACTTATCATAAAACTTAAGTTCTTTGGATTTTGCGGGTATTTTCCTAAGTTTATGATAGTATGTTTTATTCAAAGGGGAATATAAGTGCTACATTTTTTATTTTTTAGAAGGGTCCCCATTTATTTAGTATTAGTAATAAAACTAAATAAAAGGGGGGTTGTTGCTGGCCACAACAACTGGTGACTCACTTGGAAGGACCAGTTATCTCTGATTATCTTTTGAATTTTCTAAACTTCCAAAATAGAAACGTTTTCTAGAAAATAAAACTTTATTATAGAAACATAGAGTACATCATGCTTTTAGCCGTTAATGGTAGTTTGTTTCTCCTCTGTTAACTCTAATTATTTACTTCCCAAAGCTAGTTATTGTATTCATATCAGCCACTACTTGGTTTATAATGATAAAAACAAGAACTTCTCTGTAGATCAGTTTTAAGTATGCTCATTTGTCGTAGGTAGAGCCTCTATTTCTAGCAGGCGTTCATAGCCTCGACAGGGTTACCTGTTACTCAACAATGATCTTGTATCCTACTTGGAGAAATATACAATTTTCAAAGAGAAATCCATATCCACACTTATTGCTTTTGTTTTCTTTTAATTCTTAAAGAATAATGTCTTGGTTTGGTAGCCAAATTATGACAGTGCCATTCACTTGATTTATAACTTTGCTGAACGAGCTGGCTCATGATGAGACCCCTTGTCTTTTGATTGCAACAATCTTGAGTCATTGCCCTATTTTGGTATGCATATTTGGCAATGTCAGCAAGTTATAATATCTATGATCATGATAAGTCGGCTTGTGATGAGACCTCTTATTCTTTAAGTTTATAGTGTATCGTTGGATTATTCCTTGAAGCTCGTAATTCTCTAGGTGGGGAGGAAGTCATTGGTTCCTTAAGAATAGCTCTGGACGACAATTATAGAGTTTTTGGAAAGGGCTCTTCTATAGAGAATTTTGTTCTGTTATTGATGCTTTTCATTGACTGATATAAAACAAATTCCCACTAAAGGTTGTTTTTCATAAAAATTCATAAGGTTGAAACTAGTAACATTTCCAGGCTTATAGCATTTGACTATATATTTCAATAATAACAACTAATTTTCCAGATTAGTTCTATTTATACAAGCGAAAAACAAAATCTAAAAGAAACACTAATCTTTTTCATGAATTCCAAACGTAACCATTTACAACTTGTTTTATTATTAAAATGAAGCTATAAATAATAATTTACAAAAATAGAAGAGGTCATCTTCTATGGAAAGTATTTTTTGAGGATCTGCCCATTAATAGGCAGAGATTCTGTTTTCCCTGCTAAATCTTGCAACATGAAAGTGGATGGGCCTACGATTTCCACAATTTGGAATGGGCCAAGCCACATTCGTTGGAATTTTGAATGTTTGCCTTTTTCTTCATGAGACTTATCCCATTTTAAAACTAAATCTCTAATTTGAAAATCCTTTCTAGATACCATGCTTGAATCAAAAGAAGCCTTTACTAATGCTTGATGATGAGCGTGCGTTATTTTAGCCTGTTCTCATTTGTCTTCTAGCTTAAGGATCTGTAGTTGTCTTAGTTGTAAAGATGAAGTTGGTGTTTCGTCAATAAACTGAACTAAGGCCAAAGAAGGAATTGCTAGATGATTTGGGAGAACTACTTCTTTCCCATAAACTAAATTAAAGGGAGAAGTGCCAATGGAGGCTTTCTGTGTTATTTGGTCTGCCCAAAGAGCATACATCAAATATTTGTGCCAATTTTTATGATTCTGATCAATGGTTTACTTAATGATTATGATTAAGTTTTTATTTGTTGATTCGGCCAACCCGTTCCCTTGTGGGTAATAATTGGTAGAATATTTAAGCTTAAAACCTCTTTTAAGTGCAAATTCAGTCATAACATTGCCAGAAAAATATGATGCATTGTCAAACATTAAAGAAGAGGGTAAACCAAACCTGGTGATTATGAATTTATCTATGAAATCAATGATGTGCTCAGCATTATCTGTCTTGAGAGGAACTGCTTCTACCCATTTAGTAAAATAATCTGTAGCTGTAAGGATATACCTATGCTGTTTAGAAGAGTGAGGAACGATCTCACCTATTATATCCAATCCCCATTGATCAAAGGGTTCATCGATATTGACTGGTTGTAGAGGCAATGATGGTTTCTTTTGTCTCCCAGTAGCAGTTTGACAGATTTGACATTTCCTTACATAGCTATGCACATCTTTAAATAGTGTAGGCCAATAGTATCCTTCACGCAAAATTTTATGTGCTATAGCATCTCCTGCATAATGTCCACCTACAAGTCCATCATGGAGTTCCTGCAACACCTTTCCAGCTTCAGATTTCTCAAGACATCGAAGGAGAACAGAATCATAATTCATCCTAAAAATTACATCGTTTACGAGTTGATACTGCTTAGCCTTCAATCTTAAAGATCTTTTCTTTGTATAATCCAAATTTGAAGGAGCATATCTGTTCTTTAGATAAAATATGATATCAGCATATATTGATTCAATATCGTTTAGGATTACCTCATACATTTGTACTTCTTGATTTGAAGATGGTATTTCGGAAATAAGCGATGCTCCAGCCAACATTTTGCAAAAGCCTTGACCTTTTACAATGTTTGCTGGCTTAATCTCAACGTCATATTCTTTTAAGGTAGTAACCCAATCTGCTCTCTTTTCACCCACTTCTTTCTGTATGAAGAGATTTCTTACCGCTGGAAACGGTACTATGATTTTTGTATGGGTTTTAAGAAGAAAGGGTCTGAAGTGCTTGATCGCTTTGAAAACAACATAAGCTTGTTTCTCAACATCAGAATAATTTAATTCAGCCCCTTGCAGATTTGAACTAAAAAAGGCAATTGGTGCTTCTGCCTTGTCTTGATTAGCTTGAGTGAGTATTGCAGCATATGATTTATCAGAGGCAAATGTATATAAAATGAAAGGATCAGAAAAATTCGGAGTCGCTAAGGATGGAGCATTTAGAATTGCTTGCCTAATTAGATTGAACGCTTCATATTCCTCTTGGCCCCATTTGAAGAGTGAATTCTTCTTGATCGTTTCTTGTAATGGTGATACAATCCTTGAGAAGTCTGGAACAAATCTTTTAACAAAATTAATCTGGCCAAGGAAGGATTGCATGGCTTTCTTGTTATGAGGCAAGGGTATTTTGAAAATCTCCTTAATTCTATCGGGATCAATATGGATTCCAGATTTTGACACTATAAATCCAAGCAGTTTTCCTTCACTTAATGTGAAAAAGGACTTTTTTTGGATTAAGTGAAATCCCATACCTTTGGCAACGTTGGAAGATCTGTTTTAAGTCTCTAAGGTGATTACCGCATTTTTTAGAATATACGGTTATGTCGTCCAAGTAAATCACTACTGATTTGTTTACTAATCCTTTAAAGGCGATGTCCATGGCCCTTTGAAATGTGGCACCAGCGTTAATCAGACCAAACAACATCTTTTGATATGCGTAAGTACCCCATTTGGTTCTGAACGTGGTTTTCAGTTGATCGTCGGGATGGACCAGAACCTGGTTGTAGCCGGAGAAACCATCTAAAAAGGACATTAATTCTGATCCTGCAACCGCTTGCAATATTTGTTCCATTGGAGGCAAGGGAAAGTTATCATTTTGGCAGGCTTTGTTAAGATTTCGAAAGTCAATACAAATTCTAATGTCTCTGTTTTTCTTTTTGACAGGAACCAAGTTGGAAACCCATCTAGAATGTCGAACGAGAAAAATAATCTTGGCTTTCAATAATTTATTGAGCTCAGATTTAATCTGACTTTCCAGATTAGGATGGATCTTCCTCAACTTTTGCTGGACAGGTTTTTCATCAGCTATCATTGGGATAGTATGCTGAATGATTGAAGTGTTGTAAGTCTTAAGGTCATCATAGTTCCAGGAAAAGACACTTTTATATTGTTTCAGGAGACGAACAAAGGTTAATTTTTCTTCAGGGGCTAGGCCAAGACCTAGGTTGATATTCTGTGGCTTGGTATCCATTCCTAGATTTACTAATTCATAGTTCAGAGTTGAACTCTGAAGTTTTGAATTGGTAGATCTCTTAAATTAGTCTTTCAAATCATATAGGTCTTCCAACTTGACTACGGATTTTGGTATAGAATTATTAGTGCTTTCTTGTTGTAACTGCTTGTCATGTTGGTCCTCATCAATTATCTGATTAGTCTAAGATCCTTCCGATGTCAGGAAACTTACAATATCAGGATCATCATTGAAAATTCTCCAGTTTGTAACATTATCAGGGATCAAGGGCCTAAAGATCAATTCGATTAAGAATCTGTTTGGGTTATAGTCTTCTGAGGGAATGAGCTTGGAGGCTACGTTTGCTAGGATGTCAGCACTAGCATTTTGGAGTCTAGGAATAGGTGAAATATTAAATGCTATAAAATGTTCAGTCAGATCTTGCACTAAAGATTGATAATGCTTTAAATGACCTGATAGACAATGTATAGTATTTCGTACCTATTTAATAACAATCTTAGAGTCTCCAAAGACTTGTAGATACTTGATATCTAATTTGATTGCCTTGTACAGTCCTTGGACTAGGGCTTCGTATTCTGTAGTGTTGTTTGTGCAATCAAAATTGAGTCTACAATTTAGCATAGTTTTGTTTCCCTCTAGACTAACTAATACGCATCTTGCTCCTGCTCTATCGTTAGACTTAGAACCATCAAAAAATAACTTCCAAAATAAAGATTTATTTACAGGACTATCTATAAAATTAACACATTTAGAACTATCTGTTTGAGAAAAATTTTCTACTTGAGACAGAACAGAATGTTCTAAGTAAGGTGAAGTGTGAGCATTAAAATTTCCTAAGAAAGAGTGAACAGAGTAGTTGCCAATTATATTGTTGTTGTATGCTACAGGTTCATTTTTTCCTTCCAATTCCATCACTATGTATTTTTGGTGTCTTTCTCGCTCAACCTTTATCTGATTTGGTTTACCATTGTAAGGGAGCCACATATGTGACCAGTCGATCGCAAAGTATCCATGAAGCTTTTCAGACCAATCCCTACTAAGAATTAAGCCATAAAATTCAGGAATGTCTGCAACTAGAATATCAATGACTTGACATACCTTTGGATTAGATGGCAACCTTATGGTAACCTGATTTAGTTCACCGATTACTTCCATCTGCGATCAGTCTAGCTGAACTATGCATACTGCAGATTTTTGAGGTTGGATGTTTAACTTTGCACATATTGTTTTAGGTAAGATATTAGATGAAGCTCCTGAATCTATCAAACAATTATGCAAGTTTTTATTGAAAATTTCGTAAGTAAGAAGGAATGGAGGAGTATGAGATTTTGACCTACCTCCAATTAAAGCAATATCATTCAATCAACTTTATTTGCCATATTAGTTGGAGGTCTTCCCATCTCATGAGAAGCTTGTGAGATTACAGTAGTAGGCATAGGTGCAACAGGAATTGCATGTAACTCTTTCAAAAGTAGCTTCTGCTGATGTTTCAGTTTTCTCAATTCATGAAAAGTAATGTTAGCCCTAGTCTTCTTCATATTTTCAATGATATTATACTCCATCTCATCAGAAACAATCAGTGTTTTAGATGGAGTTGGTGAATCGGATTGGACTAGGCTTGTTTGAGTCGCTTTTGGTGATGATTTCTTACCTACGACTTTATCTTTGGATGCTGAGCTTGCGCTCTTCTGTTTAGGATTAGGTTGTGGAGGATCAAGCTGATTTCTACTTCTGGTACTGACTGGTGATGCCTCTTGATCCTCTTCGTTTGGAAGGATGAAGTCCCACATTCCCTGTACTTTTACAACTTCATCTTCATCAGTAGGTTCCTCGTTAGAAATTTCCTCTTCTTCTCCTTCTGATTCTGCATTTGTTATAACATTGGGCGGCTTTGAATCAGTTGAAGGATTTTTTCTATAAGGCTTGTAGGGATTTTTAGAAGAAGTCTCTGCTACTTGTCTCTTAATGTCAACCATTTCATTAGACATGGTTTCTAGGACTTTCTGTAATCCTTCTAAATCAAATGGGTCTTTTGATTGCTTTCTCTTAGGATCATCTCTAAAAGTAACCTTCTTAGATTTTCTTTCATCGACAACGTTTTTCTTTTCTAAAGCTAAGATACATTTTTCTACCACTATTGCTTCTTTCATGTTTTCGGCCAATGTCATCTTGGCAGCCCTATCAACGAAGATCGCTATGTTTGATGGTAAAGCAAATATGTACCATTCACTTCAAACTTCTTCGCTAGGCTTGGAAGCAGTGGGAATTTTATTCAAAAGCTTGTTGAAACGCGAGTTAAAATCTTTAATAGGTTCTCTCGACTCAGTCTTTAGATTCGATAGATCATTGATTATCATTGCTATAGATCTATCATCTCCGAACTTAGTCAAGTATTGCTCTTGGAAAATGTCCCAACTAGTGATGGATCCTGATGGTAATGAAAAATACCAGGATCCGGCTGCTCCTTGTAAAGTGTAAGGGAAGAGCCAGACAACAACATCTTCATTAGTAACCCCATTTAGATTTATAGATAACATAAAGTTTTTTATGTGGTATTTTGCTAGCATGCATATTTCAGGATTAAACTTAGGCAACCATTTTTTAGGATGGGCCGGTATTTGACTCAAGGGCGTAGGCATTAAGACTGCCCCTGGGTTATTCCATGGGGTTTGGGCCATCGCTGAACTACTAACAGAGGAAATCGCAGAGGATGTTCCTTGTGGTTGGGAAGATGAGGATATTAAAGTCCCAGATGATTGAGAAGCAAATGTTGAAGTTCCAGTACTCTGCTGGACAACAATTTGAAGTGGGGGGGTGGATGGTTGACTTCGAAGTGGAGAAGTTGAAATGGATGATGATGATGAAAGAGTCTCACTGTCAGACCCTTTAGGTGACTTCCTTGCTCTTTTCCTTTTAGGTAGAGGTAATTCAGTTGGTTCAATACCAAACTTTTCGCTCTGCAATCTGGTAAGAGGATGAGAAGGATTGTATTGCGAAGTCACACTACCTTGAGATATTTCAGACTTTTGCGGTGATATGGAAAATGCTTGAAGTTTATGAATCAAAGACTCAACTTCAGGAGGTTCAATAGTAGATTTCTTTGAAATGCTTGGGTTTGTGGCAGTGCTTTATCAACTTCTCACTCAAGATTCAAAGATTCGAAGTGCGATGGAGAAGTCAGGGGAGATGTTGAGGGTGATTTACTCTCAGAATGGTATTTAGATTTGGATTTACTAGCCATTCACAGTTCGGAGGTTCAAGCCCTCCTTCTAGCGCCAAATATGTTGAAGCTCTGAAAATCAGGTCAACAACAAGGGGGATACCCACTCGGTCTGGACCTTGAAAGCAACTCCTTTTCTGTTTGGGATGGTGGGTCCGACTGGGGATAATGGGACCAGTTTCCCAATTTGTGTGTGTGTGATGAGAATTGATATTTCCTTTCTAATGATTTCTAAGTAAAATGATTTTAATCTAAATCTAATTTAATAACATGCAATTGTATTCTAATGAACATAAATATCTATTCTAAAACTAACCCGGGATTTAACTTTTCAGTTATGCGATCTAAAATAATTTCTAACAACAATTGGTAATAAAGATCATTCAATTGCTACAAGAAGAAAATTCGATAAAAATAAATTGTTTTGTATAAAAAGTTAGCTGAAACAATTGTGAGAAGCATATCACATAATAAGTCATTCATACATTAAGCATAAACATAATAGTCATCATCATACGAAAGTGCCAAGTGATAACTCAAACATTCAAGCCTTCATATATAAATAATTGAACATAAATATCACTTTAACACATAAGCAGAAATCATTAAGAGATAAAAGTACCATTTATAACAAGTTGTACTCATGAGTTCCAACAATATAGATTTATCTCTTCTTGATTCAACATCTACTAAGAGTTCAAAAGTGCATTTCAGTAGCAGATATTAAACAAAGATATCAATAAATCTCGTTCCATTCATTCATCAAAACCTCCTCCGAGGGTGCAGAAGTGCATGTTCTGAGGAAACATTTTTTACAAATTTCAGGACCTCTCTCTAAATGCATGAGAGGGGTTAAAATACTACTAACTAAATACTAAAAATAGTCTATTACAAAAATATAGGAGGAGGTTTAAATGACCGTCCTCATCTAAGGCAAAAATAAATCAAAACTAAAACTAAAACTGAATCTGGAATTAACTATCTATGTATTTGTTCTCTGAGGTCGCAAGCATTCAACATTGGCTTGAGGAGGGTCAGTTGGCCAACCTTCGATTTTAGTTGCCCTACAAAAATAGAATTGGCAAGTGCTGGCGCTATTTTCTCGGAAGAGTTCGTAAGACATTTGAGAGTCATGCATTGACTGTGTGGTTTAACCAAGTACTGCTAGTAAGAATCCCAATTCAACTTGGTTAACTTCTTGATAGACTCTGCTCTTTCTTCAGCCTTTTGTCTCCAGTTTGTCTGCAGATGTTGTGCCTTTGGGAGAAATCCCGGAGCGGTCTCTGATATGAGGTTTGCTCTGTGCAAGTTTTCATTGACATAGTCAATGACGTTTTTTTCCACTGTAGCTTCTTCTTCTACTGCCAGTTCTGCCTTCCTAATCCGATTCATGCCAAGCCAAATAAACAAAAATTTGCATACCACCTAACGATATCCCCGATAAATACCGCTGGTTTTGGAGTGCAGGTCTCGCCTTTAGGCTTTAGTGCTTTTTTCCTATGGTTTTTTGGGCTTATAGGCACCTGAGTGGTCAGAGGCTTTCCTTCTCGAGAGGTTTTTCCCAGCGATGCGCAATTAGTGCTAAGTGCATCGGAAACTGCCTCCGTTTCTCAATCCAGGCTTCCCTGGTGCTAGTTTCGCCTCTTGCACGGTTTTGGTAGATGATACATAAACCGTTAATCTTGTGGAGTGAGTGACTCGATGAGGTCTTGGATTCGAGTCTTAAATTGTCTGTCTATTATATTAGCACTGTCTGGTACCCATTTAATCATGTCTGTATATGGAAGAATCTTGGGCCTTGCCGCTATCCAGTGCGAGAACGAACATGCAAGTTCTGTGATTGATGCCTCAAAGGACCTGCATGAATCTATTGTTGCTTTAACCTCCATAATTCTGGGACTTTCTTCTTCGAGCAGACTGTACATGCCTTCCCAAGTAGTTATTCCAACATCTCTGTTACAGGTGGTGTCTATGTATAAGGGCGTCATTTCTTTGTCCTCAGCAATTGGGGCTTTTCCCTTCTTTCCCATTACACTCTAAGCACTAATGCGTATATTTTTCTGCTTTCTGCTTCTACAAATTTGCAAGTAAGGAAAGAATAATGGTAAGAGATAAGGTAACGAGAAAGATCTTAATGCCGAAATCATATAAAATGTGTCACCCCACGTGCAACGACCTTTCGATCAGATCTAAATCTTATCTCATTAATGACCATCAACTAATCCATTAAATTGACATTAATGCGTATAACTTGGTATCATATTACCAGATAAAGTTTATCGAACGATGAGCCCTGTAGATCTGTGATAAGGTGATTTTGTGATTTGCTTCACAATATCGCAAATTGCAATATCGCTAATCAGTTATGTTAACAATCATCTATCACCACATGTTTCTGCAAGATGCGATTTGCGAGATGCCCTATCGCATATCACTGGGTTGGGGTATTTTACCTTAGTTGATACTTGTGGTATGTGAAAGTTGCGATGCGCGATGAGTCTTTAAAGCGTGCGATCGCGCATTGCATTTTCGCAATTTCGGTAGTTTTACTTATATGATGTCCTCCATTAGCCTTTGTGATGCGATGCTTTATTATTGAGAGAATGATTTTATTCAGGACTTATCATACAACTTAAGTTCTTTGGATTTTGCGGGTATTTTCCTAAGTTTATGATAGTATGTTTTATTCAAAGGGGAATATAAGTGCTACATTTTTTATTTTTTCGAAGGGTCCACATTTATTTAGTATTAGTAATAAAACTAAATAAAAGGGGGGTTGCTCCTGGCCACAACAGGTTGGAATTCATGTTTAATAAAATCTTTCACCTCTCTGAACACCACATCTCGGCTGTACACAACCTTCCTTGTTACTGGGTTCCAAAGCTTGTAACCCTTTAAACCATCCTTGTACCCAATAAAGATGCACTTTTCAGATTTACTATCCAACTTGGTTATTTTCTCCTTTGGAACATGTACATATGCATCACATCTAAATACCCTTGGATGTGAAAGAGAGTGTTTCTTACCAATCCATACCTCTTATGGAGTCTTATCCTCCAGTGTTGATGAAGGTGATATGTTGACCAGGTAACATGTCTCCACTGCCTCTACCTAGAATTCCTGTCCTAACCCGACACCACTGAGCATGCTTCTTGCCCTTTCCATCAACATCTTGTTCATTCTTTCTACAACTCAGGTGTGTATGGACTAGTCTTCTGCCATGCTATACTACACTTCTTACAGAATTCTTCAAATTCCTTGCTGCAAAACTCTCCACCGTTATCTAACCTCAAAACCTTTATCTTCTTCTCTATTTGGTTTTCTGCCAGAGCCTTAAATTCTTTAAATCTGTCAAAGACTTCAGATTTCTTCTTAATGAAATATATCCATGTATTCCTTGAGAAGTAATCTATAAATGATACATAGTACACAGACTTACCCAGTGATGGAACCTTCATAGGTTCAAACACATCACTATGCACAAGCTCTCATATCTGTTTCACCCTCTTACCACCAGAGGGGAAACTCACCCGATTATGCTTCCCATATACACAATTTTCACAGAAATCAAAATCCAGAGAGCTATTACTCATACCTTATACCATACCTTTACCATGAAGTATTCGAAGGCCCTTCTCTCTAATATGTCCAAGCCTTTGATGCCACAACATGTTCTTCTCTCCAGAGACCACTAGATTTTCTGCTCCACTTTCAGGAACCATAGAACTATTGCACCCATCAACAACAGTGCTACCTTGCAGCATGTACAGAGTTCCAATCTAAGCTCCTTGCATCAATACCAGTGCTCCCTGAACCATCTTGTAGGTATCCTTCTCAAACACTATTTTTACACCTGCATCATCCAGCTTGCTTATAGAAATTGGATTTCTAGCCAATGCAGGAATATGTAGAACACCTGGATGTGTTCTAACCCTTCCACCTTGCAACTTCAACTTTATTTTTCTGTGACCAATGATTCTAGCCTTCCTATCATCCCCTAAGAAGACATCACCACCATCGTATTTCTCATACTCGCAGAACCACTCTCTATGGGGAGTGAAGTGAAAAGATGCACCTGAGTCAATAAACCATCCCTCATGATCTACATGTGTACTTGAAGAAGCCAAATACACATCCCCACCTTCATTTGAGGTGGCTTTCACCTCTGCAGAAGGAGCACCATCAGATCCCTTTCCTTTGTCAGGAGCTTTAGATTTACAGTCCCTTTTGTAGTTCCCTTCCTTTTTGCATTTCCAGCAAACTACCTTTACAGGTTTTCCTAGAGATTTAGATCTCCCTCTAGATTTAAATCTCCCACTTGATGACTTATTTTTGTTTTTGTTCTGGGACTGTCCTCATACAGACAAGACATCACCATTCTAGTTCTCCATATTTTTCCATCCCATCTCCTCCGTAAGCAAGGATGAGACTATTTCATCAAACTGCAAGGCATTTATTGCAATAACCAGACTATCCCATGAATCTGGTAGAGAACACAACAAAACGATGCACTTATCTTCATCTGAAATTTTAATATCAACAGATAATAACTAACTTACCACAGTATTAAATGCATTCAGATGCTCTGTCACCGATTCTCCATCTTTTATCCTCAGGTTATACAGCTTTTTCCGTAGGAACAATTTATTCGCCAGAGACTTAGATTGGTACAAAGTCCCTAACTTGTCCCACAAAGCCTTAGCCGTAGCTTCCCCTGATACATTCAACAACACTGAATATGAGACACACAATCGTATTGTGCTCTTTGCCTTCTGATCCAACTTCTTCCATTCTTCATTGGACAATCCCATTGGTTTAGTACTTGGATCTACCGCGATCCAATGATCCTCCATCTTTAGTTTCCATAACTCAAAACTCTGACCATTAAATTTCTTGATCTCTATCTTTCCACTTCTCGCCATATTCTTTCACCACCAGAATCAATCTCGCAGATCTCCCACTGAATAGGGTCTGCCATAGGCCCTAGTGAAACCCCTCAGTAACAAAGGCATCCCCTTGAAGCCAAAACAGCTTTGATACCAAATGTAGGTTTTAACCCCATAAAGAAATTACCTGCATATGAATTCTAAAACATATAAAATAAACAATGTGAGAGCATAAGACATAAAACACATATACACAGAGATTTTCCCCTAGATCCCGAAACCGAGACTACCAGATTGATTTTTCATTAAGTTCCTTTCAATGTTACAATACATATTTATACATGTTGAAGCATCCAATACCATGGGCCGAAAACCATCGCATCCAAAACCATGGATTGAAAACCATCGCATCCAAAACCATGTGCGAAAACCATGCACAAAACCATAGGTAGGTCCGCCCAACCTAATATAGGGTCCAAAATTTTTTTCCTAGGGCGTTGCCCCAAACCCCATAGAGGGGGGTTACCTGCTCCCCTCAAACCCCCCAGTGACCCCCCATTGCACAATCAGCGCAACGAAGGGGTGGCTTTGGCCCCCCTCTAACCTCCTGGTTGACTACGTGGGCTAGTTGTGGAAAGAATATAACACAACCCAACAAAAGGATGTAACAACCCAACAGGATGTTGATGCTCAGTTTTAACCTACTGACATTCCAGAAACTTGGCTAGGTATTCCACAATGTCCTTCCTCATACCAGGCCAGTAATAGCCTTTCCTAATTGCAGAGAATCACTTTTGATAGTCGGGGTGGGGTGTGTAAGCATTGCTACGGAATTCATCCAATGTAACTTGTTTTACTGATAACTAGTTAGGAACATATATTTTACCTCTAAACATCAACAAATTCTCAGAGTTAATACTATACTCACTATGTTTCCCAGAATGTTGCACAATTCTAGCTTGCTGCTAGAGATACTCATATTCTGGACCTTTTTGAATTTCTTCTCTAATTTGATCAGAAAACTTAAATTTCACTCAACTAAATGAAATTTTGTAAACATGATGCAACTTCCTGCTCAGCGCATTTGCTACTCGGTTCTCCCTTCCCTTCAGGTGTTTGATTTCAAAATCAAATTCACTTAAGAAAGCAGTCCACCTTGCTTGGCATGCATTCAAGGTGGGTTGACTAAAGAAGTTTGTTAAGCTGTTATGATCTGTCATAAGAAAGAATCTCTTCCCCATAAGTAGTGCTGCCATACCTTTAGGGCGTGAACAACAATAGTTAGCTCCAAGTCATAAGCAGAATATTTCTGCTCATGATCCTTTAACTTACAAGATTCGTAAGTAATCACTTTATCTTTTTGCATTAATACTTCACCCACGCCTTCTTTACATGCATCAGTACAAATTATAAAATATTCCTCTGGATCTGCAATTTTTAATACAGGTGTAGTGGTAAGAAAATGCTTCAACCTTTCAAAACTCTCTTGACAGTCCTTCGACCATTTAAAACTTGTTCCCTTTTTCTGTAAGGAGGTGATTGGATATGCTACTTTGGAGAATCCTTTTATAAATCATCTGTAATATCCAACAAGATCCATAAACGAGCGTATATCCGCCACAATGGTTGGAACCATCCAGTTCATGATAGTCTCCATCTTCTTTGGATCTACCACAATACCAGCAAAGGAAATAATATGTCCCAAATACTGTATTTGATCTTTGAAAAAGTCACAATTTCTAAACTTGGCGTAGAGCTGGTGTTCTCTTAGTGTCTGCAATACTATTCACAGGTGTTCTTTGTGCTCCTCCACACTCTTGGAATATACCAAGATATCATCAATAAAGATAAGAACAAATTTATATAGAAAGGGGTGGAAAATTCCATTCATCATACTCATAAATGTTGTCGGGGCGTTAGTGAGTCCAAATGGTAGAAGCACAAACTCATAATGACCATAACGCATTCTAAATGCAGTTTTTTTATATATATTCTCGTCTTTAATATGAATCTGGTGATAACCAGACCATAAATCAATTTCCGAGAATACCACAATCCCCTTTACTTTATCAAATAGATCGTCGATTCGAGGTAAGGGGTACTTGCTTTTGATGGTTAATTTATTCAGTTGTCTATAATCTATACACAACCACATAGTACCATCCTTTTTCCTCACAAATAAAACCAAGGACCCCAAGGAGACATGCTGGGTCTAATATAACCTTTATCTAATAGTTCTTGAAGCTACATTTTTAACTCTATCAGCTCCGGAACACTCATTCTGTAAGGAGATTTGGAAACTAGAGCAACTCCAATGATCAATTCTATAGTAAAATCAAGATTCATTTTGGGTGGTAATCCTGGAATATCCTCTGGAAAGACATGCTTAAATTCTTGAACAATTGGTATGTTGTCCAAGACAGATAGCTTATATTTAGAGTTAGTAAATCCTACATGGACTATGTAAATTTGACAGCTTTTATGCATACTTTTCCCTAATCGATGAGTTTTAATGGGTCGCAACTTAGCCTCTCTTCTAATACCCAAAGTTCTACTCTGCTACCATTATCAAATAGGAAGTTAATTATTTTTGCCTTACAATCTACTATGGTCCAATGTTGCTCCAACCAATCCATACCTATTAATACATCATAGGAACCTAATGGTAGCACATTTAAATTGGTTTTTACCCGTTGTCCAGCCAATTCAATTACACAATCATCTACCTTTGCATTAACTCTTCTCTTAGCTCTTGTTGCTAACTAGACCATCCAAGGATTCCTAAACTTTGTACTTGTCAAACGACATAAATCAACTACTCTTGGGCTAACATAGCTTAAGCTTGCACCCAGATCTATCAGAATGGAAACAGGGTGGTTGGATATTTTACCTTCCAGTTCCACCATCGATGGTTGGTATTCTTCCTGCTGGTCCTCCAATGCTGCGTTAATCCTTGGTATGTTCCTTGCCATATCAACCATAATAGAATCTTCTTGAACGTTTGCAACCATTTCAGATCTCCCTCAACGGAGACAGATTTTGTAGTAATGGGGTTTCCCACAACCCCAACACTGCAAAGGAGGTTTAGGAACCTGATTAGTTTCCATCTTGCTAGATGCTTCGCTTTGTTTCACTTCACTTTGAGGTCTATACCTTTGTTGATTCCTAATCATAGGTCCACTTGATCCTTTCCGACCTAGATATCTAGTACTAGTATTTTTCATGCTCTTGCTGGTTGAGAAATTTCTTTGCCCTTTCTTATTTGTCCAATTTTTGGTGTCCTCACCCTTCTGCTTCATCTGCTGATAGCAGATTCGAGCCTTCCAAACCACCTCATCCATCGTCTTAGGATTCAAATTTTTCCTTCATATAAATTGGTAAATTGTTGATGAAGCGCTAGACTTTAGCCTTCTCTTCCTGAATGTAAGGAAAATATCTCAACATGGAGGTAAACTTAGCTATGAACTCATCCATTGTTTTTTGTCCCAATTTCAGGTCATGAAACTCTTTTGCCTTATCATCATAGAATCGCTCATTCAGATATTTGTCCTTAAAATGCTTCTGGAATTGTTCCCATGTGACTTCCTGTTCATCAATTTCCCTGACTGTTTTAATTTCTTCCCACCACAAAGTGGCCTTACCTTGCAACTGGTATATTGCTAACCTTACCTTCAAATTATCATTGTATTCATAGATTTGAAAGTATTTGTTCATGTTGATTAACCAAGCCTTTGTCGCTTCCTCAGCCTCTCCATTGTATATTGGCGGCTTGATCTTTTTAAATTCCCCTTGAAGTTCAGTTTTTTGTCTCTTGAATCCTTTCTTATCAAAAACATTATTAGATTCTTCATGGCCAATTCGCCCTCCCTCAGACTCTGGACGCTCCTCTTGCTGTCTATGTGACTCTGTTCTATTTTCCTCATCCTCACTGGGATTAGGATTCCTTTGATTTTGCCTATCCGACAGACTCTTCATAATATTTTCCTGCTCCAATCGTAATCTTTCATTATCTGCTCATAAGTTCAACATCTCTGCTCGTAGTTACTAGACTGTCTCCAGTAGTGCAACATTTGTGTTTTGATTTGGCTCACTCAACTGTACCCACACCTCTGGGTTATGTCCGATTGTCCCTCCAGAGGGGGCATATCCTGCTCCTCGTCTCATAATGTGTCAACATTCTTCCTCCGTGTATCATAATTACTTTTTTTATTCAATAATCATCCATTCAAGCCTCAATGTAGCAACCTAAGGGCTTTGATACCACTTGTCACACCTACATAACCTAAGTATAAGGTAAATAAAAAATTTACATTCATACTTCCTTTTAACTGCCTAGCTCATCCAAATTACCATAAAGGTCTATTCAATATAATTGTGGAATTAACTAAAGCAATACAATCACACCTTACACATTTGATTAATTTAAATATGCAATTCTGATTATGGTACAAACATTAATTGGAATGAACTGGACTGAGATTCCAAATATATGTTTGGTTTGTGTGCTGCATTGCCTAACAATTGTTATGAGATTTAACCGTGGTAACTCTTATATGCACTTAATTTTAATACGGATGGTTTCTCAAACCCCCGAGGCACCCTCCTCGTGTGTGTTGATCCAACCTCCACTTGGCAGCTTCTCCATGTTGTTATCCTGAGGCAGCCAATTAGAGGGTTGAGAGGTAGGACAGGAGGGTTAGGGTAATTTCCTACCCAACTCTCCGTGGACCATCCTCATTCTCATTCCTTCTAGCCAAAGAAATGAGCTCGGCTCTTCCCTAGTTCTTCTATTCTCCACTGGAAACATCAATATGGCCTTATTGTTTCAGGTTCATCACGAGATTTCCTTGTCACTCATCGCTCGATAGAGGGTATTCATGATGCTTAGTGCTCATCCTATATTCGTTGGGCCACCCCTCTTGCAGGAAAATCTGGTACTCCTTAATCATTTAATAATTCTTGGTCTTTTTTGTGGCGCCATAAGTGAAAATCCAGCCTAATGTTTGTATCCTTTTGTTTGCAGGCTAGCCAGCAGGGTTTCGGAGCGACGGGTGATGCTCAGGGTTCCTAATACTAGTGCGGAAGGGACGACTCTCCATCTTTAGGTTGGTAATCATAATTTCTCCCCTATGGCTCTTATGAAAGGTTATTCCTGACATGCAGAAAGAGCAATGGACTCTTAATGTGTTTTCCTTTCAGAACAGAACCTTAGGGGTTCTGAGTTTGCACTTAAAGCTCATTAATGGAGCTAAGAACTTAGTCAAGTTCCTTACGAAATTTCACCGAGGTTTAAGCTTTGTTTTTAAGAGGGTTTCACCCTTGGGTTTATCTCTTGCGGCTTAAATGTGATACTTATTTAATTTTGATTAATATGTGTATATCAAGCATGATTTATTACTCCTTTCCGTTTGAGAGCCATTGCTTTGCATTGCATATTTAGCTCTTTTCTATTATAGGCCTGCTGCCACACCATCGACCAAGTTAACTGTTCAAGATTTCCTCGGTGTAACTTTGTTGTTGAGGGTTTTAGTCTCACAGACTATGAGATTTGAACTGCCTTTATTGAGTTCAATATAGTTATGAAATATTTCCTAGAAGCTTGTATGTGTTCTGCCCTTTGAATGGCAAGAATGAATGTTATAGGTTCCTTCTATTGCTACTCATTTGGTATTATTAAAGCTAATATCATTTTTGTGTGCTATGAATTATTTCATTTACAATGTTAGCAACTACACCTAATAACATGGTTTCTTTTATTTAAGGAAAATGTCTGAGGTTTCACTTTCAACCACCAGGAACCATCTCCTCGTTTTCCTAATGGGACTGGCCATGAGGTAAATCTAGTGGTAGGTTCGATGTTTTCCCTTACTATGGCCTAAATGTAACTCGAGTTCGCTATCCATAATGCATATTTGTTTGCTTGAGATTCACAGTGCAATAGGAAAATCCTAGAATGCATAGTTGTTTGTTTGAGATTCATAGTGCAATAGGAAAATCTCTCATTGTTAATTGTTCTAAATCAACACAAGTAGCTACAATTATGCTTATATTTGTGTAAATGTTTTATACTCGTTTTTATTATGATAGCATTAAGCTTGGGTTTCCATGCATGATTGTTCTCTGTATTTAGAGGGTATTACTAATAAATTGAAGAACAATATTCACAGAGTTCATAACCGTAACAAGAATCCATTCACCAGTCTATTCTTAGGTATAGTATCCAACTTGTTATCTCAACAATTATTTAAAGAAGAGTAACACACCTTTTAGTTCACCAATTCTCAAAACAAGAGTAACAAATTATGCATTTATCATTAGCAACATTGTCTATAGCTTTCACCTCATCAAGGATTTACATACTCACGGACAAACACTCTTGGTTTGTGCCAACCATTAAACCTTCACTTCGAGCTAACTTCCATATAAAAAAAAAAATTACAAGAAATCTTTTGAGATTGTTACTTTCCATTCATAAGCGAATTCACAATGTCACACATTATTATGAACTTATTCTATCATAAAAAACAATGAGTAATGTACTTATCTGAAATTCCTTAGATGATTAAGAGTTTGGGTTCAAAATCAAACGAGTCTGCCTTCCAATGGAACTGGGAATTATGTCCAGATTCCCCCCTAGCAAATGTTTGGCACAACTAGATATAACCACTCAAGGTTATGCTTCCAAACCTCAGTACCCTAGTCCAGTTTGGAACTTCTCAGAAATCAAGGAGAAATTTCCACTGGTCCAACCAACTCTGGAAATACTTTTGCAGTTTTCACGCCTTTATCTTCAGGTGGTTCCTCCCTCTGGTGGCCAAGCCCCAATTTGTCCCTCGGGAACCCTTTTTATCTCTAGGACTTAGAAGAAAGGAAACTAAATAATAACTGCCTCCAAGTGTTTTCCCAAACTTTCTTTAGATTCTCCTAAAATCTTTATTCTTTAATGACTCTTAACCATTTCCATAATTTCACAAAAGAAATTCATTATTTATCTATTGTAACTGTTCTTTTTCTATTTATTTTCATAATTACAAAAAATAAAATTAAAAATACTAACAACACTAATTTCAATTTTTACTTCCGTATTTGAGGATGAGGATGTTACAGAAAATATCCTGTTGCAAAATAACATAGTTACCAAATTTTAATTCGAGTTGGAGTTTGAATTCTATCATGATAAATATAAATTTCAATAAAAAAATTGAAAAATATACATTTTATAAACACTAAAAAAAATATTATTTAATTTTTTTTTGCTTGGTTTATTTTAAATTCTTTGTCCTTATTTTCCTATATTTTATTTTCTAATTTAAAAATTTATTATATATAATTTTAATAATTATATATAAATTTAACCACACAAAAATACAAACCATATAATATATATAAAATTAATTTCAATTATGTATATATAATTTTTTTGTCTACTCAAAATATGATTAACCTTCAACTTACACCACCAACTTAATAGAGTAAGAGGAGGATAGATTTTTTTATCAAAAGTGTACAGAAGCTTTAGAAGATATTTTTTCATCAAATATAATTCAAAAATCATTCTCGACCGCCAATCTTTCGCAACCTGCTACTTACGATTGTTGCTCTGCTGTATGTCCGTGTCTACTACCGACCCATCGCTCGACCTGCGGCAAATTGATGAAGTTGGGGATCACTTGTACCCATTTGGCGAATTTTCGAATATTCAGGGCAATTTGGCCGAACTTGGTAACTATGCAAAATAGCCGGTGAAAAAATTGTGATGACAAAGTAATTCACTTACATGCAAAAGTTACAAGTTTAAAACCTGAGAGCTTCACACCTCTGTGTACATGTCTCTAGGTGGTTTCCACCTTCAATTTTTCTCATAAAGCTTAATCTACCTTAAGCTACCTTTCATATTTACATTTCATTTAAAAATTTAATTATATAATTTTTTATAAATAATAAATTCAATAAAATCTACAATATTTTTATATATTATATCAAGATTTATAGGGAAATAAAAATTCATATTTACATTTCATTTGAAAATTTAATTATAAAATTTTATATTTGAAAATTTAATTATATAATTTTCTATAAATAAATAAAAAGTAATAATTTTAATAAAAATTTAACTAAAAAAATGTATTTTTTTCCTAAAATTATATTTATATTTTATAGGACCAATATATATGTTTTGGTGGTCAATATAACAACAAAATTTGAAGTCAAAAAATATTTATTTTGAGTCCAACATGTCAAATCTCAAAATTAAATCTCACTAGAAAAGATAATGACATTTTTGTCAATATTCCAAATTATATCTAATTGACCATAGAATGAAATAAAATAAATAAATTATTTTAAAAGAGGTGTATGTTACAAAAGTAGGAACATGTATAATTTTTTTGTGCTCAAAGATATCTTTTTTAAAATAAAAATAAAATATTCACTCAATAAAAAAGATAATGATGAAATATTTAATAAGTTTTAATTAAAGCTATATCATTTTCTTCGTGATAGCTATTTTTGTTATTACAACCCATTATGAAGGAGATGTCTAATTCCTTTGCATTGAGGTCACTCAATTCACTAGTTATTGTCCTCAGATATGCATTCTAGAGCCCAATATATGTGTAGTTTCTTTCATGGTCAACCTTGATTGGACACCTATCTTTTCAAAATAAAAATAAAATATTCTATAAATAAAAAACAATGTCAGTTATACTAGGAAAATGATTATACAATTAGTTTTAATTAAAAGCATTATAAAACATCAATAATGTCATTCTCAAAAGATGTAGTAAAAATATTTCACTCACACTTTGAAGTATAAATAAATTATTTCAATGTAGATGATAAGTGACATAATTTTACATAAACTTTGAAGAGATAAAGTAATTGAAAAAAAAAAGAATCTTCATTTTTTATGTTAGTTGCACAATTCTACATTTTCAAAAAATATTTCAATACAAGATTTAAATAAATTATTTCAATATCCATATTAACTCATATATTTCAATATCAAGTCCATAAATAAAGAAAGGAAAAAAACTTTATGAACCACAAGAAAACATTTTAATGTCCTAAAAATATTGAAAAGTGAAACAATTCAATTAAACTCTAATAAAAAAATATGTAATTCATTCAACACTTAATATAAAATTAATATGTAAAATTTAAAAAATATTATTGATAATAGATAAATTTAATGAATCATATATACAATACTTTAAAATTCCTATATTGATGTATTTATAAACATTTTTTTTTTTTTTGTAAACAAGGTAGTACTTTCTATATTTACTTTTTTCAAAATTTGCATTCAAAACCTTCGATCAGTCACCTGACCATCGATTAGCATTGTATCCACTCCAAAATTTGAATAAGTTCATCAGTATCATCTTGTCTTTACTATCCATTTCCCAAATTCCTATCTTTGGCCTTTTAAACAAAAACATTCAAAAAACTAAAGATAAATAACCTACTCCTCATCTGAGGAGGCTATCTGAAATGTTTCCTTCTCTTCCGGGCTCAACATCTTCCTGCCAGAATTTTGCGGCTTCACCCCTGGGCCTGGGAGCTCTCTTCCCTGTTGGAACATTTTCCACTTTATCTCCGATAGAGTCTGCTCAATTCGGCCCAAGGCAAGATTGTTCCTGTAGGTTTGTATCTGAATGGTCGCCAGTTCTTTCATAATTTCCCCTCATCCAAGTTCTGGTTCCTTGTTTCTCTCCTGCCTGTTCAACACTTCCCCTTCCATATGTTCCTGATGCAGGGTCATGGCTCGAGCAACAATATGTTTCATTATCTAGTACTATTGCAGAGTCCTGTGATAAAGAGATTGCCGACCATTTGTTGTACCTGGGTCCTGTAACATTTCTTCCCACTCTTGCATAGGGAGGTCTCTGCCTCTTATATTTTTTCTCAGGTCTCGTTCCCAACCCCAAATTTGGTCTCGGACTTCTTGCGGATTTGCCTTCATGTAGGCATCAATTAGTTTCTTCATCTGCTCACCATTTGATTTCCTTCCTTTTTTCTATCCTGTGCTGCTTGTTCCTTCTTCTTGTTTTACATTTCTCTTGCTGCGCCTGGGTGCCATGTTTTTGCTTGTCAGCATCCTGGTTTTCTTATCCTTAGAATGCTTTGACTGGGTTGCAGTTGCCCCTTACTGTTTGTTAGACCTATCACATTATAAACACAGATGTTAGTTTTAGCCTTTGGGGTGATATAATTGAGTAGGGTAGTGCTACCACCCCTCATCATAGGTCCTCTCGTGCTATGACTGTCTTGATTGTGCAGAGCTAAGGCCTCTCTAGAGCTTTCTGGCTCCCATCTTCCACCACTTAGAGTTATGCTATGAGAGTTAGCGTGCTTGTTCTGCGACGAGTGATCCGCCTTTCTTTCAAGGCCACTCCTGTCTCTCCTAGGCTTGCCTATCCCTCTCCCTGGTTTGGATTCCTCTGGTTCTGAGTCCCCCTCCTGATTTGCTTCAGTTTCTCTGTTCCCTATGAGATGCTCCTAGTTCTGCTCTTGATTTTCCGGGTTTCCTTTCCCTCCTAGCAGGGTGCACCTCAGTAGGCAGAGGCTCAGGGTTTGAGATACCCGGGTCTCCAAATCTGTTACAGGGGACATGGGTGGATGGGTCCTTCATTTCCTTTCTTCTCTTCTCCTTACTTTTATACCCGCCCTTCCCAGCCATGGATTCCAGGGGTTCTTCCCTATCCCAAACTACCCTAACTCTGTAACTGAATCTGAAATGATGAAGAGCATCCCTATCTACCTTCATGCCTACTCTATACTTCATGCTAAATCTTTTTTCCAGGAGTAGGGAAGGAAAATTAACATACCCGTCAACCTACTTGCGTTGTTCTTTCTTCTACAACTGTCGTTTGCAGTCGATGCGTTCTTGCTCACCACCTTCCTTCTTTCGCATCCACATGCAAAATGCATGGTTACCCTCATACTCTACTCTTTTAATATTCCCCTGTCTTAACGTTACCTCCAGCTGTCCCCATCTTCGTCCTTCCTTGGCTCGCTTTCTGGCCCACTTTCCTTGGGATGTTGCCCAAATGTCTTGTCCTCCATGCTTCATTAATGTTTTTCTTCTCCCGACTGCTCTTGCCATCCATTTGCTGACTCTGCATTGCCATCTGGCTTTCCCTTGTTGTCCCTGTATTTAAAAACATTTTAATATGGAGAATATTGTGCATAAATAATATATTTCAATGTCCATGTTATATATCTATATATATATATATATATATATATATATATATATATATATATATATATATATATATATATATATATATATATATATATATATATATATATAGATATATATATATATATATATTTGTATTCTAAAGGAGGTTTACATCTCAACAGTTTAAATAATAAAAGAATATTAGCTTAGGAATAATCCATTACTTAAAAGCACAAAAAAATGTCCATACTTATCAACCTAGATCTCTCCAAATCTTTCAATAGGCTCAATTGGTCCTACTTGTTCTAGATTCCTCCTGGTTCTGGATTAAGGAGTTAATATCTTCAACATTCTTCAATGCTCTTAAACGAGCCTGCCAATAGAACATTCCCTCCTTCAAGAGGAATCCATCAAGCAGATTCCCTATCACCCTTCCTTTCCATTCTTGCAATTGAACAATTACCCTTAAATCAGCCTCCCATTAGAACACTCTCTCCTTCAAGAGGAATCCATCAAGCAGGTTCCCTATCACCCTTCCTTTTCATTCTTGCAAATGAAGGACTAGGTCAAGCTCTGAAGGAAATAGTTTCAAAGTAAAAGGTGAAGGAAATCAAGCTATTCAGATAAGACCTTCCAATTTCTCACAAATAGTTTGTGGATGACATTGTGTGTATGCAACTCCAATGCTTCAAAAAGCTCAAGTTATTCACAAAGTATTGGAGGATTTCATGATTGTCTTAGATATGGATATCACCCATACTAAATCTCATATTTTGTTTCTTAACACTTATCTTATGCCTTAAATTTAATTGTTTTATTATTGATAATAATTTTAATATTTAGGTAAGTCTCAATGTTTAATAAGTAATATTAAATTTTAATAATTTTATTAATAATATTAATAACTCAATAATATTATTTAAGCTTTAATAAATTTATAATTACTCCATAAGGCATTCCTTTGAGAAGAAATCCCCTTCCATGCTACTTATGTTGTCATGCATCGTTGTTTTTGGTGTTAGACGATAGAAACAATGACTGGCATCAAATTGATTCCTCATATTTAGACCTGTATTAGTCTGTTATAGAGCTTATATCAACATTTTTTTCACCCAGAGCAACTGACCAATGGCAAATAATATGTTGCCAACAGCTTTGCTTATGGCCATTATACCAATAAGTTGATTCCCTCCTTGTTCAACATCATCATTTCATCTTGTTCACTTTAATTGAAAATACATTAAGACATTTTGTTTTTCTTGTTAATAGTTGGTAAGGAAATTGTGAGTATGTGCTTGGATCGAATCCGGAAGTTGGAGTACAACTGTACATGCCTAGAAGGTTTACTAGTCTTCCATGTTGTGGGAGGTTGTACTAGATTTGGTTCGAGGTCACTTCTGTTGGAGAGGCTTTTTGTTGATCATGGAAAAAAATCCAAGATGGGTTTCATTGTGTATCCATCTCCACAAGTTTCCACAGCTATAGTTGACCCCTACAACAATGTGATGTCAACACACGCATTGCTAGAGCATACTTATGTGGTCGTGTTGTTGGAGAATGAGGCCATCTATGACATTTGTCGTCATTCCCTAGACATCAAGCGTCCTACATACACTAACCTTAATAGACTTGTATCTCATGTAAGTTGGGGTTTAGTTTCATATGAAGTTATGTCTAATGGCTTCTGTTATTTGAGTTTTGATGGTTACCTTATGATATTGTAGTTCATATCTTCCCTGACTGCCTCCCTATTTTTTTATGGTGCTCTGAACATTGATATGGTCTAGGGCCCCTTCTGTTGGAGAGGCTTTTTATTGATTATGGGAAAAAATCCAAGTTGTGTTTCACAGTGTATCCATCTCCACATGTTTCCACATCTGTAGATGAGCCCTACAACAACATGTTGTCAACACACTCACTGCGAGAGCATACTGATGTGGTTGTGTTGTTGGATAATGAGGCCATCTATGACAGATGTCATCATTCCTTGGACATCAAGCATTCTACATACACTAACCTTAATAGACTTGTATCTTAGGTAAGTTGGGGTTTAGTTTCATTTCGTCTAATGGCTTATGTTATTTGAGTTTTGATAGTTACCTTTTGATATTGTAGGTCATATCTTCCCTAACTGCATCCCTGCATTTTGAAGGTGCTCTGAGCATTGATGTCACTAAATTCCATACAAACTTAGTGTTGTATACTCATATTCATGTCATGTTTTCCTCATATGCCCTAGTGATTTCTGCCGAGAAGGAATACCACAAGCAACTATCAGTGGCTAAGATTACCAGCAATGCCTTTAAGTCATCATCCATGATGGCTAAATGTGATCCATGCCACGACAAGTACATGGCTTATTGTCTCATGTACCGAGGGGAAATTGTGCCCAAGGATTGAATGCGACAATTTCTACCATAAAGACGAAGAGGACCATTTAGTTTGTGGATTGGTGTCCCACTAGCTTCAAGTGTGTTATCAACTATCAACCTCCCACTGTGGTTCCTTGTGGGGGCCTTGCTAAGGTCCAAAGGGTCATCTGTATGATTTCTAACTTGACCTGTGTAGCAGGGGTATTTAATATATATTGAAATTAAATACAATCCTAATGGCATGTCGTTCATAATCCTAAGTAGTTTTAGTATACAAAATATCTGTTTTCATAAAATTTGGTCAGAGTTCTCATCTAAAGTAATTGCATCTACAAATTGGGATATGAGGATTAAGAGAGCAGTCATAGCCCTAAGTTTCTTATGAGAGTTTAAGGAGCATATACGTTGGTAAAGGCTCCTACGTAATTAATAATTGATATTTTGTTCAGTAAAATGGGAATTTAGAGTTCATTTGTTGTTATATTTTGCAGTGCCATGTCTACATTATGAATGCAAAATTTCTTGTCTGAGATAGCTAAGTTTAAGCTAAGTTCATCCATTACACCAATTGCATGTGAATGTGAAAGACACATTGTGATTTAACATGATTACAAACACACACTGCAATTTAGCCTATAAAAATTAAAGGTGGTTAAAATAAGTACTCAATCATAAGACAATTGGAAGATAAACAATATTATACAATAACAATGGAAATAATTTTCTCAATGCTCCAATTGATTTTTCAATAATTTTCACATTGGAAAATACTTGACATGTCTCTATGGTTTTCATCCCTCTTTCACCAAGGCCATTGGATGAAAATTCCATTAGGCATATTTCTTCAAGTTTATATTGTTGGATGGAATTATGTTTCCATTCTAGATATGGATAAAAGTTTTCTAATATATGTTATCAATAATGTGTGGAGGGTTGCAAGGAAACCACTGATATTAGATAAGTTATTTGAACTATAGTTATTAGGATCCATTACAAGATGATGAAGTCAATTAGAAAAAGACTTTTTCTCATGGAGTTGAGTGTAAATCCCAAAAATTGCTTTTTAATATAATCACTGGCATTCACTAATGGTATATGTAATTGGCATTATTTTTCTTCTTCTTTTTTGTATATTTTGGAGGTGGTAGGGAAAGAGATTGTGGTATTGGGAAAGGCAGATTTAGGGGTAGAGGTTGGGCCATATTAGTAGGCTTTTCAAAAGCATCTAACCAAAAAATAGGCCGAATATCATGTACTTCAAACTGGATTTGAATGGCATTCCTTTGCATTGTAGTTTTCATTATGATGCTTGGACTCAAGTGATGTTAGAACTATGTTGCTTTATATTTTTAAAATCATACTTGGCTCCATGTGAAGTGTTGTGTCACCTTTATTTAGATTTTATATTGGAGATTTGATAGAGGCAGGAGACATGCATGGGAAAGTGGAAAATATCAAGAGAAAGACGTGAAAGATGATAATTGAGGCTTGATCTCTTGCTTTGGATGCAAGTGTTGGTTTCCCCTCTAGTTACTTTAATAAAAAGTTTGATTTCAGAAGTCAATATGTTCTTGAATTTCAAATTCTGAATTAATGTGTTAATCCTTTGTGCAACAGAAACATGAACAAAGTCATTGTTTAGGTCTAATCCTATATTTGAAACTAGTAACTGACTTTGAATGACATTCCTTTGCACCATAGTTTCCATTATGATTCTTGGACTCAAGTGATGTTAGAACTATGTTTCTTTATATTTTTAAAATCATACTTGGATCCATGTGAAGTGTTGTGTCACTTTTATTTTGATTTCAGGTTGGGGATTTTGTAGAGGAATGAGTCATGCATGGAAAAGTGGAAAAGATTCAGAGAAATATGTGACAGATGATAATTGAGGCTTGAACTCTTGCTTTGGATGCAAGTGTTGGGTTCCCCTCTAGTCACTTTAATGAAAAGTTTGATTTCAAAAGTCAATAAGTTATTGAATTTCAAATTATGAATGAATATTTTAATCTTGTGTGGAACATAAACATGAACAAAGTTACTATTTAGGCCTAATATCATGTATTTAAAACTAGCGTTGAATGGAATTCCTTTGCACTGTAGTTCCCATTATGATGCTTGGACTCAAGTGACGTTAGAACTATGTTTCTTTATATTTTTAAAATCATACTTGGCTCCACGTGAAGTCTTGTGTCACTTTTATTTTTATTTCAGATTAGGGATTCAGTAGAGGCATGATTCATGCATTGGAAAGTGGAAAATATTCAAAGAAATATGTGACAAATGATGTCAAGGCCTAAGATCTTGCTTCGGATGCAAGTGCTAGATTCCCCTCTAGTTACTTTAACAAAAAGTTTGATTTCAGAAGTCAATATGTTTTTGAATTTAAAATTCTCAATGAACATGTCAATCATGTGTGCAAAAGAAACATGAACAAAGTTAGTGTTTGGGCCTAAAATCTTGTATTTGAGATTGGCTTTAAATGAAATTCCATTACACTGTATTTTCCATTATGATGCTTGGACTCAATCAATGTTAGAACTATGTTTCTTTATATTTTTAAAATCATGCTTGGCTCCATGTGAAGTGTTGTGTCACTTTTATTTTGATTTCAGGTTTGGGATTCAGTAGAGGCATGAGTCATGCATGGGAAAGTGGAAAAGGTTCAAATAAAGATGTGACTGATGATATCGATGCCTCGGCTCTTGCTTTGGATGAAAGTGTTGGGCTCCCTTCCAGTTAATCTTGTGTGCAACAAAAACATGAACAAATTCAATGGGGTTTTTATTTAGGTTTTGATCAGATGTAGTTAATTTTGTCAATGAGGATGAGGTCCAAACTTCACAGATCTTAATCTAATATTTCAAGCAAAAAATTGGATTATTTTCATTTTATATGTAGTGTTATTATTTTGGCTAGAAATAATTCCCTTCATCATCAAAATTAACTTAGAGATGCTTCAATCTGTATATATGTTTGTTAAATAAGTTGAATTAAATGTTTGTTAGCTTTCCATTCCTGTCCTTCCACTAAATTATCAGGTCCTGATTTTACTCTTAAAATGTTGTAATCATTTCTCAACATGGCTCTGAGAGCTTGGAAGCATATATTTTTGAACCATGTGTATCCAGGGAGGAAAACCTACATTGTTCTTATAAAAGGGATCTTGGAGAAAAATCGTGGGGAAGAAGCCTATTCTTAGCTTCAGGAGAAGGTCAAGAATGGGATCTAGCCTTCTTCTAGAACATACGATGAGATGAGGTACTATCTTTTGAAAGTAGGCAAAGAGGATTGAGTAGAGGTTTTTAAGTGAAAATGAGAAAACTAATGAAATAGCAACAATGAAGTTAGTGACAAAGAAAGTTGACATTAATTTGTAGAAAGAAATTTCAATGGTATCTAACAAAACAAACTATATGACCAAGGCATCACATTTGATGGGAGAAATATGCTCTCTTGGGAAAGCTTGACATGCATGTCTAAGCATGAGGATGGATCACCATATAAATATCCACTTTGTGAGGAATGTAAGACAATTCTGGTTTAGTTCGTTATTTGATTATTAGGCACACCTTTTTCTCTTTCAACATTATGGATTGCACAAGAAACATCAACTTTATTTCCTTATATAGAAGTAAATGAAGGAAACATATGATTACTACCTCAGATGTTCATAATGGTTAGTCATTCAAGGAAAGTAGGTCAATCAGGAGAATAAAATTTAGGCAGGCTGATAAATTTTATCTCTCTTAAAAAAAAGCATGAATTGGATCAGGTTGTCTCCCACATAATTGTCTTGAGAGGAATTTCATTTTTTATGTATTGAATTCATGATGAGTATAATTTGTTGGAGTGCAAATCAGAAAAATCATATCACCCAGATTCCGTGGAACAATTTACATGACACGAGACAACTCTAGTTTCTTGGATGGAGACAACGAGACAACTCCACTTTGGTTGGATGGAGGAATATTGGCAAACACCAAGATTAGAAGAGGAAGGTTCTAGAGAATTTCAAATTTTTAAAATGAATATTTTACACCGTGAAAAAGTGGGATTTAAACATATTTAATCATTGTAAAGTAAGATTTGAACATGACTAGGAAGGAAATAACTTTTCTTCACAACCTCTGGAACTACAACTAATTGGAAATATGAATTTACATTAACAATTGTTAATTTAAATCTCTTTAAGAATTAAAGTGAACTTCAACTCTAATGGGGTCAGATGTTTTAGGAATAGACACTATTACACAAGGTAATTATAAAATTGGTGTTTAAACTTTATTAATCACACACACTACCGCATCCACCCATGACAATTTATAATATTTTCTAATTTTTATTTAGAAAGAACAAACTCAGAGGAGACGGATACATCATGTTAAAGTTGGGTGATAATAGAGGGAATATTTTGTACAAATACTTATGAAAATAACATAATTCTAAATCTTGATTCAGAGGGAAGAATAAAAAAAATTACAATGGAAAACCATTATACAACAAGTGCTACATCTAGCTGGTAGTCCCTGCCATAATGTTTGTTCATTTCTTTCAAATAAGATCACTTATACAGTTAGTCATGTAGTGTCAGGCCACGAAAGTTATATTAACTTGAATGAAGTAGTGTGAGGCCACAAAAGTTATATTACCTTGAATGAAAATGGATTAACATTTTCTAAAACTTGGTATGATAAGCTTATATCTGTATGCAGGGTTGTTTTTTAGTATGTACACAGGTTTCCGTTTAGTATGTACACAAAGACTATGTATTTGGAGATTATATGCGTAGTCTTTAATTATACAAAATTTATGTGATTTATAAAATTATTTTCAAGATTTAACCGAAAAAATCCAGATTGAATCTATTTTTTAAAGAGATCAAGCCAATCCATATTGAACTTAATTTCTAAAGAGACTTAATTTTTAATTGAATTAATAACTCAGTTTCTATGGATTTTTTTCAAAATGAATTAATGCTTATATGAACTTGTTTACTCTGTAAATCAATTGAACACAGTTACATTTTCACAGCAAACCATTTCAACCACGCTACATTTTTGTTTATTGAATTTAATACGTATAAACTTGTTTACTTGGGAAGCCAATTGAGCCCACTTACATTTTCTTAATGGAATTCATACTATTGAATTTAATACTTTGTTTAAACTTGTTTGCTTGGGAAGCCAATTGATCCGAGATACATTTTCTTAATTGAATTCATACTTTGTATGAACTTGTCTACTTTGCAAACCAGGTAAAGCTTGTTATTGAATGTTGGGAATGTAGTAGGAGTCGAGCAATGGTAATCCAATAATGGTATGGTGATTTATCTTTTACTAGTATTAAGAAACCGATGAATTATATTTTCATAATGATGCATTCTACTTGGTAATTTATTGTGCATTCACATGCATGAACTTGAAAATAGTTTGTTAATTGTTTTGTTATTAACATAACATTATATTACTCATTTGGTCATTTTGTGTAGAGTTGTTTTGAAGAGAGAAAATTGACTCCTGAGGTTGCATTCAATCCAGTGAGTAATGTAACTCAAAACATAAACAAATGAAAATAATATGTATGTTATAGTCATAAAGAATTTAAATAGAACAATAAATTGAACACAATATGCTACAATTCTTGTAGTATCTTTCAGGAAGTTTAAAACTTTTAGATGTTAGACCTAAATAAAAATAAATAAATAAAAAATCCAATTGTTTACTATTTTTTCAATGTTTTATGCACACATTGATAAAGGCCATGACTTTGTCGGAAGTAAATGAACTTATGCACACATTGATAAAGGCCATGACTTTATCAGAAGTAAATGAGCTTGTCAGCCACTGATCAAAAAATTTAGTCTATACAGAAGATAGAAACTACACCATGAATTGACAAAATCATAACCAGCCAATTCTCGAAAGTAACTGTGTAGTTTTCGTTAGACAATTATCACTGTGATGCCCTGAGAAATGATAGAAAGTTTATACTTACTAGCATTTGGGATATTTATCACAGCCAATAAAATTACCAGCACCATGACGACTTACTTTGAAGCTCAATGTCCCATCCTCACAGCTGTGAGCTTCACCACAATAATTACCATCAATTCATAATAATAATAATATCATTTGCAGTGAATTTAATCTTGAAATATAATTTCAAATCAAATATACCAAACCTAGCATTTAATAACAAAATTACTACTCAAAGCATTCAATGAGAGAAATAGTTTTTCAATCCACTCGAAAGTATATGTCGAACAACAACTTGGATTAGTACAACAACAACAATTCATTCTGTATTAACTGAACAAGACATAAATATATCTCAAATATCACAATCAAAGCAAAATACTACATCGCCTAATAAAGGAAAATAAAGGAAAAGATTCTTAACACTCTTTTATCAGAGGTTCTACAATATAAATGTTTTGACAAATAAAAACCATAGATGCAATTCCTAATGATATGAAATTTGTTAAATATAAGACAACTTTGGGGTTTGAAATGCGGCAGAAGATTGTAAGGTGCAGTGCGAGAGAGTAATCTGCAACTCCTTCCAGTTGAAGACTTGCCCAATGAAATTTTACATTGATTATTGATTTAACACAGACTTGAGATAGAAGTTTGAAGATCCAAATAATTTACAATTTTACAAATGCTTGGTGTTCGGGAAGGATGAGAGCAACTAGAGATGAAATGGGGAGCTTTACGATAGGTTTTGTACCATTTCTAGTCATATGAGGTGAGACACACCCTTATTATTAGGCGGGTGTCTTAGAACAAAGATCATTTCAATAAATGTGCCTGGAATAGAGATCATTTCAATGAATTTTCATCCCAGCGGCCTGAACAAACCCGAGCGAAAGATAACATGCAATGGAATGAAGAGCGAAAGAAAAGCTTGTTTGCAATGCAATGAAGAGGGAAAGAGGGTGTAAGAGGGTGGTGGAATGAAGGTGGCAGTTGTAAACAATCCTGGCAACCAGCAATGACAAGTGTAAGCTTGTAAGCTCGATAGGTTTATGCGATGTTGTCTCAACAACTTTGAAAACTTTGCTTCGACCTTTGTTTCAAAAAATTTAAATAAAATAACTTGCCCCAACCTTCAGATTAAAAACTTAGGATAAAATAGCTTTTGAAAACTTTGCTTCGACCTTCGTTTCAAAAACTTTAAATAAAATAACTTGCCCCAACCATCAGTTAAAAAACTTAGGATAAAATAGCTTCCCCTCGCTAAAAACAATATTGGGGCACATGAAGCCTGCAATAAGAGGCTAAATTCAGAAGTTTGGTTAAAATTTTCATAACACAAAATTGTTAGCAATAAACTTTGGTTAAGCACTGAAAATTTACAGTCAACTGATGAACTAATAACTAGTCAACGCTCGAGCGAATGCTATAGTCCCTGCACTACCATAGGCAGGGACTAATAAGAAATAGTTCCCTGAAAATGTAAAATTAGGTGCAGACAACTATAATATAAAACCAATATTTTTGTCCACCTTATCTACAGAGATATATCCTTAATTAAATAATCAATGAACCAGGCCTTTTGGCATCTTCTGCCACTACTACGAGTTTGAAATATTAACCAATGTAAATGCTCAAGGAACCTTCAGTAGCATTTTTCCTAGAGAGTGAAAATTAAACTTGGGGCCATAGATTAGAGGATAAAAGTAGGAATAAGAAAAATGGTATCTGATGTATATATTAAATTCAATGAAACAATCCCCGTGTTGACCAATATGATATAATCCCAGTGAAAAAAGCTTCAACTCAGAAATTTTAAAATAATACGAAAAAAATTAGTTTATTAATGTAAAAATTTGAAGTGTTGTGCAAAATATTTTATTCAAGGTCTAATCAAAGACAAACTCTTAAACAAGGGTTTTTTTCTCTCAATCAAGATTTTAGCCTTATCATACGAAGTCAATGTATCATCAGGGATTTGAACCCAAGTAACAAAATTGCATAGTGAGGACCCTTTGGATCCAATGTTCTCCAGATGACATTGTCAAGTCTAAAATCAAGCATAATATCGGAAATGAAGATGCCTTTTTCCTATTGGAGTAAAAGCGGTGGAAAACCTTATCTTATTAAAAAAAAAAATCCCGACAGTTTTACAATGCCCGAATATGTAATAAAACTGCTAAAATATTGAAGCATTTCAAAAGTAGAGAGAAGTGAATAATGTCACAATTGCCTTGGCCAAATTTAGAATTGTGTAAGAATGATCTAGACGGGATAATTTGGCCAAAACATTGGGATTGTAGGCTCTTTCTATCTTATTTGGAATGTTTGGAAGTTGATTTTAAATTTGGACAACTGACTTCTCTGAAAGGAAAATGCAAATTATGTTTCTTGTGTGGGGTTGTGCTTATGTATTTTGAACATATGTAGTTGAAAGATTTAACAATGTGATGGAGGGTTATTCTCATTCATGTCTCTATATGCCAATATATCTTCAACCATTTCCTTGTTCTATTTTTTCCTTTACTATTGATTAAGAAGAAATTGTAATATACAATCCTTCATGTTGCTAGAGATTTTACCCACATCTGGCTTGTCCAAGGTAAATATTGCTTACATGGTGCTATATTTTGTGGATTTTCTATTGTCGCTCCATATTCATTTCACGGGAACTATGCCATTCTTTTTCATTTTGCCAACATTCACTAAGTTGAGCATAGCTTGATTGTCATAGTAGAAATTTTAAGATCTATTCTGGTGAGCTAACCATTGCAATATCCATGGATGTTAACAGATAATCCAGCTTAGCATATCTATATTGTGAAATTTTTAGGTATCATAGCATGTAAAATGAAACAAATGTCTGTTGTTATACATCAGATTTCAAGACCTTATTTAATAATATTAATATTTCTCTCACTCAAATTGTAACATAGCACATATGTCTTCATCTATGTTCTTTCTCCATATGTTATCAACTTATGGTGTTTCCTTTGCAATATATGGTGCAATTGATAGTAATATAATAATAAAAACACATTAATACATTACTATATGAGCTAAAACATTAATAATAAATTAATTTAAACATAAAAGGTTCATAATCACGATTGACTTGGTCAAACATAGTCAACATGAACATCATGTTCAACCATGATTAAGGATAGACATCATGTTTAAGATCCCTATAATTAATCATACACACATATCCCGAGTAAACATGATGACATAGTCAAAAATAGTTAACCTTTGTGGTCATGAACATCATGTTCAACCATGATTAAGGATAGACATCATGTTTAAGATCCCTATAATTAATTATACACACATATCACGAGTAAACATGATGACATAGTAAAAAATAGTTAACCTTTGTAGTCATCCTTTACAATCAATGTTTAAATAGTCAAGCATAGTCAACCTTAATCAACCATATGTTTAACATAGTCAATGATATTCAACCTTGTTCACTCATAATCAGTGGTTAAATTTGAGAGGTATTTACCCGTATTTCACTTTTTTAACCATCATTTACTCACATTTTTAAATTTGCACATTATTAGTGACATTCAATTATTTTTTTAAAAACGTTAATTTGAAGGGTATATTTAAAATGTACCCGGGTGTGTGTAGTTCCAACTCTTAAAATTGGAAAGTTAACTTGCAGTATGGTCCATTAAATATTTAATATAATAAATAAATTAGCACAAATTTTTTATGTTTCCATAAAAACACAAAGAGTGTTGATTTTTCTATAAAATAATAAGTATTTTTTCATAATTACTACTATAATTTTTTATTTTTCCATAGCTAATTATGAATTCAAACTTTATGGAAAAATATAAATCTCATATGAATATCCAATGGAAGTGTAATCCATCTCTATATATCAATTTAGTCAAGCACAATGCACCACCTTCATGCTAAATATGTAAGTTTTAATCTTTTCAGCTGGTTTAAATTTTCTTTAATATAGATTTGTTTTTCCAAGGATTCATCTATTTGGATTCAAATTGATATTATTAAATTATATTTATTGATTGCAACTTGTTATAATTATAATTATATTTATGTGTGTGTGTAGAGTGGTAACAATGAGTCTTCCTTTTTACTCACATGCCTCTTGGCTGTTAGCTTATTCTTTTCCACACTTTTATTTTTACCATTGTAACCTTTACTATAGATTGAACTATATTAAAATAGTAAATATTATACATTTCAAAGTACAATTCATAACATGCCACGAGAATAGAGAAGACTGTTACAAGGTGTTCTGTTGAGGTACTAGATGGTGTCAAGGTCACAAGTTCGAAACTCCCTGGGCGAAAATCCATCCATGATAAGTATTAGTGATTTGGACGACTTAGATTCTCCTGGGTCATAGGTATTCAAGCCATAGGTGAGGCATGCTAGTCATTTCAAGACTCACTCACATTACCTAGAAAACAAAAAGAAAAAGTACAATTTATAATATATTAGATTTAAATATTATATATGTAAATTTATATTCAATTGAGTGTATATCAATCTATATAAAATTACTAAATTTATAATTAACATCTCACGGGTTCCAAATTGGTTTAGTACGTTCCATAGGTACTTTTTATATTATCTTCAGTTTATGACTAAATAATAAAAAATGTATCGAATATATAATATTGAAATGATGGGCAAAAATAAAAATAAAACGTCACACAAAGGGGAATTCTAAAAAGAAACATGTCACAAAAAAAATTACTTCACAAGCAAGAGTGTCTATTGAATCTATACCCTGATCATAATCATTATCAATCAATATTGGTAAACCATGGTCAACCTTCCTCAACCATAGTCAAGGATTAAAAATGTTTAATAATATTAATATGGTTTAGAACACATTTATTAATATTAATAAAGTTCAATAAGCTTATATATATATATAAACATTAACATCTTTTTCAACCATGATTAACAATAGACATTATGTTCAACCTACCTATAGCTAACTGTAGACATCATGCTTGACATGTACCTAGAAATAACATGATGAAAAATTCAAACCATTATCACTCAGTGAATGTTTAAAAATGTTTAATAATATTAATATTAATATGGCTTAAAACAATTTGGTTCAATAATGTGTTTGAATATATTCACAACTATGTTTGACTATGTTTGATAGTCAAAACTCCTCAACTTCGGTTAAACATAATTGTTTATCATTACTATTAATTAATATTAATAGTGAAACACAACCAACCACATTAGTCAACATACTCCAACAAATTCAACATTTGTAGTCATTGTTTAAATACTTGACCACAATCAAACTTGGTCTACCCTACATTTACCATATTTAACAATAGTCAACCTTCTTCACTCATTTACCATATTAAAAATGTTTAATAATATTAATATGGTTTAGAACACATTTATTAATATTAATAAAGTTCAATAAGCTTATATATATAAAGTTCAATCAGCTTATATATATTAATAAAGTTCAATAAGCTTATATTAATAAAACAACAAACCTCGTAATGTGGGATAAAAAGAAGTTCCTCTTTGAAACTTTAGTCACTCCTATTATCTTATATGGCTGTGAGGTTTGGGGTTGCAACATCTCCAGAGAATCATGGAGAAAGATTGAGCAAATCCAGAAGCGTTTTATAACTTATAACCTGAAAATTAAAAGTAATACACCTTATCCTATTCTCCTTATAGAAGCAGGTCTTTCCCCTATTGAGAGCCTAGTTATGCTTAGGTTTCTGTTGTACAAGCACAAACTCAATAACATAGACGACCATAGACTTCCTAAGCTAGCTTTAAATTCCAGCCAAAACCACCTAAGGCTCAATCGAGGGTGGCATAAAGACACAAGGGCCTGGTTAAACTATTAGGAGATCAATGAGAATGATGCTTTGCAAAACATAAATAACATTAAAGATATTGTTACTTCTAAGTTCAAAGAAAAATTGTGGTGTGAGAAAGATTTAGCGTTTAAAAGAAAATTAAGTTATTATAAGAAGGTCATCAACCCCACCCTAGAAGATCAAAAGTATCTCTCTATTTTAACTAGCTCAAAGAAGAAAATTAATATAACAAAGATTAGAACGAATTCTCATGAGCTCCATAGTGAAACAGGTCATTGGGCAGTTCCTAAAACGCCATGGACGGAAAGGATATGCCATATTTGTGAGAATAAGAGCATCGAGGATGAAAACCACTTCCTCTTAGAGTGCCCTGCGTACAACCACATTAGATCTCAGTTTCACAATTTTTGTTACAATACTGACCTTCCTAGCCTTTTACAATGTCAAAATTATAGTAAGCTCGGGAGGCTTCTCGCCAAGCTTTTTGAGCATAGGAATAAAATCTTAAATCAAAATAATTAAGTTGTTTATTTAGGTCCGATAGGTCATTGTTTGGTCTCAACGGACGTTAACCACCACCATCATCATCATCATATATATATATATATATATATATATATATATATATAAACATTAACATCATGTTCAACCATGATTAACAATAGACATTATGTTCAACCTACCTATAGCTAACTATAGACATCATGCTTGACATGTACCTAGAGTTAACATGATGACAAATTCAAACCATTATCACTCAGTCAATGTTTAAAAGTGTTTAATAATATTAATATTAATATGGCTTAAAACAATTTGGTTCAATAATGTGGTTGAATATATTCAACTATGTTTGACTATGTTTGATAGTCAACACTCCTCAACTTCAGTTAAACATAATCGTTTATCATTACTATTAATTAATATTAATAGTCAAACACAACCAATCATATTAGTCAACATACTCCAACAAATTCAACATTTGTAGTCATTGTTTAAATACTTGACCATAATCAAACTTGGTCTACCCTAAATTTACCATATTTAACAATAGTCAATCTTCTTCACTCATAATCGTCCATAGTCAATGTAACTCCACCATATTCAATTATGTTCAATCATGGTTCACTTGAAGTCAAACATTTTCAGCCTTAGTCAATAAAGGTCATGCTTGTTCAGTTACAATCAAGATTTAAAAATGTTTAATAATAATAATATTGATATTAATAAATTTGATTGCTTGAACATAAATGTCTTGAACAAACTTGGTGCAAGAGGCATTCGCTAGTCCATGAGGTTGGGGGGTTTTTGTAGGGATGGAACCTTATGGCTAGTCATGAAGGGATTTTTTGTGTTTCCCTTTTCTCTCGTTATGCTTCCTTCTGAAGCAACGTATATAGGAGCTACAATTCTGTATCTACCTCTATTTTCCTGAACAAGTTAGGGTTTCAACCAATAATTAGTGGTAAATTGAGTTTTTACTAAGGTTATTTTTGTAATGGAGGTTCAATGCATGGACGAGTTAGTAGAATTCTCTCTCTATTCGAAGGATCTTGTCTCCCTACATGATGACATGTCTTATTCATCGTCAGTCACTCAAGGTTTTAGGGCAACTAGCATTATTGAATCACAAGGTGGTTTTGTTTTTCTAGGTAACTTCAACGAGAAAGTTATTTGGCTCTATGTTTTCATCCTTTGGATCACAATCTCTACATCTGTTGGACTCCTCGCATGGTATTGAGGCTTCTTCTCCCCTGATATCCCTCGTAATTCTGACTCAAGTACTTAACTCCTCTACTTTTCTAGGTAATATTCCTCTGGTTAGTAGTTTCTTTGATGGGGTATCTTATACTGTTGTTGAGGACTTTTTAGATTCACTGGGTTTTCCACCCCTATCTCAACAAAAGTAATTGTTGGGTTATAATGGGTTTGAATTTTTTCCTATGGTTTCCTCCTACTCCCCTCCCCATGGGTTTGCTACAAGTTACGACAATGTATCCTTGGGCGACTTTGGGGTCGTAACTAGTGTTGGTACAGGGCCCCTATATGAGCCTGGGGTTTTTTCCTCACTAGAGGAATTGTTTTCCTCATAGGTTTGGGCTCAATTAGTGGGGATTATAAATTAGCAAAGTGAACGATGAATCCCCTAAGAATTTATAGCCACATCGATCCCCCCAACAATTTCTCAGGGTGTTACAAACCAATTTTTGGTCAATTGTCTAAAGATTGTGTAGGAAGCTGAGTGTGAAACCTTGGCAAGATATTCTTCAAGAGATAGGTAGTCATGCCCCAAAAGGAAGAAAATGAAGTGTATCTACTCTAATACTAGGGATATGAGTTTTGTGTTTGGGATGGATGTCCACATCTAGGATAGGTGGTTGAAATGGAAAAAAAATCCATTGTGGGTTGAGCTCGTGGGAGATTTTTTTCGGCCGCTCTTATAAGGGAAATCATCTTGAAATATTGGTATATGGATATTAATTTGAATCCTATTATTTGTAATCTCACTAAGGGTTTGTTCTTACTAATTTTTGCATCGGTGGAGGAGACCAACTAAGCCCTCGAAATGCCCTATTTCATTAATTTCGCTCTGCTTTTCTAAAAAAATGGACTGCTATGTTTGATACAAAGAGGGAGAAGTATCTCGTGCTTACCTCCACAATAATAATCTAAATATGTGTTTAGAATGATTGGGAATGGCCTAGGAACTTTCTTGGATGTGGATATGTCATTCGATGAGCACGAGTGTATGGCTGTGGGGAGGATTTTGGTTAATCTGGACACTAGGGATGTTCTTCAACCTGAAATCAAACTCTCCTTTAGAGGATCATCACATATGGAAATTATGGATTATGAGGGGGTTCCTTATCGATCTCGACATTTCCATGAATTGGGTCATGTCCTCAAAGATTTTTGGTTGGCCTTTTGGAATAAAAAGTTCAACCTCTCTAAAAATGACCACTTTGCTTGTAGGGTGCCTCCCTGATCCCAATATAGATAGGAGGAAGGATCCTATTCCAATCTGTCTTCTAAAGATCATGTACATCCTCAGAAGAAGTTAGAAGCATCTATGGATTTGGATCTAGGACTCTTGGGTGCCCCTAGTAGCATAATGAGCTCTTCTTGTGCTCCTTTAGTCATCAGGATCCTAGGTAACTAACGTCCCATTTCCCCTATTTTTTATTCATATGAGTGTATTTCATCCTATTCTTTATTAGTTGAATCATTGACTATGTTATGGCTTCGCTCTTATACCATTTCCCCCATCTCCATATCTTGTTCCCTCCTGTCATACCCTCCCTCTTCATTCCCTCTCATTCCCTCCTCTGCCCACTCTAATAGTTATACCTCATCCCTGTCCCACTCTAGGTATTTCTTGCGATCAATTTTGAGGGGTCCTGATCCTCCCCATTTTTCTAGACTCACCCATACCTACCTATCCAAATACTGTTGAGGTAGAGGCATGATATCAAATATCTCAAAGGTGAAATTTAAGGGCATCATGGATGTGGTTGTTGGATCCCAACAAGCTATTGATGGGGTGCTTAGAGTTGTGCAAGCCCTTGTGGGGTGTTCCAAATGAAAGTCCTATCCTCGAACTATCAAGGTTTGGCTAGTACCCTAAAAAACTAGCCCTAAAAGGGCTCTTTGTCTTGGAAAAATTGATGTTATTTTCGTATATGAAACCCTAGGGGTCGAAGTACACGTTGTTCAAATTCTGGAATCCCTTCTCCCTTGTTGGTCCTTCATTGCATCTGATGTTGTTGGTATATCCTAGGATTTGGATTTGGGATATAATAGGAGGAATATCAGGCTAATTAGTTCCTAGGGACTGGATTTTGTTCTGGGAGATATTATTTTTAGTCCATACCTAGGAATGGAACTCAAAGTAATAAACATATACGGTACTCATGGGGAGAGAGCTGAATTTTGGGATGCATTGTTTAACATATATTTTATTAAAGGTGGAAAAATTGTAATTGTGGGTGATATAAATCTTTCCATGGGGATTTCTAAAGTATGGGGGTCATGGACCCATTTGAACCCCCTCTTTGATTATTTCATCAGAAAACTAGAAGCTTTCTGTGGATCTCACAAAACTTCTGCCTACTTGGAGGAACAAGAGATCTGGGGAGGATCGTATTGCAAGGAGGATTGATAGATTTGTTCTCCATGAGGGGTTAATAGAGGCCATCCCTCTATTCCATTAATGGATCGACTTGGGAGGGGGATCAGAACAAGTGCATATTTTCCTTGAATTAAAAATGGGTATGGACAATCTAGGGCTCCCCTTCAAATTTAAATCCTCATGGGAAAGTGATCCTAAATTTAGAAGATTGGTGTTAGAGTATTAGGACATTGTACCTCAGGAAGTTGAATTGGAGGCACCACGGTTTTTCAGAAACCTCACGAATCTTAAAAAGGAAACCATAGCTTGGAATAAGAAAAAAGGACAAATAGATGGCGAGCATCTAAGGATCATTGAAGGGGAACTAGAGGATTTGGAAACTCCAGATGGAATTGGGTATCTAAACATGAAAGGAAAATAAATAATTTTCCAACATGAAGGGGAAAAGAGAAATATTCTTATTAAGAGGGAGGAATAGTGGTGTCTGAAGAGAAAGGCGATCTGGCTAAAGAGTGGGGATGAGAATATGGATTTTTTTCAACAATTTGCCAAAGGGAGAAAGAGTTAGAAAACAATCTGGTTGCTCGACTCCCCAGAAGGTGGGAATGTCTCTTCTTTCAAGCAGTTAGAAAAGAGTCCAATATTTCTGAACCCTTTTTAGCTAGCCCCCCTGAGAATAATCTTCTTGACATCCTCTCTTTGGCTATGATTTTTCCTAGATTTGTTGATGAAGAAGATAATCATATACTGATAGAACCTATCTCTAAATATGAGCTTAGAAAAACTCTTTAGGGATTTCATAAAGACAAGAGTCTGGGCCCTGATGGCTAGAAGATAGAAATCCTTACTGAAATGTTCGATATCATTGGCTATGACCTCCTAAAGGATGTGGAATAATACCTTACCATAGGTATTATATTCAAGCCTATTCATGTCACCTTTATAGCTCTCATTCCAAAATCGGACTCCCCCAGATCCTATGATGATTTTCAACCCATTTCATTATGCAACTGTCTTTACAAAATCATAGCCAAAATTATCACAAATTGCCTACAACCTTTATTCTCAAAACACATGTCGATGGAGAAATTCACTTTTTTAGATGGGAAACGGATTCCCGAGGCTATTGGGGCTGTATAGGAAGGGATGCACAACATGAAGACTGGCAAAAGAAAAGGTGTAACCATTAAGATATATTTATCTAAAGCATATGACAAGATGAGTTGGCTATATTTACAAATTCTTCTACCCCATCTGGGTTTTTACTATTTTGTCATAAGTTAGATTATGGGGTGTATTACATCCACATCATTTTTTGTCTTAGTCATTGGAGAAACATCTCCATTTTTTTGGGCCCAATGAAGTTTGAGATAGGGATGCCCCCTCTCACCTTTGTTGCTACTCTTAGTCTTAGAAGGGCTTAGTATATTTATTGGATGCTAAGAGAATATGAGACCTTAGGGCAATTGAGGTGGTAGTAGGGTGCTTCATTACTCATCTTCTTTTTGTAGATAATGTCCTCATTTTCTGTGATGGCTCCGGAAGAGATATTTCCTATATCAAGGAGGTATCGTCTGTTTTTTAAAAAGCCACTAGTATGCTAGTCAACCAAAGAAGGTCATCTCTTTCTATTTCAAATTTATCTCCTACGAACGAAGCCCTTCTCCTTAGATTTTTCCCATATCAGGCCCTTCTTATCGATTAAGGTCTAAAATATTTGGATTTCTCCTTAAAACCAGACTACTATAAGAAGACATATTGTTTCTAGTTATTGGAAAAAATTGAAAAGTGCCTCAAATTTTGGAGCTTCAGGTGGTTATCTTGAGCAAGAAAATTAGTCTTAACAAAATCTATCCTAGTAGCCATTTCGGTTTTCTGGGCTTATTTATCATGGATTCCGAAAGGCAGTCTCACTAAAATCAGGATACATGTTGCAAACATTCGTGAGGTGGTTAGAAGGAAGGTAGGTTGTTTTCCTGGGTCAAATGGGATCGAATTTTACTCCCAAAAGAATGGGGACATTTGGGGTTCAAAAACATCTATATTTTCACACAAGTATTAGCTACGAAGATAGGTTGACACTTGATATCATCAAAAAACCTGTGGATGAAAGTTTTCTCACACAAATACATCAAGCCTTTTTCTCTTTTGGACTAGGTTCTACTCTAAAACAAGCCTAGCAATAACATTTATGTCACTTGCAAAGGGGTCATTCACACATTCGATACCATTGAAAGGGGTTTAGCATGGAAGGTAGGTTAGGTGAGAAGGTTTGACTGGGAGAGGACCCATGGGTTGGTTGTAATGACCACTTTCTTCTTCCCCAAGACCTCAAGGATCCTCTCCGAGAACAAGTCATCCATTTGTTAGCCTAGAAACAATGTAAACTTTGAAATGAGAACCGATACGATTATCCATTTTTCCGAGATAGCAAAAAAATCAATTGATTTTGAAAAGTGTTGATTTAGAATACATATCTTTTTTAAGAAGATTTTTGACACTTTAAATTTTCTTATGTATCAAGTATGAACATTTATTTTTAAATGTCAGTGATTTTCATGTTAATTTTGAAAAGTGTTGATGTGGCATCAACCCCTTTCTTTAGAGGACTTATTTTTGACACTTTAAATTTTCTAATGTATTAAGTGTGGATAACTTTTTTTAAATGTTGGTGATTTTCATTCAGATTTAGAAAAACATCAATAATTTTTTTTAAGGCATATTGTTGACACTTTAAATTTTCTTATGTCCTAAGTATACATATATATATATATTTTTTAAATGTTGATTATTTAACCATTTTTCAAGTTCTCTTATTCCTCTTCATGTTTTTTGTCCTTAGATATTTGGTTTTTAAGAGTTTTCTGATTATTTGTTTTTTGTTTTCCTTTGCACTATTTTTTTATAATGAAAATTTTGAATTTTTTGCAAAGTTTAAAAAGTAATAAAAATAATATTTTGAGATTATGATTTTTTTTTTTTATATTTATATATCATTAATTAATATTTTAACACACACAAATAGTTGTCACAGGAAAAAAATATGTATAGGACATTTTTTCTAAAACAACCACAACAAATAAAATAAAAAATTATGGAAAATTTGAATAAAAAAATAGGAGAAATAAAATTTTTTATGAATTTTATATAAAAAATCATGGCATTTGAAAAAAAAAAAATTCGATTCAGATATATTTTAAGTAAAAGAAAAAAATAAACATATAATTTAAAAAAACAATAAACATCTTACACATAAAAAATTTAAAATAAAAATTACAATTAAGTTATAAAAAGACCATTAAAAAAAATAATAACATTGAAATAAATATATTTTATAAAAAGACCATTAAAAAAAATAATAATAACATTGAAATAAATATATTTTAAAGACAAAAAACAAGAAAAAAAAGCTATATAAATATAAAATATTTGAAAAAAAAAAAATTAAAAAAAAAAGAACATATGCTAAAAAGAAACAATATAAATGTGAACAAAATTAAATTAAATAAATAAAATTATAAATAAAAAAAATAAAAATTTTAAAAGATTAGGCTTCCTTTGGGCTCCTTAATGGGCTCAACCTGATTTCGACAATTAGGTGAGGAGCTCACTTGATTCTCGGAATCAGATTGAGTTCGCCCAGGCCCTGAGGGGTTGCGGCCCTAGGTTTGCTCAAAGTCTGAAGAGCACAATTTTTATTTTATATATATATATATATATATATATATATATATATATATATATATATATATATATATATATATATAACAATTATCGTTTATTTAATATTTTTTTTGGTTTTATGGTTTTTATTTTTATTTTTACTTTTTATAGATTTTTTTTATTATTTAAATTTTGTTTATATATATATATATATATATATATATATATAGTAATGTTTTTCATAATTTTTTTTAATGTTTTTTTGTTGATTTTTTTTTTCAAGTTATTTACTATTTTTTATATTGTTATTTTGATTCTCTTTATAACAGGTTTTTTTTTTTTTTCGGTGAAATATATATATATATATATATATATATATATATATATATATATATATATATATATATATATATATTTGTTTGCTTTTTTTTTTTTGATTTTCCAATGATGCATTTTTTTTTGTTTAAATCTTTTATTTTTTTTCTTACATCACGTTTTTTTGAAAATATGTTTTTGTTATTATTTTTTTCTTTATATTTTTTTTTTAATTTTTAATTTTTGCCTTTTTTAGGTTAATTTTGTTTTTGTCTTTCTACATTTTTATATTTGATTTTTCCTTTCTTTTTTTATATACTTGATTTTTTTGTCATTTTATGTTTTTTTTTTAATATATAATTTTATTTAATTTTTATTATTTTTTAACTTTTTTTTTTTGTTTTTATTCATTGTTTTTATTTTTAAAATTATGTTTTCATTATTCTTTTGATATTTTAATGTTTTTCAGAGTCATGATAAATTCTTTTACGCTATTAGTTCAAAAATGTTAAAAATTTATCCTCATAAAAAAAAAAACGTTATTTCAACATCAACACATCAGCGCTTTTCGTTTTCAAGGTGTTTTTTGCACAAAAAAAGTTGGTTTTCACTGCCATTTTTAAAACATGATGAAAATTTACCCAAGAACAAAAAACGTTATTCCATCATGAACACTTTTGATTTTCGAATTGATTTTTCATGTTTTTTGGGGTTTTTTTGGCTAGAGTTCTCGTTTTGATTTTATAGTTTCCGTTTCAAAGTTTACGCTGTTTAGATTACGAATCATGATCAATCTTCCATTTGGGGTCAAGGATGGAAGTCTCCCCAACAAATCTAGCTCCCTCAGGACTATTGGCATCAGAGGCAACTTTTTATTTAATCTCTTAGCACAACACAAGTATGCATTAGGGATATAGAGGACTCATTGGTTTGGACTCATGTGAAAAATGAAATTTACTACCCAAAAACTGGTTACTTATTTATCAATGTACATCAGAAACTTGATCTGTAAATTGGGTGGTGGAAGAAGATCTGGAAGGTCCCATCCTTACAAAGTCACAATTATTCCAGTGGTGTATTATGGAAAATAAAGTTCCTACCTTCGATAATTTATGAAATAGGGGCTTCAAAGGCCCATAATGGTGCCCCTATGTGCGTGAAATATGAAGAATCAGTATATCATTTACTTATAGGATGCTCGTTCACCTCAACTGTCTGGTCTGATGTTCATTCTATATACAACATTCATTGGCAAGGGAATAGTTACACAGAAGCTTGGAAATCCTCCTGGGACAACATGAACCCCAAGTCCTTCAGATGCCTGCCTATTCTTTTGTCCTATGGAATTTGGTTGGCCCATAATGATGTAGTATTTAATGACAAGATTTCCTCTCCGAATACTGTAGCAACAAGAGCATCTGCAATTTTTGATATGTTGGACATTCCTAAATCTCCTCCTAGGAAGAGATCCATTTCCTTTGAAATCATTGACAACTCTTATCCATGGGCTTATTTTGATGGTGTAACATCCCCCAATAGTTCTTATGGTGGTGGTGCAGTCCTTCACATTTCAAACTCCCATTTCTTCACACTAAAGAGTGGGTTGGAAATTGGCACAAATAACTTTGCTGACCTTATGAGCCTAAAATTACCCTTGATATTTGATATTGAACATAATATACATAGGCTTTAGTTTTTTGGTGACTCCATGACTATTATTAATTGATTCAACTGTATTTCTAGATGCCACATGCACACACTCAGTCTAATGTTAGGATATTCTGATACATAGGAAATAGTTAAGTATAACTTGGTCTAGTTTAGAGTTAGGTAAAATGTGTTTCTTTACTATGTACTTTTGTAACTTACAATCCGACAGTCAAGATATGTTCTAGACATGAAGTGATCCGATGGTTCATTCTCTCCTCGGTATTAATGACACTTGATGCATGGCTTAACACCCGATTGGTCCATGATCTCTATTTAAAGAGCATGGAGTGTCATTTGTAGAGTGACCATTCATGAGAGAAGCTTATGTAAATTTTCTTTCTTTTATTAATAAATTGCTTGAAGTGGCCGCGTTGGCTCAGGCCGTGGATTGTTTCCCTCTTTGAGGGTTTTAACCACGTTAAGATTACTGGTGTATTGATCTGTGATATGTTTGTGAGTGGTATCTTTTGGTGTTCTATCTGAGGAACTTACCCTGTAATTTCATACATGGTATCAGAGCTATTTGAGGGTCGCAACTGTTGGTGATCCAAATCCGAAGCCGGTATAACTACATTTGACTGTCATTTCCTAGATCTACTATTTCTGCTTGCTTTTGATCTGAGATGATTTCTCTATTGTGTTAGGAGTAATTATTCTAGTGAGGAACCCTTTTCATTTCATGCGAAAAGGTTTCTAGTAGCCCTAACTACGTCATTTTTAAGATCTGAATGTATACAATGTCTATTTGCAGTTATAGTTATTTTCTCTCTGTTTATTTTGGTTTATTTATTTCTCTGTTTTTTATTACCGGATCTATAGCTTTCATTTCTGTGTATTCTCTTTGCCCCGCGACTCTATGCGATCTGGGCAAATCAAAAACAAAAAGGAAGGATTTTTCTCATGCGTATGCTCTTTTCCACTGCGTCTTAGTGTGATCTAAAAAAATCAAAAACATTGAGGAAAATATTTAGTTTCCGGCGAGAGATAACTTCAAGCCATAAGGTTTGGTTTTTTTTGTATGTCTGTGTTGGGTTGTGTGCCTTTTTGTTTTGTAGGCAAAAATGGCTTTTTCATGTAAGCACACAGCCAAAAGCTTCAGTGACTTATTAAAAAAAAACACCTCTTCCTCTTTTCCAAAAGTTAGTAATATTCTAAACTAGCACACTTGGTCCAAAGTTACTTTATGATAATATAGGTCTTGAGTTCAAGTATTTCTTTTTGTTGAGTTAATTTTTGAAAAAGCACATGTAACTTATGTTTTAAAGTTACTTTATGTAAAAGTGTTCTCACCCATTATAAAAAGTGAGTCACTTATAATTCTAAAGTCTCATTATTTTTTATTTAAGTTACAATTTAGTGGGTAGCTCATAAAGTACCATTGTAAAAATGACTTTCACTTATTTATAAAAGTGGGTCACATAATTTTTATTTTTTTAAAGTGAACTAATTAGATTAAGTTTGGAAAGAGGTGTTGAAATATGGCAACAAGAATATTCCAATTTAATTTGTCTTTGAATTAAATTGTGAATTAAAATCGAATTTAGTCTTAATAGCTACTTGGAAATAATTAATTAATTCATTTTGAATTAATTAGTTGGAGAAATTTAAGTTAGAAGTCTTTCTGAAGTCGTGCAAGAGTTATCCCTTAAATTAAGGAGATAATATTGAGTTATATTTGAGTTGTAATTAGTTAACTCAGTTTATTGAGTTAAGTCTAGTTAAATTAGTTCCAAACTGCTTGAGGAACTAATAGAGAGTTAACAGTCAGTTGATGCATGCATGCACTCAACTAGTGCTACTCTAGTTAACTGAAGATTCCCTCATCAGAAACTCATGCATGTCTATTCTGAGAAAGACCCAGTTGAGAATAAAGTCAAGGACAGTGTACTATCAGTTGCATGTGTTTTCTTATAAAGAAAACTCATGCATGCAGTCAAGGAATCATTCCTTGAGGGTTGCACAGTTCTGACAGTGTGTGAGATCAGGTGATCATCAACTTGGTAAAAGAGTTTCCACTTGGTTGAAGGAGAATCATCGAAGAAGAACAGTGCAAGGAAATAGGAGCTTGGAGGGCAGAGAGGAAGGCAGGAGAGAAGCCAAGATTGCTTGTGAGCATCTGTGAGGATTGTACTGAGAGATGGCTAGTTGTGAGAGATAAGGCTTTGTATAATTCCTATGTATTTCCATATTGTATGATAATACAAATAGTGGGGTTTTTAGCTGAGGCTTTCCCTAAAGTATTTTCATGTGTATTGTGCATTGATTCTTCTTATTTTGGTTATATTGTTCATCTCGATCTTTAAGCTTCCGCAAATTGATAGTAGAAGTAGGTTATAGTATTTTGATTTGATTTATATTGCATTATCGGGTTAACATACAACATATTATCTACATGGTATCAGAGATGGATTTGTAGAAATTTTATACATGTTATCAGAGTTGTGAGCAATATACTCTGAAGGGAATTCGAAGTTTGAATTTCGGGGTTGCAGATGCAAATCGAATTCATATCATACTTCAAGGTTGTCCAATGGCATTCTATGGTTTGAGACTCGAGTATGCCTTGGTAGGTAGCTCGAATTACATAGCATGGAAAGATAGAATGGAGGTTGTATTAGAAGAAAATGGCTTGAAGGAATTCATTGATCAAGAAATCCCAAATCCAACTTCAACTAATGCACAAGAGTTGGCTGAGTAGAAGAAGTGTGTGGCGCAGGCGAGACAGATCATCCTTGAGGGAGTTCGAGACCATATTGTCTCGAGTCTCCATGGGAAGGATACTCCATTTTCAATGTGGAAGACATTGAAGGACCTCTACCAAAATAGTAGCTACCAGAAGAAATTGGTGCTCAAGGATAAGCTTCGAAGAATCAATATGGAGAAGGGCGATACTATTTTCACATATATGAATAAGCTAACCACCTACAGAGATGAGCTTGACAGTGTGGGATAACTACTACCGATGATGATATGGTGAGCCTCACTCTCCTTGGCCTTCCAAAGAGTTGGAATAGCTACCAGGACTCTGTGAATGGAAGGGAGAAACTGTCTGATTGGGAATTATAGTGGTTGAATCTTATGCACGACGAGATCAGGAGGAGCACACGAGATGGTTCTTCATCCAAGAATGATGATGAAGAAAATCTGGCCTTAGCAAGTAAGGCAAGGAAAGGGAAGGGGAAGGCTTACCATTCCAAATCAAATTCTTCTCATGGAGGGAAGAAGGGTGACATGTCTAAATTGAGATGCTTTAATTGTCACGAGATGGGAAATTATGTGACTAATTGCCCATCAAAGAAGTCCAAGAAGGGATCCTCGGAAGGATCGAAGGTGAGGCATTATCCTCTCAGTTCGAAATAGACTTTACCCTCATCGCATGCATGGTGTCATCGATGAGTATCTTGACAGTGGAGCCTCATTCCACATGACCGATGATAAAAGTTTATTCAGTGCCTTGGAGGAGAAATACCTCAAGATGCACATAGAGATGGGTGATGACGGATGGTATAGTGTTTCAGGAGTGGGCACGGTTTCTTTTCAGAGGGATTATGGAGCTCCTCTCACCTTGACAGATGTGATGTATGTGCCTGGACTGAAGAAGAAATTGGTATTGGTCGTGATGTTGGAAGAGAAAGGCTACGATGTTGTCTTCAGTAAAGGAAAGGTGTTCCTAAGACACATAGCCATGGGTCAGACCAAGAGGATAGGGATTCGGGTGAAGAATCTCTATAAACTAGAGGTAGATGATTGTGCAGCATTGAGTACGAAAGTAGAATTGGTACAAATCCAAGACATTGGTGAGTTGTGGCATAGGCGAATGGGCCATTTGCATCATGGGGCTTTGAAGATAATGCAACAGATATCTACAGGACTTCCCAAAGGTAAAATTGAGTAAGTTGACACATGCAAAGGTTGTACCTTGGGAAAGTACACCAAGTCTTCCTTTCATGATCAAGATAGTCGAGCAAAGGCTATCTTAGAGCGAGTTCAGACTGATGTGTGTGGACCATTCTCGACGGAATCCACAACAAAGAAAAGGCATTTTATTATTTTCATTGATGACTACTCTCGTAAATGCTGGATTTATTTCATGTAGAAGAAGGACCAAACCTTCACAAAGTTTTGTGAGTTCAAAGCTTTGATTGAGAAAGAGTCAGGGAAGAAGATCAAGGCCTTGAGAAGTGACAACGGTGGAGAATATGTCTCTCAAGAGTTTAAGTAATTCTGTGCAGCGGAAGGAATTAAACGAGAGTTCATGACACCTCATAACCCATAGCAGAATGGGGTGCTGAGAGGAAGAACAAAACAATTGTAGGGGTAGCACGGGCATTGCTGCATGACCAAGGCATGCCACTTCACTTGTGGGCTGAGGCATGCAACACAATGGTCTATTTGCAGAATAGAAGCCCGCATCGCATACTTGGGATGAAGACACCTGAGGAAGCCTTCTCCTGTAAGAGACCAGATGTGGGTCACTTCAAGATCTTTGGCTCATCGGTATATTGCCGTGGGACAAATGATACATGGAAGAATCTTGAGATGACAACAGAGTTGGGGATACTTGTGGGGTACATTGATACAACTCACAACTATTGGGTGTACTTTCCTACCAGTCAGAGGACAATGGTTTTCACAGATCTCAAGTTTGATAAGCAGAAGGCCATGCGAGTTTCCCTTGAGAGGGAGCTCCAACTATAGGCCATGGAGGAACTATTGGTTCCTAAGGAAGAGGATCCTCAGACTGATGCGGAGCAGCCGCATGCAGAGGTTCCAGGAGTGGAGACATCGACTCAATCAGAGTCTTCCAGAGATGGATGGAAGCGCACAAGAGAAGCTAACAGATTTTTGGAGGATGCGAGAGAGAATGTGGGAGCACCATCTTCTCATCGCAGAAAGAGGAGGTCCCCTGAGAGGTACACTGGATACATAGCCCTTGCTGGGGAATGTGTTGAGACCGAGCCATCTTCCTTTGAGGAAGCAGTGCAACAACTGATTTGGGTTGATGCTATGGTGGAGGAGTATGACTCCATAGTTCGTAACAGTGTTTGGGACGTGGTTCCAAGATCGGAGAACAAATCAGTTGTGAGTTTCCATTGGTTTTACAAGGTAAAGTAAGCTACTGATGATGGGAGGATCATGTTGCTGCAGTATATTTCGACAGAGGAGGAAGATGCTGACATTTTGACAAAGGCATTGTCAAAGTGTAAATTCAAGTTCCATAGAGACAGGATCGGGGTGGTAGATAATCCATTTCTTGTTGAGAGGGAGTGTTGAAATATGGCAACAAGAATATTTCAATTTAATTTTTCCTTGAATTAAATTGTGAATTAAAATTGAATTTAGTCTTAACAACAACTTGGAAATAATTAATTAATTCATTTTGAATTAATTAGTTGGAGAAATTCAAGTTAGAAGTCTTTTTGAAGTCATGTAAGAGTTATCCCTTAAATTAAGGAGATAAGATTGAGTTATATTTGAGTTGTAATTAGTTAACTCAGTTTACTGAGTTAAGTCCAATTAAATTAGTTCCAAACTGTTTGAGGGACTAATAGAGAGTTAACAGTCAGTTTATGCATGCATGCACTCAACTAGTGCTACTCCAGTTAACTGAAGATTCCCTCATCAGAAACTGATGCATGTCTATTATGAGAAATACCTAGATGAGATTAAAGTAAAGGACAATGTACTATTAGTTGCATGTGTTTTCTTCTAAAGAAAACTCATGCATGCAGTCAAGGAATCATTCCTTAAGGATTGCACAGCTCTGACAGTGTGTGAGATCAGGTGATCATCCACTTGGTAAAAGAGGTTTTCCACTTGGTTGAAGGAGAATCATCCCAAAGGAACATCGCAAGGAAATAGGAGCATGGAGGGTAGAGAGGAAGGCTAGAGAGAAGCCAAGATTTCTTGTGAGCATCTGTGAGGATTGTATCGAGAGTTGGCTAGCTGTGAGAGCGAAGGCTTTGTATAATTCCCATGTATTTCCACCTTGTATGATAATACAGGTAGTGGGGTTTTTAGCAGAGGCTTTCCCCAAAGTATTTTCATGTGTATTGTGCATTGATTCTTCTTCTTTTCGTTATATTGTTCAGCTCGATCTTTAAGCTTTTGCAAATTGATAGTAGAAGTAAGTTATAGTATTCTGTTTTGATTTATATTGCATTACCGGGTTAACCTACAGTAGATTTTCTACAAGGGGGGAGATTTTTTTTAGAAATATAACATTATCATTCACTTCTGTACATTCACGCACTTTGTCGGCTTCTTCAACAAATTTTCTTCAAAAAGACATAATATCTTCATCTACAAGCCATTTTTTTATTCGACCTAATTTTTCATGATATTTCCATTGGAACACTTAGTTTCAGCATCTACAAATTCATTTTCTGTTACAATGGAAAGTCCATGCCAAGTTATTCTTGACAGCACCAACTACTTCCAATGGTAGTCCTACATTGTGGATTTACTTAGAATTAAAGGTCTTTACATAATAGCATCGGGCCAAGAAACTAAACCTAAAGATGAAGATAATGCAGCCAAATGGGAAAATAGGCAAGATAAAGCACGTGGGTTGATAAGGATGTCTATTTCTCCATACCTTAGATTCCATATCGCAGCACTTGATACTCCTAATGAAGCAATGAACATCTCACTAAATTTTTTGGAATTAAAAATGAAATTAGAGCCTATCAACTCGAAAATGAGTTGCTTACGTTGGACCCGAATAATTTTTTTCCCATTGAAGATTTTTTGTCCAAGTTCAAGACCCTTAGAATTCTCTTGGAAGGTGTTAAGGTTAAGAAAGAAGATGGTAGCCTTATCTATTAAATTCTTACTAAGTTGGGGCTAGCCTACTTTGTGTTTGTTTCCACCTTCCATTCTACTAGAGAAGCCTTTATTTCTCAAGGATAAGACTACAACTCCCCCTCTTTTGATGCCTTTTGTGATTATTTAATAAGAGAACAAGAAAAACTCTTACATCTTGGTCATATTAAGCTTGGAAACTCTTCTAAGAAATCCTTAGCTGCCCAGCAACAGCTAAATTCAAAGAATCCTAAGAAGTAGTATCCTAAAAATAATGGTCCTAAACCAAACAAGGGTCCTAGGAAATTACAGTCTCAAAATGAAAAATCAATTCAACAAAATGATAAGGAAAATAAAAACAAAGGGAAGAATACTGGTAGACATTGCAACTTTTGTAATCGAGATGGTCACTTAGAATCCAAATGCTTTAAGAAGATAGAAGCCTTGGAAGCAGCAATGAAGAAGCATACCATCCATTTGGAGAAATCTTCAACTTCAACTTCATATTCAGTAATAGCACTTTATTCATGTGTTTGTCAAGCATCTCGGTCTGTTTATGCACTAAATGTATCTTCTTCCTCTCAGTCTCATGAGTGGTTCATTGATTCTGGAGCTTCTTATCACATGGCCAAAAACAAAGCCATGTTTTCTTCTTTAAATGATTGTAACACCAAAAATATATATGTTGGTGATGATAGATCTCTTAGTGTTGTAGGGACTGGAACTATTCATCTAGACAATGATAAATTTAATGATGTATTATGTAATCCAAACTTATCCTGCAACATTATATCTGTATATCAGATAACTCATTCAGGTGAAGGAAAAATCGTTGAATTTTCACCTCATGATATTGTAATTAAGGACCTAAGAGATCCTAAACATATTTTAGCTACTGGCATTGCTAATTATTCTACAAGGTTGTATAAGTTTAACAACTTTGGGTCATCAAATCTCCCTTGGCATTTGTTTCTCATAATGATGAAGTGATCAAACTTTGGCATGAGCGATTTGGTCACTTAAACTATCGCTCCCTTCAAAATCTATGTAAAGAAAATATGGTGACATGTCTTCCTATGGTATCTTGCAGAGATGGTGTTTTTTCTAGATGCGTACTCGGAAAACATCATCGAGATAATTTTGAAAAACGTGCCTCTTGGCACACCTCATCCCCTTTACAGCTTGTGCATAGTGATTTATGTGGTCCACTTCCATTGTTTCATTCTCTGGATACAAGTATTTCTTAACTTTCATTGATGATTTCTCGAGACATACTTGGGTATACTTCTTAAAACTCAAAAGTGAAGTATTTAACATGTTCTTGGCTTTTAAGGCCTTTGTTGAGAAACAATCTAGACATCAAATTCTTAGGCTAATATCTGATAATGGTGGGGAATATGTTAACAACAAGAGCATGGAATTCAAATGCAACATACTATTCCATATACTCCACAACAAAATGGTGTAGCTGAAAGGAAGAATCACACCTTAAAGGAAATGGCTAATTGTATGCTTCAATCTAAAGGACTTAGTCTTAATTTTTGGGCAGAAGCAATTAATTGTGCAAATTACATAGTAAATCACACTCCTACTAAGGTTTTAAAGAATATCACTCCAGAATAAGCATGGAGCTCAATTAAACTAGATGTAAGTCACTTTCGTGTTTTTGGAAGTGAAGCATGGGTCCATATTCCAGATGAGAAACATAAAGCTTTAGAACCTAAGAGTGAAAAATGTATTTTTGTTGGATATTCTAAAGATGTCAAAGGATATAGAATTATTCCACTTAAGTCCAAAAATGTTATCATTAGAAGAGATGTAAAGTTTGCTGAAAATATATTGGCTTACGAGCCTAGTTCGGCGGATGTGCCACCTCTCTCTATCCCTTCTACTTCTGAAAATATTTCTTCTTCAGATGATGATAGCGAGGATGATAATCCTCCCCCACCTTCTCAAGATCCTCCTTTAGCTCCTCAGCTTCCAAAGTGGGTCCGTGCTACTCGGGATGCAACAGGTGCTCTTGCAGATGATCCTACAGATCAACGACGTACACGTTCTCAGTTCGATAGAGACTCTTCTTTATTGGCTCAAGCTTCAGTGTAATATGATCCTGACACCTTTGTAGAAGCTTCAGGCCATCCAGATTGGGACACAGCTATGAATGAAGAATATCGTTCATTATTGGCAAATGATACATGGGATCTTGTTCCTCTTCCAAAGCAACGAAAACTTGTTAGATGCAAATGGGTTTACAAAACCAAGTTTGGGTCAGATGGAAAAGTTTATAAACTTAAAGCTCGTCTTGTTGTTAAGGTTTTTTTCACAAGTTGAAGGCATTGACTACATTGAAACCTTCTCCCCTGTTTCCAAAATGAACTCTATCCGTCTTTTTCTTTCCCCTGTTGCCTCTTTCAAATGGGAAGTCCATCATATGGATGTTAAATCTGCCTTCTTGCATGGGGACTTACATGAAGAAATCTATATGGAAAAACATCTTGGATTTATACAAACAGTCTCCACCCTTGTATGTCATCTTAATAAATCCCTTTATGGTCTCAAGCAAGCCCCTCGGGCTTGGTATGCCAAAATGGATAGAAATCTTTTAAATATTGGCTTTTCTAGGTGTCATTCTCACTATACTGTATACACCAAGAAAGTGAGTAAGTCTCTTATCATTCTAGTTCTTTATGTTGATGATCTTATCCTTACTGGTAGTGGTCCCAACCTTATAAACCATGTGAAGTCCAGCCTTAAAAATAAGTTTGAAATGATAGACTTAGGACACTTGCATTATTTTCTTGGTCTTAAAGTCTTGCAATCCAAGGAAGGTATTTCCCTTTTCCAGTCCAAGTATGCATGTGATATTCTACGCCACTTTCACATGGAAGATTGTAAGCCAGCCACTTCTCCCTTTTAGTTTGGAGCCAAAATTTCAGTCACTTGTACTTCCCCTGAAGTTGATCCTGCCTTATACCGTCAACTTGTTGGAAAAATTTTGTATCTGACCCATACCCGTACTGACATTTCCTTTGTTGTTGGCCTTATTGCTCGGTTTATGCAAAAACCACATGAAAGTCATTGGAAAGAAGCTAAAAGAATACTTCGTTATGTTCAAGGTACAATTCAGTTTGGGATTCATTACAATGCAGAAGCATCTCCTCTATTGGTTGGTTTCACTAATTTCGATTGGGCTAGTGACCCTAATGATCGGAAGTCTATTGCAGGTTATGTGTTCACTCTTGGTTCTGGACCCATTACATGGGCTTGTAAGAAACAAAGTGACATTTCTCTTTTTTTCAGAAGAAGAAGAGTATTGTGGCACTGTAGAAGCTAGTAAGGAAGCCCTGTGGCTTTGTCAGATCCTGTAAGAGTTTGGCTTTCAGCAGCAACATCCGACTACACTTTGGTGTGATAATCAAAGTTCCATTCAACTATGCAAAGATCCAGTCCAACATCAACGCAAAAAACACATTGAACTACACATGCACTTCATCATAAAGCGCATTCATGACCATGTTCTTGAAGTGCAATATTGTTCAACCAATGATCAATTTGTAGACATCTTTACAAAGGCTCTCACAGAGGCGAAGTTTACTAAACTTTGATTTATGGTTGGAGTTTAGGAAGTTGTCACTAAGAGGGGATAGGCTCTAATGCCTCCTTCCTTCTCCTATTGTGTCATATTTGTACATCCTTCAATCCTATCCCAAGTTTTTCTTAATGGGGGATGTTAGGATATTGCGACACATAGGAAATAGTTAAGTATAACTTGGTCTAGTGCAGAGTTAGGTAAAGTATGTTTCTTTACTATGTACTTTTGTAACTTACAATCCGATGGTCATGGTATGTTCTAGACATGAAGTGATTCGACGGTTCATTCCCTCCTCAGTATTACTGTCACTTGATCCGTGGCTTAACACCTGATTGGTCCATGATCTCTATTAAAAGAGCATGGAGGGTCATTTGTAGAGTGATCGTTCATGAGAGAAGCTTATGTAAATCTTCTTTATTTTATTAACAAATTTCCTAAAGTGGCCGCGTTGGCTCATGTCGTGGACTATTTCCCTCTTTGAGGGTTTTAACCACGTTAAGGATACTGGTGTATTTATATGTGATCTAATTGTGAGCGGTGTCCTTTGGTGTTCTATCTGAGGAACTTACCCTGTAAATTCCTACATCTAATTCTTGAGGAGGTTTCTTATTGTCATATTTTCAGAGAAAGGAACACATCTACCGACACCCTATCTAAAGAAGGCTCTTCTCAGGCTATGGGAGACTGGAAGATTTCTGAATTCCTAGACAATGAAGTACATTACGCATACATCAGGCCTTGCATGGGGGGAAACTTTTGACAACTTTAGATTTTTTGTTGAAAACTTTCATATATGAGTCTTTGATATATATATATATATATGGTAGATCGAATCAAGTGATCTATTATGTTTATGGTGGTATACAGTCTGTAACTCACTTTATTTTTGGCTCCATCATCCGGCCCATCCAAGGAAGGGATGGCTTTTTTAGTGCCTCAATGGCACATATGGCATGTAACATTTTATCTTATTAATGAAAATTTACGATATTTTCCTAAAAAAATAATAAAGTTGACTAATAATATTAATAATAGTATTGTGATGTCAAAATGGTACATAAATCTATCCAACATTGCAATGTAACAAACATTGTTGCAATGTTACATTACATTGCAATTTATCTAACATTGTAATGCATGATTACAAAATTATTTAACCACATTTACTAATGTGGTTTATTATGTTCGACTATATTTGACTATGGCCGATAGTCAACATTATTGAACTTCAGTCAAACATAATAGCATATTAATATTAATAATCAAACATGTGACGATGGAATGGTGAAGAAATATATCCAACATTACATTGTGAAAAGTATTGTCACAATGGGACAATCATTATTGCAATGTTACATTACATTACAATTTATCCAATGTTACATTGCAACATGACAAAATTAGTCAACCACATTTGTTAATGTGGTTGACTATGGTTGACTATGTTTGATGGTCAAACCACAATGGTCAAAATAGTCAAACAAAGTAAACCTTTATTGCCATTGTTTAAATAGTTGACCATGATCAAACTTGGTCAACTCTATGTTTACCATAGTTAATAATAGTTAACCTTGTTTATTAATAGTCATCCTCAGTCAATGTCACTCAACCATATTCAATTATAGTCAACCATGGTTGACCAAAGTCAAACATTGTCAACCTTAGTCAACTAAGGTCATCCTTTGTCAGTCACAATCAATATTTAAAAATATTTAATAATAACAATATTAATATTAATAAAGTTGAATAATAATGATAATAACAATTTTGTGACATTAGAATGGTACAAAAATCTATCTAACGTCATAATGTGACAAACATTGTAGGCAATGTTACATTACATTGAAATTTATCCAACGTTGCAATACAACATTAAAATATTAGTCAAACACATTTACTATTGTGGTTGACTATGTTTGATTATATTTGACTTTGTTTGACATTCAACACTCTTCAACTTTGGTCAAATATAATCTCATATTAATATTATTTTTTTTGTTTAAGCTTGGAAATACTTTTCTATTAATCATATGTAAAATAGGTTACAAAAAATATGTCCGGTGGCCTCAGTGTGCCCGAAGGAAACCAAGTTTTTTGGCCACCGATCAACATCATAAGCCATCCAAAACATAAACAGTTTCAGTATGTCCATCTAATCTTTATAGGCTTCCATATTTATCACCCATCTATATGTACTACTAATAATGTAAATGCTATCCGACTAAATCATAAAAACAACAACAAAAAAATCAGAAACTTTCATAAATATCATGACTTCCCGGTAGTCAATCATTAGAGGGTTCTACCAGGGTAGGGTCCTTTGCACTCGACCCTGGCATTTCATTTTGTTGTAGAATTTGTAGTTGTTTTTCCATATGACCAAGGCAGATATTCTAATGGGACTATTGTACCTATACTTCCTGTATTTCCCATTGACTATCCTTGAGGCTTGGTTCAGATTGCTGGGTTTGATGGGGGGCATCCAAGTTGTAGGTTTTCGACATGGATCTCGCTAGTAAGCTCTTCACTACCCAATATAGTTGGACTGACTGTTTGAACAAAGTTGGCCTTCCGTGGGTGTGTCCAAGGTCCATTACCAAAGGTTCCGAGTCCTCTGTTGGAATCGGTTCCGCAATCGCCTTGAAATTCAATTCTTCCTCCCATGACGAGATTATGTAGTTCACTTGTGCTAGGGATCCAACACTATAAGCATGCATGAGATTTTGGATGTTCTCCTCCCCTGTTTTCCTTCCTTTTTTCTTATGTTGGGGCTTGCTCGACGAAGCTAGTGATGCTTTCCCTTTCCTAATGTTCTGGTTGCTGTCGTGATGACGCCCTCGCCTCCTCGTGCTAGCCTCTGCCTTCACCATTCTGTCGTAGACTGGGTCACCCAAATACTATGGTACCTCCCGAGACCTCACCATAGATAGAACCAGTAATGCTAGAGCTGAAGGAGTTTGCAGGTTAGGCAGACCTAAAAGCGTAGTGCACACAGATGGTTCAATAAAATCTTTATTGTCCAAATGCCAAATGCAGGTTTTACTGTCTGTCTCTTTCCTCTGGGAGACCATTTTGGTTCCCCATTTCCTATTATGAGGAATGAAAATACAAATAACCCTGACACCCTTAGCCCTTTCCTTTGGGTTGGTAGAAGATCTGATCATCTTTGCCTTAGTCCTCCGAGACTCTCTTATCGACTCCAAACCCGACCAAGCCTCTAACTCCAAGAATTAAACGAAACCTTCACAGAATTTACAGACCAGACATTGGTTGATGACCTGACTCCCCATACACGCCCCTCTCAGCTGGGAGAAATCTAGAAGACGTTAGACTCTCTGAGCGACCCTAGACCCATCCAGGTCTTAGACGCCTAGAATTACAGGACTTGTTAACAGAATTTACAGAGAGATTCCTAAATGTAGGCCCCAACTCCCCATACATGCCCATCTGATCTAATAGATTTCTATAAAAGACTAAAATCGACATTCTAGATGCTAACAGAGACATACTTAACCTAATCCCAATTAACCCATGCACTATCATCACCAAACCCTGTCATTTCGGCTTCATTTCTTGCAGCAATATTGCCACTTCATGAACTAAGAAGGCCTGAGATACATACTAGTATCCTTGCCTTGACATCGCGCCTTTGTTGTCGCCTTGAGTGCTCTGCCTGTGGCACAGGTCTCTAGTCCCGTGAGAAACCTTCACCACCTCCCCAAAGCTCCTGAGGTGAAACCACAACGTTTGCATGCAAAATGCCAGACTTGCCACTTGTAAAACCCAAATTACCGAGCCCAAGGTCCGCTTTGCCACTTGGTTACAGGTCGTCAGATCCTTAATTATCTTGAGCGTGTGGTTGCGTTGGGTGGGTTGCCTACTTTCCCTACTCCACACTTGTTTAATCATAATGACGATCCTTGCGGGGGTCTCGCATCATGTCACACCCCGATCGGGGGCTCATATTAATATTATTGATTAATATTAATAATCAAACATTTTGTGACGTCATAATGGTGTAAAAATCTATCCAATGTTTACATTGTGACAAACATTGTCATAATGTGACAATCATTGTGGCAATGTTACATTACATTCCAATTTATTCAACATCACATTGTAACATTACAAAGTTAGTTAACCACATTTACTAATGTGATTCACTATGTTTGTCAATCAACACTCTTTAACTTCAATCAAATATAGTCACTTATTAATATTATCAATTAATATTAATAATCAAACATAGTCAACCACATTAGTCAAACAAAGTCACCTTTTATGCTCAAGGTTTAAATAGTGGACCATGATCAAACTTAGTCACCCCATGTTTACCATATTTAACAATAATCAACATTGTTCACTCATAATTATTGTTAGTCAACATAACTCTATAACATTATTATTAATATTAATAAATTTGACTGATAATACTAATATTAATTTTAACGTTCACTATATTAACTATATTCATTTATAGTCTAGTGTGATTATCTAAAATTAAACATTGAAAATCTTACTCAACCATGGTCAAACATTGATTGATTATATTATTATATGATTGAATATATTATTAATAGTTGACCATGATCAAATTTAGTGAACTTTATAATAATATTAATATAGTTTTAACCAACCTTATTCACAAGTCATAATAATAATAAGGTTATATTTGTGATTAAGGTTTAATATTTAAAAATAATAATAGGATTTGAGATTAAGGTTTAATATTTAATAATGTTTAGTAATAATGCTATTAATATTAATAAAGTTGAGGACAAACAATAAGAATATTACTATTAATATTAAGGTTGACATCATTATTATTATTAGTTCACCATGTTCTATCCTGGTCAATCCTATGTTCATTATAGTCAATCAGAGTCAACTTTGTTCATTCATAGTAATCCTTATTTAATTATTTTCAACCATGGTTGACGAAGATCAACTTTGGATATTCATAGTGAGGGTTTAAAAATGTTTAACAATAATATTATTAATATTGAGGTTGACTATATTATCATTGTTAATAATATTAATAATAATATATGATTGAATATATTATTAAAAATATTAACAATAATAATATAGTATTAGTATTAATGACAATATTATTAATCATTATTAACTATTATTATTAATATTAACCATTGTCAACCATGGTCAACAAATCCACACATTTCAGCTTTTTATACCCACCTTTATCAACCAATGTAACATCAACCATTGTCAAACATGGTTGGTAATGGTAAACCAAATTGTTACTTATTGTTCAACCCTATGTTTACCATAGTCAACTACAGTCAACCATGGTTGTCAACCAAGGTCAATCTTGGATGATCATAATCAAAGTTTAAAATGTTCAATAATAATAATAACATTAATATTAATAAAGTTAAAGTTGACTATATTATTATTATTATTATTATTAATTATTAGTCATTAATATTAATATTAATATTAATTATTATTAACTATTAACTATTAATATTATTTTACATAGTTGTATGTTTAGATATTGATATTGGGTGAACTAATGAGGATGTTGTCCAAAGTTTTCAATGGACACTCCGCTATCCTCGAAGACCAATACCTGAGAATGGGTGGAGTGTCTACTCTAAAAGTTAGACAATATTGTCACCAACCCACACAAATCAATATCTAAAAATACAATTATATATGATTATGGACTGTAAAGGTATATATTCTCTTATATTGATATTATTATTGTAGATATTAATATTAATCATCAATCATGATCAATCACCCTGATTAACACAATGATAGTCATTGACCAATATTGTCAACCATGGTCAACCACCTTTATTAACCAATGTAATAAAGTGAGTCCAATCTTAAAAAATGGATTTACTTTTACTCGAACTAGATGGCCACAGGTGTAGGGATTCTCTTCCATGATGGTTAATTCTTTATGTTGTTTCCAGGCTATGGCCACAGGACTGCGAACCACCTGCATTCCACCCTTCACGCATTTCCACAATATTTGACCGAATTCTTGGTGTCCTTTAGATTTGCTATCAGCTGCAATTTTGCTTTCAAATCTCAGTGTATAACTCACCTTCTCATTTTGCTTTCCGAAGGCCAGCGTCCTCGGCTCCATGGTTATGCCATTTCATATACACGTCGTGCTCCTCCAACGTTTGTCACGGTTCTCCTCGTATCACGAACCAAACTACGCGGCTTAAACACCACAAAGAATGACTCAAAAGCATTTACCTGAAGAGAAAAGAGTCTGCTAGTGGAATTTATTGAAATAAATAAAATAGAATCTGCTAGTGGAATTTACTGAAATAAAAAAAATGGAGTTTGCTTGTGGAAAATAATGAAATAAATAGAATAGCTTGTAGAATTTAGTGAATATCTTAATAATACAAACAGTGAAAGGCTTACTACAGGCCATCATGAATGTGATATGTAAATACCTTAAGGAGAAGTCTTTGATGTGTATAGATCTAACACTGATTTTCCATTTAGACCATTTCCTTTGCGCGCCACTGAAAAATAGAATAGCTTCTGGAATTTAGTGAATAGTTTACGGATACAAACAATGACGGGCTTAATGGAGGCCGAAGAGATTGCCAACAAAAGTTGTTTAATCACTGTCATGGTGATAATTCAATTCCGAGAATTCAGGCTAGGCTTATCTAGACTTTATAGAGAAGAGCGTGTCTCCATGTAATTGGCGAATGTTTTGAATTATGGTCCCAAGAATTTGACTGAGAAAGGAAAATGAAACGCAATGAGGGGTAATAACCTAATGTTCTTTAATTGTTCCCCAGAGTATGAAACATGATGTGGAATATGTTGCTCCAACGTTCAACGTGAGACACGATGTGGAATATTTGGCTCTTTAGCGAGTTGCATGACAATTAAATTGGGTTGAACAAATGGGTGCGATATTTTTCGCTTGAGGGCGAGCGGATTCTAGATGCCATTTCTAGTCCGCAAAATTTCCACCACCTGTTACACCAATGCATTATGCAGAAGCTTTACTGTTATAAACAGACTGTTACGGATAAACTCTACTCTTATAGGGTAATTTCAAGTTTCAGTTTGTGAGGAGAGGGGAAGAATCAGGGGATTATAGGGTAATTTCAAGTTTCAGTTTGTGAGGAGAGGGGAAGAATCAGGGGATTATAGAAGAGATTTTAGCGGCATTTATCTATTTATTATTGAATTTAATTTAATTGTAAATTTTGGAAATATTTTAAATAGGAGATGGAGATGAAATTATTTGATCTCTTATGTTGGTTATATTTGAAAATATCATGCTTTTGTGGGGAATTTAATTTAATTGTAAATTTCGGAAATATTTTAAATAGGAGATGGAGATGAAATTATTTGATCTCTTATGTTGGTTATATTTGAAAATATCATGCTTTTGTGGGATATATATATATATATATATATATATATATATATATATATATATCATATGAAAAATATATATTCTCTAGTGTATTACATTACAGATTTGAAATTTTGGATTTGAGAGATCTGTGGTTTTTATCTTTTGAATTGATCGGAGAATCCACAGTATAAACATTTTTGTACCAACGTTTCGAATTCCAAGAAGAGCAATTGGGCAGAATAAATACTAAGGAGGAAGAAATTTTCAAGGAAGAATCGACTGTCGGCTAGAATCCTTAATTTTATTATTATTATTTATTTTATTTTTTATTATATTATTATTTTTTTATTTCAAATTAAATATTATTAATAATTAACATTTAAAATAAATTAATATAATAACTCATACATTAATTAATGTAATATAAATATGATAATAATCAATTATTAATTAATTATTATTAAATAATAATAATAAAATATTAAAATAATAATTATTAATTAAATTAATATGATTAAATCTTATTATAAATGCTTAATATTTACACCTAATATAATAATTATCTAAATAATAATTAATAATTAAAATAGATTAATATAATAATTCATATATTCATTAATAAAATAACTAATATATAAATTAGTATAAAATTAAAATAATAATAATCAACTATTTAAGATCTAAATAATATAAATTAAATTAAAAATATATGATCTTATTAATTATTAATTATTATAAATAATTACTTATTTATAATAAATTAATATAATAATTCATATATTAATATATTAATAAAATAACTAATATATAAATTAATGATAATAATAATCAATTATTTTATAATAAATAATTAATTATTATTGAATAATAATAATTAAATAATATAATAATAATTGATTAATTAATATAATAATTAATATATTATATTAATTATTATATAATATATTATATTAATAATTAATTAATATATTCATATGAATATATTAATTAATTATTAATATAATATATTATATAATAATTAATATAATATATTAATTATTATATTAATTAATCAATTATTATTATATTATTTAATTATTATTATTCAATAATAATTAATTATTTATTATAAAATAATTGATTATTATTATCATTAATTTATATATTAGTTATTTTATTAATATATTAATATATGAATTATTATATTAATTTATTATAAATAAGTAATTATTTATAATAATTAATAATTAATAAGATCAAATATTTTTAATTTAATTTATTTAGATCTTAAATAGTTGATTATTATTATTTTAATTTTATACTAATTTATATATTAGTTATTTTATTAATGAATATATGAATTATTATATTAATCTATTTTAATTATTAATTATTATTTAGATAATTATTATATTAGCTGTAAATATTAAGCATTTATAATAAGATTTAATCATATTAATTTAATTAATAATTATTATTTTAATATTTTATTATTATTATTTAATAATAATTAATTAATAATAATTGATTATTATCATATTTATATTACATTAATTAATGTATGAGTTATTATATTAATTTATTTTAAATGTTAATTATTATTATAATATTTTATTATTATTATTTAATAATAATTAATTAATAATTGATTATTATCATATTTATATTACATTAATTAATGTATGAGTTATTATATTAATTTATTTTAAAGGTTAATTATTAATAATATTTAATTTGAAATAAAAATAATAATATAATAAAAAATAAAATAAATAATAATAATAAAATTAAGGATTCTAGCCGACAGTCGATTCTTCCTTGAAAATTTCTTCCTCCTTAGTATTTATTCTGCCCGATTGCTCTTCTTTTATCATCATTCTTCAACCCTGATGATGGATCCCACTTGGGATTCGAAACGTTGGTACAAAAATGTTTATACTGTGGATTCTCCGATCAATTCAAAAGATTTGAAATTATTATATCAAAGTTCATCATGTTATTTATATGATTTGAATTTTGGGGAAAAGGTCCAACCATTCCTCTCAACTATAAGAAATAAACCACACATATATAGATGAAATAATTTTTTTTCACTTGGATAGAATCTCAAGAAAAAATGTGATTTTTTGTTATTTAAAATACATTTTTAAATGCATAAATAGATTCAGCTCCCTGAAAAACTTGAGGCACTCAAATTTTACAACTTAAACTCAAAATTTGAAAAGTCTCTATTAAGTTTTACTCAAATTAACCAAAAATAAATATCGTGAAAAAAATTATTTCATCTATAAATTAAGATATATATCTCTATATATAATAGACTATTATAATAAGAGCTTTATAATCCCACCATTTGTTTAATATGAAAAAGTAGGCAAACCTTTTTAAAATAATGATGTACATTTATAAATATTATTTAAGTGAAAAGGTATTTTATATTTTAGATCAATGTTTAAAATTATTTTTTTGGTTAATTCATGATTTGATTTTATTTAATTTAAGAAATAAATTAATATTTAAAATTAAAAAAAAAAATTATCCTTTATAAATTATTAATAATATTAAAATATATTATTAAATTATTAAATTATTTTTTTATCTAAATAAAATATAATTGGTTTAATTATTTGAATGAATAATCTACCTCGCAATTTTTCCTACTTTTAACCCAAAAAAAATTACTAAAATATTTTTTTATTTAAATAAAATATGATCGGCTTAATTATTTGAATGAATAATCTATCTTGCAATTTTTCATACTTTTAAACCCAAAAAATTTCTCGCTACATTCATACCATACTATCAAAGTGATGACCCAGAATTTTAATATCGTTAATGTGATAACATGGAATTTTAAACGCAAATATATATAACATTGATGTTTAATTAAACCATCTCCTAAATAAATAGAATTGTCAAAGTAATTCAGTACAGGTGCATTGCAAGAATCCTGTTATCCAAAATTATTATAAGATGAAGGAAATAGCATGAGAAAAGGGTGATAACAAGTTAATATGGGATGAAAATTTTGTTGTTGATGTTGGAATTTATGGCAATGTTGTAAGGCTTCAAAAACTCACTGCATCCATTTCACACCATTACATAGTGTAGCACTCAATTTTAGGTTTATAATTTTGAGAAGGGTGTTCCTTTTAAAGTTTCAAAATGTTTCATTTTGTTATAAATTTATTGTGATTTTTAAATAATGAATATGTTATTATGTTGAATGAATTTTAAATAAAGATATTGGAGATTTAAATTTGGGTGAAAAAGATAATAATTGTTTTTAAAATTCAAAATGAATTTTAAATAAAGATATTGGAGATTTAAATTTGGGTGAAAAAGATAATAATCGTTTTTTAAATTTTAAATTTTAGGTATAATATTAAATTAAATAAAGTTACTTTAATATTATGTTATTTTAAATTTAATTAAATAAAGTTTTTGTTTGATTTATTGATTTTCAATGCATCATTGAGATTGTTTTATTTTTATTATGTATTTATTATTTGGGGAATTGGATGCTTGTTTTATTTTGTTTGCTGGGTGGAAGGGGGTCACCGAAAACCATAATAATAAAATAATTGGATTAAGTGAAGTTTTGAAAGGGACAAATATTTTAGTTGGAAAGGCTTTATGATATGGTAAGTGAGACGTTAGTGGTAGGAAGCATTTTCGAATACTAATGGAGGATAAGTGAAAACAAGTAGAGACTGTGGTGTAGTCCAAGGGTCTTTTATTTAAAAATATATAGGTAAACTAGGTCAATTTTGGAGTCAAACCCCTAATTTCATAACAAAACCACCAAAGCCAAGACATGAGACTAAGTCCCCAAATCAATAAATAAGACTTCCAGCGTCCAACCCATTCATACTTATTCTAACAATAACTATCGATGGATTCATACTTTATAAAACCACCACTTATGGATCTAACACAATGTAATATATGCCAAAGGAAGGGAGGAGTCCCTTTGAAAAACCATTGGATTCAAAATTGTGTATTAAAACCACTGTGTGGATGCAATTTAAAAGGATTTTTGAAATGGGACCTCATGACCGTAACATATAACCATAGGGCATGACCACCACCTCGAATCCCAGACCCTGATGATTTTTAAACCAATCCACTTGTGCCTACCCTTTAAAAGTCCATGATGGTAATTTGGTCGTTAATTGCCACTCTCCAAAAGTTTGTCTCGGACCCCCGAGATGGAAAATGTTCACAACACTTAACAATTTCACCTCCCATCTTTTGTTGTCAATATGATTGTCCCAACGTTTGGACTCCCTCTCAACCCATTGACCTTCCACCTTCGACTTGACCTCTGAGACGAAAAATGTTCATGAATTTTAACTAGTTTGCCTCCTGTAATTTGTTGTTACTATGTTTGTCTCGATGCTTTCAAATGCAATCGCTTGTGGAAGCCTCCAGGGAAGGATAGTCTAGGATGACAAATCTTTGACACGGATATTTCTGTCTCCTCAATCTCGTCATGTAATAGAATCCTCGCAATTATATAAAAACTAGGTTTTGGCCCCTTCTATGCTCTATTATCATCCCTACCATTCATATTATTTTTATACATGGATTACACAGAGCTTAATACAGACACAAAATGCCCCTGTGACACCCCTTCGATTAGATCCAACCATAGGAAGAAAAAAAATAATACAGTTAAATTAATACACATGGATCAAAAGGTAATCAATACAGCCAACTATACAAGTTTTCTTTTTACACCCGCAATCCCTTTTGCTCTGTCTCTAGCCAAAAGATAAAGAAATAGAGAATTCAAAGCATAGTCTCATACACATGCAGAGGATAAATTACATAGGAGATCACATAATTTTCAGACATATTTATTTAGCAAACCTTTAAGACACTCAAAATCCACTTTCATTCCTTTAATACAATATATAAATGCATCGAACCTACTCGACTAGATCTAAGAGAAAATCATCAAATGAACCCAATTTTAGCCTCAAAACTAACTTTGAGCATCTCCTTAGAAAATATCTATTTTTAATAGATTGCATGACAATTGATAATAGTATTTTTCATAACAATAATCCTTATCTATACTTAACAAAATACACACTTTGAGGAACCAACTCCCCACATAAAAGCTTTGAGCTTCTTGGTCATGCGAGGTTTATTGATGTCACTGCATCATACTCCCAAGATACAATTTTTTCATGATCTCCTAATCATGAGTCTTCTATTACTGAAGTCCTCTTGGATCCAAAATATTATGTTGCAACTTTCCACTTTCCATATTGTAATGTTGTTGCTCTGTTAATTCCTGCAGCCTTCCAAGATCCCAATCCTAATTTTTCTTCTCTACAGTATCATTGCTCCAACTTTCATCACTAAACATTTGCTCATAGTTGCAGTGATTCTTGTTGCTCGTCCACTAGGGAATATTTCTCCTCTTAGTTTTTTGTTGTTGTTAACTATTGTCTCTTTGAATTGGACACATTATTTGTTCACAAAATAGTTGAAACTTACACTAATGGTTTCTTAAGGTTTCAAAATATTGAAAACCATTCTCTATGCATCCTATGTAAATTTATTTGTCATGTACTTCTACAATTATTACCATCTTCTGTTGTCTCCAAAATGCTTCCTTTATTCTATTCGTTGCAACAATCCACATTTCCTCGATTTTCTCACTTGTAAAGGTTATAATACATGTTTTCTCTGTTGCCTCTATTGTCCATATGTTCATTGTTTCAAGTGAAATCCTTTTATCCCTGAAGACACATATTTCCTCGCTTGATATGAAAATATAAAGCCAATTCTTTATATATTTATATATTGTTGTAAAAAAATTCTCCTGAACCCTTGAAACTTGCCAATAGTTCATTATATTTATATTGTCTTCAGTTGCACTTTCCCAAGAAGTTCTTTGGTATTCACTTCCTCTTGAGCTTGACAACAAGATTTTTTTACATGTTGCACTTTATATCTCTGGTAATCCTTCTTTTCTTCAACAACACCTTGTGTAAGAGTTGTAGAAACTCTTATTATTTCATTCGAAGCTTCACCTTCTTGGTTCAATAAGAGTGATTGATTGCTTCCATATTTATGACTTATATGTTTATCTCCATCTGCACAAGTAAACATTTATCCAAAAATACTTTGTCTTTCATCCTGCAAAATACATTTAACATTAGAAAAATTAAAATTTAGGACCATATTACACTTTTCATCCATTTCCTCCCTCAAGTTTCTTTGTGTTCATGTTGTTGATATGCACATGATTTTCCTTATGTCTTCTTTTCTTTCAAATTCCTTTTGGCTGTCTTTTCCCTTTCTTACTTATGCCTCTATTATCTTCAACCTGCCTGTTCAATGTCTGTCAACTTGTAAAACATTCTTCATCTCTTTAAACCAAAAATTATGCTAGTTGTTACATACAATCCCCTCATCATATCTCATGTCTCCTTGAAGCATCCTCTTCCATTCAACTCTCAACTTCCAAATAATGTAATATCTGCAAGATGTACAAATTTCCAAAATATTTGATTGCCTAAGAATTCCATCATAAGAATCTACCTGTAAGTTGACTTGCTTCAAAGAAATATCTCATTCTATGTTTTTTGTGGTTGATAATGATCATGCTAAGCACCAAGCTACTATAGTGGAGACTTCAAGTATGATAAGTATTGTAAAAGTTAAAACTTTTTTTGATTACCATGCAACATATAGTTTCATTTCATCATATGCATTAGGAAAATGTGGGTTGGTAACCTATGAACATGATGACTTTAGACAAGTTGGCATGGATTCAAGGGTAAAACAAGTAGTAGTACCTCTTGTTGACTAATGTTTGGTTGACCTATGGGTGTGTATGACTATATTGAAGGTGTATGCCACTTCTATGAGGATGTATGATGTAATTATCAGATTGTATCATTTAGAAAATAAAATGTTTTTTTTAGATGATGAAGGAAGGTCAATTGAGATCTAAGGTATCAAGAGGGAATTTTCTCTATGATTTATCTAAAAAATGAAATTTAGCCTTAGGAATGGGTGTAAATTGTATGTGATTGAGTAAGTGAGTGATAAGTAGGGACCCTTCTTATATCAACACCTAGTCCTACCGAAATTCGAGAATGTTTTTCCTAAAGAGTTTCAAAGGTTACCTAATGAGAGGGAGATTGATTTCACATTCGAGCTACAAATCAATGCAAAGCCAATATCCAAGACACCATACAAGATGAAAAATATAGAAAATTATGAGTTTGAAATGAAATTGAAATAATTGTTATACTTGGGACTTAATAGAGGCTAGTATTTCCTATTGGGGAGAACCAGTGGTTTTTCCAAGAATAAGAATGTTTCCTTGAGATTGTGCATAGATTCCATGAACTTGCTTTGGGTTACAGTGAAGAATAGGTACCTGAAATATCATATAGATGATCTCTTTGATTAAATTAAGGGAGTAATAGTTCTTTTTTAAATTGATCTACAATTAGGATATCACCAATTAGGGATTAAGGAAGGTGACATCCATACGACCATTTGTGGAACTTGGTTTTGGAACTACAAGTTCATAGTGGAATAATTTCGTTTGACTAATGCACCAACGTTATTCATGAGCCTCATGAATGGTGTATTCCAAAAGGATCTAGACCATTTTATGCAGGTATTTTTGTATGGCATTCTCATATATTACAAGAATGAAATGGAACATAAAGAACACTTGTAGAGTGTGTTGACATGCTTAAGCGATTTTTTTATTTTTTTTATGGAAAAATATTAAACTATATTTCTTTCAAAAGGATATTCATTATCTCTGCCACATCATATCAGGAGAAGGGATTATGGTGGGCCTAGAAAAGGTGAAGGCCAAAATGTATTAGCCACTGCCAAAAAATGTTCATGAGGTGTGAATCTTCATGTGGCCAATAGGTTATTATTAGAGATTTGTGGAAGGGTTCTTGAATATTATGAACCCCATCACCACATTAAAATGAAATGGAGTTAGGTATAAATGGATAGATGAATGCAATAATACATTCATTTCACTAAATAGATTACTAACTAGTGCATAAATAATCCTAGTACTTGGTATGGATAACAAATTCAGAGTTTTCATGAGTTCTTCAAAGCAAGGATTAAGAGTTGTGTTAATGCAATAAGGGGGAGTAATAGCTTATGCATATATGAATTTGAAGAAACATGAAGATATTTATGCTACGCGTGACTTATAATTGGAAATGGAAATCTAAATTTAAAACTTTCAAGGAATTATCTTGATTGGGAGAATCTTTGAGCTAAAGATTGAACATGAAATCTTGAAGCATCCCTTCACTCAAAAGAATGTAAATGTTATACAAAGGAAATGGGTTGAATTCATGAGTGAGTAAGATTTTATAATTTCATATATCGAAGGGAATGGAGAATGTCGTGGCTAATGCACTAAGTAGAAGACATGACACCTTCTCCCTGGTACCCTTGAGTGTAAATTTAAGGAATTGAAAATGGGAAGAAAACAGAACCAAATTTCGAGGTGTAATTCCTTCAACCAAATTGAATTTTGAAGTTTTAAGGAAGGATGCATATCCCCAAGGAAGTATATATATAAAGAACTATCCTCAAGAGATTACATAGAGAAATTTACTATGCACATCCTAGTACGAAGATGATGTATGCATACATGAAGAATATTTCTTTTGGGAAATCAGGAAGCATGATGTAGTCTAGCTTATTGCTAAGTGTCTTAAATTTCGACAATTGAAGGTTGACCGTCACTAGCTAGAAAGACCCCTACAATCACAAGACGTTCATGTGTCCAAGTGAGAATTCCTATATATGGATTTTGTTGTGGGTTTTACTCCCACATTACAAAGGTACAATGCCATATTATTCATAGTTCATAAGTTGAACAAAAGTTTCCATTTCATCCCAATTAGAGAAACTTACGATGTCATTGATTTGGGATGAGTTTTTATAAGCAACATTATCTAGATACAATGATTACACAAAAAGATCATTTCTGATGGGGACTTTTGATTTACATCCATGTTTTGGACAAGTTTGCAATCAACAATGGGGACTTGGTTAAACATGAGCAATATGTATCATCCAAAAAAATACATGCAATCTGCAAGGGTAAATTAAGTTATGGAAGACATGAAATCTATGGATAAGCATACCAAATGGGAGAAGTACCTACCATTGGTAAAGTTCACTTACAATAACAATTACCACAATTAAATTAAGATGCCTCCTTATCAAGCTCTATATGAGAGGCCATGTGGGATATCACCGAGTTGGGAAAGTTTGGAGGGTAGAATAATAATATGGCTTGAGTTGGTATAATAAATGGAGTGGATGATTTAGATTAGACAAAATTTAAAGGAAGCTTAGGATAGACAAAATAATTATGTTGATGTACATAGGCCTGATCAAATTGATGATATGGGGGACCAGTTTTTATTTCTATCAGACCCAACAAGAGAACCATTATGTTTGGAAAAGGGACGAAGTTGTCACCTCAATTATAGGACCCTTTAAGAACAAAAAGAAAATTATATCAGTTGCCTATCATCTAATATTGCCATCCCACTTGTGTAAAAATCATGATATTTTTCATGTATCTATTTTTATGAAATTATGTTTTGATGAATCTCATAAACTCAATTGCAGGTAATTGTAAATATTTGACACTGGAACCATTTTGGTCTAACCATTATGCATATTGCATAGAGTTTGATATCTTAGGCATTATCTGCTAGACCAAGTTAAGGTACAATAGCACAAGTATAACCTAGGAACTACTTAGGAGGATGAAAATACTTTATGTCCAATGACCTAAATTTGATAATTATATTATTTCTCATCCATATCCATGCCTTTAGAGTGGAATATTTAAAGGAAATAGCTTATAGGACTGTTTTTACTAGTGAGTCCTAGTTTGGACAGTTGGAGTCTAAAACCTTCTACAAAAATTTCAAGGAATCAAATAGATATTTTTGGGGTGATTTTTTTCCACTTAAACAAAAACCATAGTGTTATTCTACACATAGATACCTTTCCAACGACATAATAATCACCTCAATTAGAATTTGTATGCAAAATTTATGCCACTAGGAAGTTGACCCTCCTGTTTTGACAACCATGATTTGATAGGATGACATGTCAACCCCCATTATTCATGGAAAATGTACTAGCCACACAATCATGATGAGTAAGACTCTAGAAGAGCTCATATTATAACTCTGTTTAAGAGTTGAAGGAGTCACTTAACCACTAGTAGGCTATCGTGTTGTGTTATAACTGGGTCACTAGGAGGAAAAGGAGTTCCATTCTTTTCGAGTTTGTTTTGTTCCATAGATGAAAAAGTAGCCAAGAGTGTATAGGGAAAGAGAAAATGAAGAGGTTTTGTGCACTATATCATCTCATGGGTCATAGGCATCACTTTTTTGTACTTGTATCCATTTCTATTCAGAGAATGAGAGAGCAAAGCAGCCTCACCTTCCAACTAAAATTTCTCTCAAAAGGGCTTCTCATGTAATATCTTGTGTCATTATGGTTGTGAGTGATTGTGTTTTCATCTATTATTTATTTTATACATTTTGTATGTTACATGCATAAAAACAATAACTTAATAATTTAGAAGTTTAAGAAAAATAATCCTCATAGTATAGATTTTAGCTTTTGAGTATAAATTTATGAAATATGTTATGACAAAATGTCCAGTGGAGTATCCATGATATTTTATGGATCATATTGACATTATAGTAGGTTTATTTGGGTATATTTTTTGGAGTTGCAAGGGATCTAGATCGTCTAAGTCAAAAGTCATAAAACTGCAACCATTGTTGATGCATTTGTTAACAACTATTAAGATCCCATAAAGGAGAGGTTTGTTGTGGCTAGAAGCACAAGTCAAAAATACAAACTATAATGTGAGCCTCCTCATGGAGGCCAAACCAATAAACTTGGGCCAGTTTGAGAATATGGAGGTTCTAATGCAAAGTTTGGATTAGAGGGGAAATCAACATGCTGAGAAGAACATGAGACGAAATCTAAGAAATATCCTAAAAAGGAACTACACAGTTTGAGTGGCATGAACCATTCATGATCCCTATTGAAAATGGAAGTGAATATCAACATCAAGTCATATTGAGGTGAGAATGATTCTTTGAAGTTAAATCACTATTTATAGAAATTATAACTTTATTTTATTGTTCATCTTATAAATGAAGAACTAAAGATTTGATTTTCTCAATTGATATTAGAGGGTCATGCCTTGACTTGGTGGGAAAACCACATGGAGATCCTAAGGTTGGAGGGAGTTCCTTTAGTGACTAAGTGGGAAGATTTTAAATCTCGCATAAAGTTGTAGTTTTACCCTCTTGGGTATGTATAGGACCAATGGATCTGATGGAATTACTTCAAGAAAAAAGTAGGGGCAGAGTGTATAGGAGTACACCATAGAGTTTAGAAATATGGTCATAATGTTGGGTATCTCTCTAAAGAACCCAGACGTACTCCTCAAGTATATGGTGGATTTACACAACCATCTATGGAAGCAAGTGATTTTGTTTGAAACCTATATTGGTGGACAAAGCTTGCGTACAAGAACAATGGCTATATAGCATATGCTATAAGAAAGGGCAATCAAGAGGTTCCAGGTAGAAAGGGCACTAGGAATATTCCAAGGAGGGGAAGAAGAAGGGGAAAGGGGGAAAGAAAAAAAGACCACAACCACAAAATACTAGTTCAAAGATACTAACAACCATTGCAACTACTGTAACATTGACAATCATATAGAGGAGGAGTGTTGGAAGTTACATCAAAGATCAACCCAAAGAAAATAAAGAATGATGCTAAGAATATAAATCTCATGGCCATTTATTTGAGCAAACAAGTGGAAAGAAGCTCGGATGTGTGTGAGAATATTGTATGTACATTAGTGAAAAATGGGGAGAATTTGAGTATCCCTTAGCAAAAAGAAGAGAAGGAAATGACTATATTTTTCCATATAAATATACAATTTAATAATACGAAAATGGATGCTATGTTCAACTTAGAATTGTAGGCGAATCTCATTGTAGTAGAACTAGTAAAATTATTGAGATTGGAAGTTCATCATCATCCAAACCCATATCCATTGGGATAGTGTTGATGGGCCAAAATGTACCGCCAATGACTAAGGGGTCTCCCCGGTGTGAAGTCCCAATTAGACCTCGCACAGTTTGGGATAGAGGCCCCATCTAGTATGTGGGCCCAGCTACCACCATGAATGTTTTCTGCTCTTGGTTATCAAATGATAAGATGCCAAAGTGGGGCCAAAATGAAGTTCTCGGGCACCAAAACAAAATCATCCCAAGATTGACAAATTGCAAAAATAGGTGCCAACGAGTCATAACAATGGTAAGAAAAGATAAATGATGAGAGGGATTAGTGAGCTAAAGCCCCATCGGACATAATAAACAGGAACATGCCGGAGGTCAATTGCAAAGTAGTTCACCATAGGTTACCGACATGGCAAGGGACAAGTATACACAGATTCGAAAGTGAAATATAAATGCAACCACTATGTATCAGTACATAACATCTCGCATATATGCAAGCACACATACAAATATGGTGAAGGTACCAGATAGCTAATACAACCACCATGAGTAATCATGGGAATCAGTGCAAAAATGTAAAAGAAAACAATCTTATTAATATTTTTGTAACTTCAAATACATATAATGCAATTGGTCAATACCCAATAGTGGAACATTGGTTGTTCATACTGTCGTCCGATGCCACAACCCTAAACCCACTGCAGATCCACTCTACTAGCTACCAAGAGCTGAGTGACCTTAGCTCTCAAGCATACATCAGATATCTATCTCTGCCTCAACTCAAGTGCTAAAATTCCTTTTGAATGAGGCCTAAGGGAACATTTATAGAGGTGAGGTGATTGCTTACCTACCATGATCCTTTGTTGCCCTTATGACCTTTCGGCTACCCTCATGACGCTTGCGATTACCCACTTCTTCCTTACGCCACAATGATTGTTACATGCCCAGATCATACCTAACATAGTGGATGATATAATGGTGGGATATATTTACATCATAATGAAAGAGATAGAGAGGAAGATGTGAAGGATTATTGGAAACCCTAGAATGCTTGGTGCCCAATTCTCACAACGATGTGGATTCTTGGTCTTGACTTGATTCGTTTTCTTGCCACTATGCCTCACTTTCCTTCATCAATCTTCTAGTGATGTGCCTTTGAGTTTATTGAAAGGTTATTAGAACTTGGAAGGGACCACCTGGCTTACTAAAGGAAAACCTAGTTATGCAAGCTCCATGAGAAACTATGATCCTTTTGTGTAGACCAATATTTGTTATGTTCCTTTTACCTGCAAGAAAATTACTCAGACATAATATCAGACAAAGAATGAAAATGGAATTACAACCAACTAATTTGAAAGAATAACATTAATAAATAATTAATTTAGAGTGTGGTCAATTGTTGTGCCATAGTATTATCAATGTTGTGGCCTTGGGGGTCCTCTTGGACTTGCTCAACTGTATTCCCATTTACTATCATTATTGCTTCACTGCACATACTGTCCTGGTATCACTGTCTAATCAAGGTCAACAATGTACACCAAGGTTAGACATTGTCATGTTTTTTAATTATGAAAACTCTCATTTGACAAGCAAACTATGTTTGCACCTTTAACTCACAATTGTGTTCCTTTTGAATTGGTATTGGTTTTTTGCCTAGTATATTTCAGTTCTTAGATTCCAAAGGCCTAATGTTATTGAAAATTCTTGAATTGAAACAAATATGAGCCATTATTTGAATATGTTCCTCCAATACTGCAAATTTTGTCATGGTGGAGTCAAACTGCTACTGACAATAGGTCACTATCTGTCGGAAACGTCTTCCTCCACTACAACACAGTACTTATCTTTGATTAATTCTGTAGATTCTAATGAAAAAGTCTTTTATGTTGTAGATGAAGGCTCTTAATTTGGTTCTGGACCTGAACAATGCTCTTGTAGCCCAACACTTTTAATCCTGAAATAGAACCCCAATGCATCGAGCCTTGCTTCTGTTGCTTCATAACTTAATTTAAAGATGTCTTAAGGGAGGCATAGTACATCTCAAAATAGATACAATATCACACTTTCAAAAACTCTAATACAAATGCGTTCAAATCTGTCTCACATCATCATGCAAAATTAAGCTTAGAAATAGTCCAAAATCTGTCATAAGAAAACCCTAAGTTCATTCAAAGTATGGAGAGTTGAAGCATGAATATAAGCCAACAGACTTGGATTGAGGGATCTGGAATAGGTTGAAGGCCGAAATGAGGCCTCAGAACCCATGAGCGTAGGTAAGCTTTCTCTTAGTCTTTGGCTCAAATTAGCCCTGTTACAAAGCCATCAAATACGAATTGGAATGGAGTATTCCAACCTATCTCATTCGGAAGTGTGACTTAAATAAGGTGGGTGGGATCGCGACTTAGAAGTCGCATAGTCGCATTTTGCTGGAAGTCATAACTCTGATGGCCAGTAATGTCTGCAATTCTGTGACTTCCTATAGGGGATACTTGAAAATTGGTCACATAGTCACATAAAAGGAGGAGTCGCATCAACCTCTGTCTGCTTCGGGAGCGTTTGCGATCTGGCGACTTTGGGAGAGGTCGCAGAGTCACATTTTCTAGCGGCTTTCACTAAGGCCCAAAACACGACCTCGCGACCTGTGCAAGAGTGTGACTTACTAGAGGTCGCATGTCAAATGGCAGGGTTGGTAGCATTCTCTGCAATCTCGCCTCTGCACAAAAAAATAGTGGTATTCGCCTCTCAATTCCCTTATCTAACAATATACCAAGCATCGCTTCTCTTTATACCTTTTCGTACACATTGTATATGCATTGTTCCAGCATAACCATCCTACCCTGAGATATGGGCCCCTAATGGCTCATGTTAACTGTGACTTCAACACATAAACAAAACATGTTGTCCTGCCATGAGATCCCAATGTCTGTAGGGTTACATTAACTATGGCTTTCAAGGAGTAAACAAGACGTGCGATGTCGAGTTTTCCAGAGGTCGTTGAATTGCAAAACATTTAGTGTGGGTTTGGGTGAAAATTTTGTTTAAAGAGGTCATCAATGCCTTTCCATTTTAACATCGCTTTCTTTTTTAGGATCCTCTCTCATAGTTTCAATCAACAACACAATATAGCCACCACTGGTATTGACTACACAACCCTTCAACTTGTGCTCAAGGTTCTTCTCCTGCATGGGCATATAAATACCTTGGTTGGGCTCAAAACATTCTCCTCGACATTCCCTCTGATGGAAACTTAAACATCCTACGTTCTACGTCCCCTTGGTCATCTATGCCCCCTAGCTGGCTTTATATTCAGACTTATCTGCTAATAAAACAATGGTCATAATTTTAGATAATAGGTTGCACCATGAGAGGCAATGGGCAGAGATGACTTTGATGAGTTACCGTGGCACAAAATGTTCAAAAGGATCATTTGTTTTCTCTGATGAAGGAGGGATTAGACAGGATCGACACATTTAGTATAACATATCCTGCCAGAATAGGATAGTCTCCTATGTGTAAAATTTAATTCTGCAAGGATTGCTGGAGAAGATAGCATTCGAAACATGCTTAGTAACCTCTCCAGAAAAATACTTTGGCAAAGAACACCTAGGAAGCACATTTCCTGGACTAGCATCATCAGGATCTAGTATCAATAAGAACCGACTCCCTTCTTTTAAGCAAGGATGTTCAGGAAATAATTGATCCGAGCTTACTAAATTGTGCTCAAAGCTCTTGAAAAGCAGGGAAAGAGATATTGCATGGTTGAGAGAAAAAGTTTCCCGTGAGAACAAACAAAGAAGGTACAATTTCCACCGACTCATATCCATTCAAAACTGTGGTTATCTTTTCCATGATCTGCACTGTCAACCCACACATCCGAAAGAATGACAAACATGTCATTCAATGCCTTCTGTTCCAGATAAATTAATCTGATAGTTTCCTCTATTGTCAGATTCCCACACCCCAAAGAAATCAAGATTTGTTGTTACTGAAAGAGATACATCCTGATTCTCTAATGGCAGAAAACCACATGTATGAACTTGTGATGACCATGTAATACCCCTTATGCACCATGCCTCGTCTCTTGCATGTGTTGGCCTTCAAGGTAGCTAACCACATGGCTATAGTCCCCTCTCGGCAAAACAAACTTCCATAATACTTTCGAGTGGGTTACGGTGGTTTAACTAAGCATTAACCCTTTATTCGTTAACAAAAAATCCACCATGTCATCTATTAAATAATCGCCACGCACTAAAGAGTGTATCTTGTGTCCAGTTCATTTTTCCATTCGATTCCTTAGGAGAGTAGGTGATGTTCATCCTGAGAGCATCTTACCACTATCAGGCCAAGGGATTTCTTGTTGCATAGTTGAATGTATACCCCTGGTATCTTTGATCAATTTACTAAAAGGGACGTGGGATGAAAACAAGTTAGCCCCTAATAGTGATATTTTCATGTGACGACATGGAAATCAATGAATAAATAAACTGATTCACTTCAGACGCATAGACAATGGTTTATCCAAATAAAAGTGCTATGAATAATATGGGTTGGTCAAGTGCGCTCAAGTTTTGAGGCCGACTTAAAACCCTCTAGATCTATTAATTACGCTTGTCTCTGATATTTCATGATACCCAAGGTGATGGTGCACTCATAGGGCGTGTTCCTTAAAATGCTCATGACCATGCATTTACAGGGCGAGGATTAATGAAAAGTGGGCTTCAAAGACACATGTAACTATGAAAAACTTACAAACCCTAATGCACATGTTGGGATGGGGAACTATATATGAAAGCAGGTGAAACATGACATTCAATGATTCTTACCATAATTCTAAACAGAGAATGCGGCTCTGGAGGAATATGAATTAGGTTAAATCATGTAGGGAAACATTCTTGTGCCAATTTTTGGTTTCTATCCAAACCCTAGTATGGCCAATCATAATGAAAGCTAGATTGGGGTCTTGCCTGCCTACGTACGGTGTCACCATTGATTTGAAATGTATAGGGAAAATATCTAAAGTCTTGGTCAATACATCACACTTCCAAAACCCTAATGGAAGGTTTGGGTTGATGTGCAAGATAGGGCATGACAAAAGAATGCAATATATATCACATGATTACATTAGCGAATGCATCGACAGGGTTTGACAAGAACAAGCCATGCGGTGAATTAGCCAATGAACAACTGGAGTGTCCCTGGATTGCTTGAGGCGAGCAGTGAGGGACCCTAAATTTTAGATATGCCCAAAATTTTGGGTGGTGTTGTAGTAGCTACAACAATTGGCGAACCACTGGTAGAATCCATTATCTCTGTCAACACCCCTATAATAGTCCACGTCTAGGTGTGATGCAAGGAATATTGAATGGTTACTATGGGCACCTCTTATGTTGCCTTGACCTTTGCAACTATGCCTTAATTTTGCGTCTCAGCTAGGTCTTTCCTGTCAGTGGACACCCAATTAAGAGTTCACATATATAGGTAGTTAATGATGATGTAAAGAACAAGGGAGAGGCCTTGTAATATTCAGGATTTTAAAATTAAGTTTTTGGTGTTGCTCCACTGCCAACGAGCCTGAAAAGTACCCCGGTGGAGTCACTCCAAGAAATCACAAACATTGCTTCGCTTCCAGTGGGCCTGGTCAGTGCCCGACGAAGTCATTGCATTACCTCTCTGCACAAGAAGCCTTTCTTGATCCTTTACCATTTATTTGTTTCATTTTCTTTTACATGTGTGTTTGCACTTATTTCTGGGTGTTCATTATGCTAGGGCGAATGAAGGATCCTGACTTATTTTACTAGCAAGAGAGGTTGTTTCTTGTTTGACAGAAACTAAGAGATATCATGATTTAGGTTTTCCCTTATGCCAAGCTTCCACATCTCATTTCCTATTGGCAGGTGAACAAAGAACACAAGTCATTGAAACAATCAAGACCAAGCTGAGCACGAGTTTCAGGTTATGGGTATAGGTCATCAAGCTTCCCCATGAGCAATATGTTCTTATTTCCCTTGTTAATAAATTAGATTCGTAGGGGAGCTATCCAGGATGCAACTTTGATGACTGGTTCCAAGAGAGGCTACTCATAAGTGTAACCATCACAACTTCACACCATCATTAGGGCTAGGATTTCGGTCCTAAGGTTAAGGTTACCAGGAAACTCTTTTAGGGCATTCAGACAGGTGTGAAGAGTGTTAAAGAGAGAATCCATACAGACTGGCAGAGTGTTATGCTTAGTGGAAAAACCTATGAACCATTTATGAAACCAACGTTTCGGACTAGCTAGGTGAGTCCATCATCAGGGCAATGAGATCTGTATTTTGAGAAGAGAGAGTTGTGAAAAATATAGAGCTATTAATAGTTGTTTAGAAAGAAATTTGATAGCTATTTGTTTATAATGTCGAACTTATTGATTCATAATTATTAATTAATAAATTTTTATTTTTATTTTTTTTATTTTTATTTATTTATTTATTTATTTTTTTTTTTTTTTTTTTTTTTTTTTTTTTTATTATTTATTTTTTTTATAATTTTTTTTATTTATTTATTTGTATATTATATATATATATATATATATATATATTATGTTTTTATTTTTTATTTTTTATTCTTTTCTTTCTTTATTGTATTATATATTAAATCATCTAATTAATTAATTATATTAACTATTTATTTAATATTAATAATATTATTAATATGATTTAAAATTTTAGGTTTTAATGTTTGAGTATATCTGAACGTATTTGTTTGTTATATATATTATATTATTTTATGTGTTAATTTATTTATTTGTATTATTATATTATATCTAATTGTATATCATTCATTTATTTATTTTTAATTATTTATTTGTTATTATTATTATTATTTTATTTTATTTTATTATTATTATTATTAATTATTTTATTTATTAATTTTTATTATCTATTTAAATATATAATCTATTATTGTTATTATTGTTGTTAATATTAATATGTATTTATTATTATTATTATTATTATTATTATTATTTTCTATGATTTATATTTATTTTCTGTTTATTTATTAATATTAATTACATATTATTCATTTTTTCATTTTTTTTTATTAAACATTGTTCTTATTATTAGTTATTTATCTATTAGTTTATTATGGTTATTAATATAATAATAATAATAATAATAATTATTATTATTATTATTATTATTATTATTATTATTATTATTATTATTATTATTATTATTATTATTATTATTTAATTATATGATATGTTATAAAAATGAGTTACATGTTATGAATTAGTTAGAAAGTATTAGAATAATTTAATGATTTTTCATTCTGTTTAATAAGGGTTTCCAGGTGCTACTTAATTTAAGACCGTCATCCCTATTCATGTTATTGGAGGATTTCTCAATTTCAATTGCCTCTTTCACCCTTCTTTTTAAATAATGGTCTTCCTTGTGGACTAATTTTGCTTGTTCCATACAGATATAATGTGAGGAGAAACATGCGTGCTCTGCTAGACCTTATTTTTCCAACCTATTTCTTGTAATATCATTAATGTGTTCTTTTAATCTTATCCCAAAGGAACTCCCTATTTCACCTATATAAACTTTACCGTAAGAACAGGGAATCGAGTATACTCCTTTGTGATTTTTTGGGTCTAATAAGTCCTTAGTAGACTCAAGCATGTTTCTTAGGGTGTTAGGGGGCGTGAAAGCAACCATAATGTTATGTTTGGTGAGAACTCTAGCAATTTTATCTGTGGTTCCTTTGATATAGGGTAAGGAGATTCTAGGGTTTTCAAGAGATTTTCTTGAAAAAGGTGTGAGAAAGCCATTCACGGCACCACAGGTCTGAAAACTTTAGGTTCACGAAGGCACATGCAGCGGCATGCAACATGGAGGAAATTTCCAGGCTAGGTCAAAGGTGATCATGTGCCAAGTGAGAAGGAAAGTGTATAATGCAATGTAGCAGACAGGGCTAATGATGTAATGTAATGATATGTTCAGAAGATATCAACCAATTGGAATTAAAGGACCAATGCAATGCATATGCAGTGATTTCATGGAATCCATGCAACAATAAACAAATGCAAGGACATGAGTGCAGAAATAAACAAGTAGGGAACTGACTACCTATAGTAAAGAAAAAGACGCATGACAAATTTGAATCATAAAGAAAATTCTAATAAGCGAACTGATAAGAAAAATTAAAACCTAACGAGTCTAAACCCTAAATCCTAATTTAACCAAAGCATAGGTCAGACTATGTGAAATCAAAATTCCAATGCAACGACCGCAACAATTCCCGACCTGCAAGAACCAAGATGAAAACAATTAGAATTTGTGGAAAGAGTTGTGCAAAAAATAAAATTCTTACATGTAAAGCATGCACAACAGAAATAAAACCTCATTTTCTTACAGGGAAATGTTTTAGAAAATACCTTTCAAGGAAAATCGTAATCCGATCCTACTAATCCAAGTTACAGGAGTGACATTCATAGTCGTCTAGACATGACATACTTTTGTTCATGCTTAACCCTAAATCAAAAGCAAGCAAGGCAAGGTGTTTCCAGCTAGCAAAGGAATCTACCAAATTAGTCCAATCAACAACCCTATCATGATGTCATGGATGATCAACTTGATAACCCTGAAAAAAGGGGTTTCTATCGGGTGTAACTGAGATCCATGAGGATTTAAATGCAAAAAAACTAATTTTAGAAACCCTATTTTGAAAGTGCTCATAGGCTTTGTCCAAGGCACGAGGGCCTGACATAGTCGTCAGCGAAAGTTGAAGTGCCTCATTGTCCTGACAAATTTGTGAACCCTCAAATGACACGCCATCAAACATTGATAACTTTGCAAGTTTTGTAGGTGGATGCATGTGGTTCTCGTTGGTTGTGACCGGACAACTCTCAGTGAAAATATTGTGAATGGGATCATATGTATGAACATTGATAGATTGGCAGCTCGAGAAATGAGACTCTTTATATTCCCGAGCATGAACTGAATCAACCGAAAGAGTGTCAGGTAGAGGGGAGATTAAGCAATTGGCACCTTCCCATATAGGAGATTGTAAGGTTTCATTTGATTGCGTATGTTGACAGACTATACTAGCTTGACAAAAATAAAAAATATTTGAGACAATGGCCAGAGCACTCCCTTCAGGAAACAAATTAGGGTATAAAGGTTGATGCCCATCAGTTGAAAGGTGATGGCAAGATTTTCTTAGAGAGATATTAATTGAATCAGAGGATTTCCAAGATGAGCTCGCATGTGGTGAGATGATGTTGAGAGGAGTGTGATGTGCAGAAACGCAAATTTCAGGAACCCTAGTTCGACTTGGTTCAGGGGTCTCATTAGGCATGTGAGAACCTGACATCGGAAGATGAAGTGCCTCAACTTCCTGATGAGTCCCTAAACGTTTGAAAGGTGGGTCATCAAATTTTGGGGGCTTCATAGGATCAACAGATAGATAAGTAGGATAATCACCAGAGGCGTGATTGAATATATTCCCGGTAAAATGAGAATTGTCGAAATCACCAGTTTGATCAAGTTGGGTATCTGAAACATAAGGCTCTTCTTGGATTGTGAGTGAAAAGGGATTAATGAGAGAACCATCTTGAGCTGGGTGTGATGCATGGCCCTCTCCTTCACCTGTTAAAGACTTCGAGTGGCAAAGATCAGGCATAAGGGATTCAAACTCTACATCGCTTAACTGTGAAACATGACCCCCATGTACATGATTGTAGTCAATGTGAGCAATATAAATATGTGAATGATCTAAAGGAATTGTCAGTGCAGTAGACCCATGGACTAAATCAAGGTAGAATGGATGCACAGGGTCAGATGAAAGGGCACCGATCGGACTCGAACCCACATCCTGCCTGTTTATGTTCGCCAAAGGGAAAGACAAATTTACAGTCCTGATGTGGTCTGTGGATTCGATAGGACAATCAACTTTACTTGAGACAAGACCAAAGCCATCATGGGAAAGCAAATGAGATCACGAAATATAGTGAGACATATGTTGAATGGGCTCTATCGGGGTTCCATTAGCAGGTAGATATGTTCTGCAATTTTCAAATTCAAGATCAAAAGGATGTATGAGGGATTTAGAGGTGAGATTATCAGATCCATTTCCTAGAAAGCACTATTCATCATTTGAACCATTTACGGCCACAATATTCTTATCTAACAAGTCAAAAGGAGGATGAGAAATCCCATAAATAGTAATCTCTTCCTCAGGGGTCGAGGTTGTTCCAGATTCAAAGAGATAGGAAAAACAAAATTACGGGTAGAATATGGACACTTTGTAATCTGCAAATTATGATGACACTCATGCGAAACGGGGCTTGTTTCTAATTGAAAATGTTGTAAAGAAAGGAGAACTAATCGTCAAAAATTTATATTCAAACACATCCAGTCGACATCGCTTTCAAGAAATTCAAAACAAAGATGCACATATTTAAAAGAAAAATCCTCTAAAGATTCCTCAAGTTTCATCCTAAGCTCATTTATCCTCTTCAACACATCTTGAAAATTGTACTTGTCAAATGCTTGTTGGAGATTACTAACGAGTTGCTCGAACAAATGAATGGATGTCGTTGGCAACGTGTGGCACCATTGCTTGGCCTGACCTTCAAGGGTGAGGGAGAAAAAAGCACAAGAAAAATCTTCATCACCGATCTCAAAAGATTCACAAAACTTGAGGAAGTCAGAAATGTGCTCAATTAAAGGTTTTCCATCCTCACCATCAAAAGTTAACTAAGACAAGTGATGGAGATGCTCCTAGGGGATGGAAAATAAAAAAATAGACAAACCAGATAAACACCTCGGGAGCAAGATTCTGATCGGAGCCATTAATAGATATGAGACCAAACTATAGGCTCCAAGGGCTCAGCTCGTCATCTGGCCCTCCTTCTAGTGCCAATTTTTTGATGGGCCAAAATGTACCACCAACGACTAAGGGGTCTCCTTGGTGTGAGGTCCCCATTAGACCTCCCACCGTTTGGGATAGGAGCCCCATCCAGTATATGGGCCCAACTGCCACCATGAATGTTTTCTACTATTGGTTATCAAATGAGAAGATGCCAGAGTGGGGAAAGAATGAAGTGCTCAGGCAGCGAAACAAAATCAGCCTAAGATTGAAAAATTGTAGAAAGAGTTGCCAACAAGTCACAACAACGGTAATAAGAGATAAAAGATGAGAGGGATTAGTGAGCTAAAACCCCATCTGACATAATGAACAGGAACATGTCGAAGGTCAATTGCAAAGTAGTTCACCATAGTTTGCCGACATGACAAGGGACAAGCAAACACAGATTTTAAATTGAAACATAAATGAAACCACTATGCATCAATACATAACATCTCGCGTATATGCAAGCACACATACAAATATGGTGAAGGTACCAAACAACTAATACAACCACCATGACTAAGCATGGGAATTAGTGCAAAAAGGTAAAATAAAACAATCTTATTAATATTGTTGCAACTTCAAATACATATCATGAAATTGGTCAATACCCAATAGTGGAACATGGGTTGTTCATACCGTCGCCCGGTGCCACAACCCTAAACCCACTGTAGATCCACTCTACTAGCTACCAAGAGTTGAGTGACCCTAGCTCTCAAGCGTACATCATCTATCTGTCTTTGCCTCAACTCAAGTGCTAAAAGTACTTTTGAATGTGGCCTAAGGGAACATTTATAGAGGTGAGGTGACTGCTCACATACCGTGATCCTTGGCCTCCCTTATGACCTTTCGGCTACCCTCATGACTCTTGAGATTACCCACTTCTTCCTCAGGCCACAATGATTATTACATGCCCAGATCAGACCTAACATAGTGGTTGATATAATGGTGGGTGATATTTACATCATGATGAAAGATATAGAGAGGAAGATGTGGAGGGTTATTGGAAACCCTAGAATGCTTGGTGCCCAAATCTCGTAACGATGTGGATGCTTGGTCTTGAAATCGATTCGTTTTCTTGCCACTATGCCTCACTTGCCTTCATCTATCTTCTGGTGATGTGCCTTTGAGTTTATTGAAAGGTTATTAGAACTTGGAAGGGACCACGTGGCTTATTGAAGGAAAACCTAGTTATGAAAGCTCCATGAGAAACTCTGATCCTTTTGCGTAATCCATTATTTGTTATGTTCCTTCTACGTGCAATAAAATAACATTACTCATATATAATTTTGGACAAAGAATGATAATGGAATTACAACCAACTAATTTGAAAGAATGAAATTAATAAATATTTAATCTAGAACCCTGTGTGGTTAATTGTTGTGCCACAGTATTATCAATGTTGTGGCCTTGGGGGTCCTCTTGGACTTGCTCAGCTGTATTCTCATTTACTATCACTATCACTTCACTGCACATACTAACTTGGTATCACTGTCTAATCAAGGTCACTAGTATACACCAAGGTTAGACATTGTCACGTTGGTCAGTTATGCAAACTCTCATTTGACAAGTAGACTCTGTCTATGACCTTAACTCACAATGTTGTTCCTTTTGAATCGGTATTGGTTTTCGACCTAGTATATTTCAGTTCTTAGATTCCAGAGGCTTGATGTTATTGAAAACTCTTGAATTAAAACAAAGATGAGCCATTCTTTGAATGTGTTCCTCCAATACTACAAATTGTGTCATGGTGGAGTCAAAGGGAGTTCCAAGAGTCTGCTACTGACAATAGGCCACTATCTGCCAGAAACATCTTCCTCCACTACAACACAATCCTTATCTTTGATTAATTCTCCAGATTCTAATGAATAAGTCTTTGTTGTTGTAGATGAGGGCTCTTAATTTGGTTCTGGACCTGATCAGTGCTCTTGTAGTCCAACACTTTTAATTCTGAAATAGAACTCCAATGCATCGAGCCTTGCTTCTACTACTTCATAACTCAATTTAGCAATGTCTTAAGGGAGGCATAGAACGTCTTAAAATAGATTCATATAGTATCACACTTTCAGAAAATCTGACACAAATGCTCTCAAATCTGCCTCACATCATTATACACAATTAAGCTCAGAAATAGTCCAAAATATGTCATAAGAAAACCCTAAGTTCCTTCAAAGTATAGAGAGTTGAAGCATGAATATAAGCCAACAAACTTGGATTGAGGGATCAGGAACAAGTTGAAGGCCGAAATGAGGCCTCAAAACCCGTGAGCGTAGGCAAGATTTGTCTTAGTCTTTGGCTCAAACTAGCCCTGTTACAAAGCCAACAAATGTGAATTAGAATGGATTATTCCAACCTATCTCATTTGGAAGTGTGACTTAAATAAGGTGGGTGGGATCACGACTTAGAGGTTGCATAGTCGCATTTTTCTAGAAGTCACAACTCTGATGGCCAGTCACGTCTATGATTCTGTGACTTCCTGTAGGGGATACTTGAAAATTGATCACATAGTCACATAAAAGGAGGATACGCGTCAACCTTTGTCTGCTTCGGGAGCAATTTTGTGACCTCGTGAGTTTGGGAGAGTTTGTAGAGTCATATTTGAGGGTAGTCATATTTTCTAGAGGCTTTCACTGAGGCCCAAAACGCGACCTCACACATATGCGGGAGTACGATTACCTGGAGGTTGTGCAGTTAGATGGCAGGGTTGGTAGCATTCTCTACAATATGGCCTCTGCGCAGCAAAATCGTGGTATTCACCTCTCAATTCCCTTATCCAGCGATATACCAAGCATCACTTCTCTTTATACCTTTTCGTGCATATTGTATATGCATTGTTCTAGCATAATTATACTACTATGACATATGGACCCCTAACGATCATGTTATCTATGATTTCAACGCATAAACAAAACACGTTGTCCTGCCATGAGATCCCAATGTCTGCAGGGTTACGTTAACTGCGACCTTCAAGGAGTAAACAAGACGTGCGACATCGAGTTTTCCACAGGTCATTGAATCGTAAAACATTTAGTGTGGGTTTGAGCGAAAATGTTGTTTAAAGAGGTCATCAATGCCTGTTCATTTTAACATCGCTTGCTTGTTTAGGATCCTCTCTCATAGTTTTAATCAACAAAACAATATAGCCACCACAGGTATTGACTACATGACCCTTCAACTTATGCTCAAGGCGTTGCTCCTGCATGGGCATCTAAATACCTCGGTTGGGCTCAAAACATTCTCCTCGACATTCACCTCTGATGGCACCTTAAACATCCTACGCTCTTCATCCCCTTGGTCATCTATGCCCCCAGCTAGCTTTCTATTCAGACTTATCTGCTAATAAAACAATGGTCATAATTCCATATAATAGGTTGCACCATGAGAGGCAATGGGAAGAGATGACTTTGATGAGTTACCGTGGTAACCAAATGTTCAAAAGGCTCATTTGTTTTCTCTGATGAAGGAGGGATTAGACAGGATTGACGCATTCGGTATAACATATCCTGCCAGAACAGGACAATCTCCTGTGTGTAAAATTTAATTCTGCAAGGATTGCTAGAGAAGATAGCATTCAAAACATGCTTAGTAACCTCTCCAGAAAAATACTTTGGAAAATAACACCTAGGAAGCACATTTGCTGGACTAGCATCATCAAGATATGGTATCAATAAGAAACGGTACCGTTATTTTAAGCGGGGATGTTCAGCAAATAATTTATCCGATCTTACCAATGTTGAAAAGTGGCAACAAGAAATTGCTAAAAATAGAAGTGCTAAAAATAGCGCTGCTAAAAATAGCACTACTAAAAATAGCAGTTTGGGTACCAATGTTGGATTGGGCAACAGGGAATGAAAAATGGAAGTGCTAAAAATAGAAGTTCTATTTTTAGCAGTTCAGTGTGGATTCCTATTTTAGTCAATCCCTGGACTAGAAATAGGAAGTAAAATTCGAATTTGGTCTTACCAGCAGTTTGGAATATTAATTAATTAATTCTCCATGAGTTAATTAGTTAAGGAATTATGAACTTGAAGTCTATGTGAGGACATGCAACATTTTCTCCTTTGATTGAGGGATTTAACCATCAGTTAAAGGATGAGGATGAGTTGTAATTATGATTTGTAATTAGTTGGCTCAGTTAACTGAGTCAAGTCGAGTTAGATTAATTTAACAAGTTTTTAAATTAATGAGATTCAATTTGTTAATGCTTGCATGCATGTAACAACTGGTATTTTCAGATAACTAAATATTATATCTTAAATAACTCATGCATGTCAGTTCAGACAGAGACCCAGTTGAGATCAGAGAAGGGACAGTGTACTATCAGTTGGATGAATATTTTTCCTATAAAGGAAGCTCATCCATGATAAGGATTTATCTCCTTCAAGTTTGTGCAGTTAGATCAGAGGTTAGTGAGTGTGTGAAGAGGCCAATTCACACAGGTGGAAGCACTGGACCCCAAGGAAACTGCACAAGGAAATAGGAGGCTTGGAGGGAAAAGGAGAAGGTTTGTGAGAAGCCTTTGACTGTCTATGAGTAGCAGAGGGATTTTACTGAGAGTTGGATAGCTTCTGGGCTAAGGCCTTGTGTAATCCAGACTATATTTCCACTTGTATGATAATACAGAGATGGGGTTTTAGGCAAGTGCTTTCCCTGGGTAACTTCTTTTGTGTTATGTGTGATTGATTCCTTCTTATCAATTATATGTGTTCTTATTGATATTTCTCATGGTTGATTAAGCTTCCGCTAAATTATTTGTAGAAGTAGATCAAGTGTTTTGTTTTAGTACATTGCATTACTAAGTTGATCTACAGGTGGGAAATTTCTACATTGTATCAGAGCTAGCTGATTTGTAGAAAAAGTTCTACATGGTATCAAAGCTAGCTGATTTGTAGGAAAAATTCTACAAAATTCTACATGGTATCAGAGCACAGGTGATCAAGGAGAGAACAGTATACTAAGAGGAGATTTCAAAGTTTTGAGTTTTGGGCTGAGAGTTTGCAGAGCAAAGCTGAAAATTTATGTACAAAAATTTCATAAATAAATAGCATATTTCGGTTCCTTGTAGGAAAAATACCCAAAATTAAAAAACAATTGCTGAATCGGAGTTTGGATGAGGGAGATATCGTTGATTTAAAATTAGCTCTTTTTCTAGAAAATTTCATGACAGTGGGAAAGTGGAAATAGATTGGTGTGCTAGCCAAGAATGTGTATGCACTTGAGGTACAAGATGCATGCAAAGCCTTGAGGAGCAAGGCAAAGGTTAGATACTTGGTGGTTGAGAGGGAGAGTAAATTACCTCTCAACATGCAGAGCTAGAAGAAGTATCAGACGATTGTGGAGAAGCCATGATTGGTGAAGCAACTTCAGGAGGTTGTGGAGCAGCCACAACTAGGGAAGCCGAGATGAGACATAGTGAAGGCATCCACTCATGCAGAGACCTCCAGTAGGGAGAAACTTCGAGTCAGGTGGGCAGAGGGATCACATGCAGGCATACCTCTAGGTAGGAGGTGGGGCGATGTGGAGTGATCATCCCAAGGAGCAGAGGCAAGGTCCTTGAGGTACCCAACCTCTTTGATTCAACTTTGCTACAGGAGCTCCGATGTGGAGTAGCAGGAACTGATTGATTGGGTAGAGACAGATGCGGATGAAGCGCAAGAGAGAGCTACAATGCAGGGAATCCCAGGACAACACAGAGCATGCAAGCTGCAACAATGCGAGAGGCACAAGTGTGTTTCACTATGCAGGGTAGCACAAGAAGGGTGCAATGGTGCGAGATGCATGGAGATGTTGCAGTAGTGCAGATGTCAGAGAGGGAGCACTTATCAGCAGTAGGTATAGCTTCATCATCAGAGTATGTTTCTATCCCAACAAAGTGGTCAGTTGGGAGTTTTTTTTGTTCCAAGAGTTGTTGGAGCAACCACACTTGGTAGATGTGTTGCATGCAGAACATTCCAGAGGCACAAGATCAAGTTCGAGAGGAAGCCTTTCTTGTTGACAGGGAGTGTTGAAAAGTGGCAACAATAAATTGCTAAAAATAGCACTGCTAAAAATAGCAGTTTGGGTACCAGTGCTGGATTGGGCAACAGGGAATGAAAAATGGAAGTGCTAAAAATAGAAGTTCTATTTTTAGCAGTTTAGTGTGGATTCCTATTTTAGTCAGTCCCTAGACTAGAAATAGGAAGTAAATTTTGAATTTGGTCTTACCAACAGTTTGGAATATTAATTAATTAATTCTCCATGAGTTAATTAGTTAAGTAATTATGAACTTGAAGTCTATTTGAGGACATGCAACAATTTCTCCTTTGATTGAGGGATTTAACCATCAGTTAAAGGATGAGGATTAGTTGTAATTAGTTGGCTCAGTTAACTGAGTCAAGTCGAGTTAGATTAATTTAACAAGTTGTTAAATTAATGAGATTCAGTTTTTTAATGCTTGCATGCATGTAACAACTGGTATTTTTAGATAACTGGATATTATAGCTTAAATAACTCATGCATGTCAGTTCAGACAGAGACCCGTTTGAGATCAGAGAAGGGACAATGTAATATCAGTTGGATGAATATTTTTCCTATAAAGGAAGCTCATCCATGACAAGGATTTATCTCCTTCAAGTTTGTGCAGTTAGATCAGAGGTTAGTGAGTGTGTGAAGAGGCCAATTCACATAGGTGGAAGCACTGGACCCCAAGGAAACCGCACAAGGAAATATGAGGCTTGGAGGGCAAAGGAGAAGGTTTGTGAGAAGACTTTGACTGTCTATGAGTAGAAGAGGGATTGTACTGAGAGCTGGATAGCTTCCGAGCTAAGGATTTGTGTAATCTAGACTATATTTCCACTTGTATGATAATACAGAGATGGGGTTCTAGGCGGGTGCTTTCCCCAGGTAGATTCTTCTGTGATATGTTTGATTGATTCCTTCTTATCAGCTATATGTGTTCTTATTGATATTTCTCATGGTTGATTAAGCTTTCACTAAATTGTTTGTAGAAGTAGATCAAGTGTTTTTCTTTAGTACATTGCATTACCAGGTTGATCTACAGGTGGGAAATTTCTCATGGTATCAGAGCTAGCTGATTTGTAGAAAAAGTTCTACATGGTATCAAAGCTAACTGATTTGTAGGAAAAAATCTACAAAATTCTACAACCAAATTGTGTTCGAAGCTCTTGAAAAGCATGGAAAGCGAGATTGCATGGTTGAGAGAAAAAGTTGCCCACAAGAACAAACAAAGAAGGTGCAATTTCCACCGACTCATATCCATTCAAAACTATGGTTGGCTTTTCCACGATATGCACTATCAACCCACACATCAGAAAGAATGACAAACATGTCATTCAATTCCTTCTATTCTAGATCAGTGAATTTTGTAGTTTCCTCTATTGTCAGATTCCCACCCCCAAAGAAATCAAGATTTGTTGTTACTAAAAGAGATACATCCTGATTCTCTAATGGCGGAAAACCACATGTATGAACCTATGATGACCATGTAATACCCCTTATGCTCCATGCCTCACCTCTTGCGTGTGTTGGCCTTCAAGGTAGCTAACCACATGGCCATAGTTCCCTCTCGGCAAAAAAACTTCCATAATACTTTCGAGTGGGTTACATTGGTTTAACTAAGCATTAATCCTTTATTTGTTAACAAAAAGAATCCACCATGTCATCTATTAAATAATCACCACGCACTAAAGGGCATATCTTTTTTCGAGTTCATTTTCCATTAAAGTCCTTAGGAGAGTAGGTGAAGTTCATCTTGAGAGCATCTTAACATTGTCGGGCCAAGGGATTGCTTATTGCATAGTTGAATATATACCCCTGGTATCCTTGATCAATTTCCTGAAAAGGAGGTGGG